>MNCI01002119.1:0-167193 GCA_015680685.1 Gnetum montanum | reverse complement strand
AATTTAAACAAAACAAAAAATGAAATGCATAACTCACAGGACCATGACAAAGAGGCTGAAATCTTTATTCTAGCAAGCCATCTTGCAAACAATCTTCTTTACAAATCTTCTTTGATCCCAAGTGTGATGTGTGAGACCCAATGTGATGATGATTTCAAGTGATGATCCTCCCTTGACCCCTGAAGCCTTTTTATAGGGTTCCAATGTAGGTAGGGAAGTTACATGTTTAAAAATATCTCACCTAACTTCTCTCCCAAGTAACTTGGCCAACCAATTAGGAGATTACTTGCCCAACAAGTTAGGAGGTTACTTGCCCAACAAGTTAGGTAAGTTAAAACAACTTTGGGTGGTTTTAACCACCAAAGAAATAAAAATGCTATGGTTGACAAGTGTCCCATGTAGTTGCCAAGTGGCTTCATTCAATTGCCAAGTGTCTTCATGTAGTTCCCAAGTGTCTTCATGCAGTTGCCAAGTGGCCCTTGTAGCTACAATTTCAAAAATATCTCAAAAATATCTCACCTAACTTTTCTCCAAAGTAACTTGGCCAACCAATTAGGAGATTACTTGCCCAACAAGTTAGGTAAGTTACAACAATTTTGGGTGGTTGCAACCACCAAAAAGAGGTTAACAAGTGGCCTTGGTAGTTATAATATAAAATTAAAATACAATCTTTAAGATATATAGGAATACAAGCTATAGTTGCAACTTACTCCATACATATATATCCCTTTTATTTTGCTTCTCCAAAATGAGATGTCAAGTCTTATAAGTGATGTATAGGGGAGTTACAATTTCAAAATATCCCAAAAATATCTCAAAAATATCTCTCCTAACTTCTTTCTTAAGGAATTTGACTAACCAATCAAAAGATTACTTGTCCAACAAGCTAGGGGTAGGTTATGTGGTTAGGGAGTTAAGAAGTTATGCATAAAATGAGGAGCATTTTATGCTAACCTTAATGAAATGTGACATAAAATAGGATAACCAATATTGCAAATTTTTAATAGGAGTAACTTATATGTTTTAAAATAATATATTTCATAACATAAGATAATTGATGGAAAGTTTCTAAGTACTTCATGTTATGAATACTTCATATTGTGAATATATATGTATCTACATGGATATATTACTGGTTAATTTATACTCCATTTGACCATATGCTTGAGCGGTAGAAATAATTGAATAATTTTTTGGAAAAGAAATGGCGAAACGATTTTCCTTCTCTTCCCTGTAAATCGCGTGGAGGTTTCCTCACAGTTCCAGGGCAACGGTCTTTCTCTTATTTCTGCCCAGAACCTACAAGAACTGACACATGTTTGCATAGAATTTGAAATGCAGCATCAGCAAAACCGTGAATTCAAACTGCCTCCGCACAAGAAGGCTCTGCAACCGCAATCCATTTTTGCCGTCGCGTGCTAGAGAGAGAGGGGGTTTTCTGAAGAACAACGTGCCCCAAACAGAGGGTTTTAATTTCTATTTTTCCCTCAAAATTAATTTAGGGCTTCCTGTGTTTTTCTGTTTGCCTTTTCCTACGTTTTTTTTGTTGCCGAATTTCGGGCCAATATTTTGTAGATCTTCATCCGGTGGATCCGCAACCTGCATCATAAAAAAGAAAGAAGAAAAACGCCACGGCCTGCAGGGCATAACCCTTTCCTCACGTGTTTTGTAAATGAGGGTTTCAAAATTTGTTTCTGAGTCTGCGCTAGGGTAAACATCGTGGTGAATGGTGTTGTGCGTTTTCTTGCAACGCGGTCTTCTTTTCCTTCGCTGTTTTCCTCTTCCGTAGGTGTAGTTTATGGTGGAGATTGATTTGCCTTCTCTTTCTTTTTTTTTAACCTTAAAACAATGAAGGCGTTGCTGGTTTTGTTACATTTTGATTTTGTCTTGCAAGGATATATCCGGGTTTTGGACAACCGGGATCTGCAACTTTAATAATTTCTCATGAATCACATACTCCCTTCCTTGGCCATAGTACTAATTTCTGATTTTAATAAAGAGATAATTTGGCACCTTTACCTCAACACCCAACCTTCAACATTAAAACTGAAATTTACTTGTGCCAACACAACCATAGATTCTTCCAATAAAATATTTCAACTGATCCATAGAATGGCCAAATGTGCCAACAGTGGGGTTCCTTAGTAGTTCACAGTACCTGTCATGTTCTTGGTGGGTAATCACTGACACGTTTTTGTGTTAGATTTGCCTAGCTTTCAAGAGTTTCTCCAATAGTTGAGAGGGTTGCATCAGTAGTGGTGTATACTTTGAGTGGTCCTTGCACTGAAAGTTGGACCTTGGGGTGGCCCCTGCTGATGTAGATGAGTTGGCGTCAAAGCTGGCATCTTTGTCAGCTCAGGCTTTAGGTTGCTTAGCTGTTGGGCCCCAGTTGGTTGCTTTTGTGTTTGCAGCCATTGTTGTTACTATTGTGTTTTTCTTGCAAGCATGTTGGTTTTTTTAGGCCACGTAAGCCAAGTCATTGCTTGATTACGCTACCTCCTCTATGTTTTCGATTTGGAAAAATGCTTGACTCAAAGTGTAAGCATTCAGGTAATAGATCTTTAACTTAACAAAATCATTTATGGCACCCTTTAGGATTGTAAGTAAATACATTTCTGGGATAGGCTCGTGAAGTTCATTAAGGGAAACGCTCCATCTTTGGATGAATTTTTGTATGGGCACTAATGGCTCTTGTTTTATTTGGATTAGACTATCTAGTGTGGCCTCAGGCTTCAGATTATAGTTAAAACAGGTAATGAATTGATGTAACAAATCCTCTAGAGAGGATATGGAGTTATGCGGTAAGGCTTGGTACCAGTCTAAGGCTTTTCCAGTTAAGGACATTGTGAACACACACAAGATTGCATGCCACCAGGCCTGAAGTAATAGACACTCTAATTGGAATGTCACTAGGTAAGCATTCGGATCTCCCTCTCTATTATACTTGGTCAATTACGGCAATGAAATTCCTTTTGGTAAAGTCAATGGTGGCACTAAAGAGCTAATTGGATCATCTTGATAAAAATCCAGCACCTTGACTTCTTCAGTGTTTGTGATTTTGAGGCACTTTACCTCATCGGTTAATGCTTGCATCATTTTTCTATCCTCTTCCCATTCTTGGGTAGTAGGTGGACTAGCTAGTTGGTTAGATTGCACACGGTAATAGTTAGATTATTGTGTGATTTGTGGGAAAGATGACTGCTAGGTGGTTCATGGTTGTATTTGAGGGACATTTATAGATGGGATTTTAATGGGTGGTATGCTGTAGTGAATAGGTTGATGTTGTTGAATAACAGGTGCAGTCCACTGCTTGGTTACAAGTTCTGAGAAAACACCTTGAACCTATTGAGTTGAAGTAGTGAAGGATGTTCCTTGGATTTGCACTCGTGGTATGTAATGGATGGATGTAGAAGCAGGTATCACGAATGGCATCCCAATTATTTGGGGTCAGAAGGTTGATCCTATGTTAGCTTGAGAGGAGAGTTGTTGGGATTGTACTTGTGGGGGAGAGGGTAACATGATGATTGGAGGAATGATTGAGATGGACATATCGAATTGGGTGCTGGTCGTAGGGAAAGCAAGAATGGGGGCGGATGCTTCTTATTGAGAAATAGGTGCTTGAGTGCTTGTAAATGCATGAAGAGGCATAGTCTCTCACATGAAAGGGTTGAATAATGGATTCGTATAAGCATGAGGACTGAGAGTGTGGTACAAATCCCCATGTTTTGATTGAGCTACGAAATCATCTTTCTCATCTCTATTTTGAGGCTCTACGATGGGTTGCTGCAAGGTTTCATTCCTTGCCATGAGGAGCTGGGATATGAGTTCATGATGAGATTTAGAGAGGGAAATCACATCATATGCTTAAGGAGTAAAGTTATGACCTCCCTTATAGATGAGTTCATAATGTCATTTTTCTTCCATTTCTGTGTGATCAATGGATAGGTTAGCTTGGATCTTTACGTAGATGAAGTTGTATTGTTCCAGGGTGAGAATTGTATAAGTGGGACCCTTGCCTTGTAACCTAAGTGACCAACGAGTTGAACCTTGAGGGTTCATCTCTCCAATGGTAACTATGGGTTCAGTTGCGGTTACAAGGTTCAAGGTTTCAGCCCCAAAGTTAGAGACTGGCAATGCTGCTACGTTGATTTGGGAAGATTCCATGTGTGTAACTGGCTTGACTAGCTAAATGTGTGTAAGTAGTATATGCAAGTTGAGCTTGAGCAAGTCAGGCATATGCAAGCTAAGCTTGAGCAAACCACGTATGAACATTAGTGTGAACGCAATGTGAACATGCGTACACTAGCTTGTGCGCAGCATGTGCAAGCGCAGCGTAAGCGTAACATGGCACAACATCTGTGCATGGTGTGCATGCACAACGTGTGTACGCCAGACATGTACAATAGTGTGTATACACTACATTGGATTTTGCAGCGTATTCTATTTTGGATTTTTGCAACATTAGGTTTTGTAGAGTGTGTATGCTATGTTGGGTTTTCATAGTGTGTGCATGCTGTACTTAATATTTTCAATAGTAGTTATAGAACTTACTGTATTGGTAGCAATGTAAGAGTTTTCCAAGCATTTAATTCAATCGTGAATAGATTGGTATGGTTTAAGCAAGTTAAGATTGCATTCTGCACCTAATCTGCACCATGTGTGAAGGGTAATGGAATCAACATTTTATTGGGATGGAAAACAAGATTGGCCCTCCTTCTAGCACCAAATTTCTGTACCATCCAAAATCTTCGGCATAAGGCTAGAGGAAAATGAACACCGAAAGATCTCCAAAAAGATACATCTAACCTTGCCTTCGCATGAGGGAAAGCTAGAAAAATGAAGGTAAAGTACCTTGGATGGTCTACACACAAATCAACCAAGGACTTTCCTGAGCGTACGCTATGGCCTGCATTGGGGTTATCGCCATGAAATGTAAAACAGAGAGCATAATGCAATGAAATGTAAATGTGAAATATAGCATGTAAACATAAACAGAATGTATGTGGAAACGTGCAATAAAATGGGATAATGCAAACAATGAACTAGAATAGCACAATGGAAGGAGAAAATGAAACTATGTTTTATTAGTTAACAAGATGTGCACCGGTCAAAATGTAGTTGCATGTCTAGATTGCAAGTCAAACCTTAAGCTCCGATGTGAGGTGTTTGCAGGCGCTGGGGATCACATGCATCCGGGCTTAAGATTGCTGGTTTTCTTTCTCCAAATTTCCAACCCCGTTTATGTCAATAAATAGGGTATTTATACATTTTTCTAGGCTCGGGAGTAGAATTCTTGAATGAGGTCAATGGTTGTGAGATGAGAGAAAAATGGATTGTGTGATAGGTCTTCGATGTACAGTTGTGTGTGAACTGGACGTATGTAGGCAGACTATGTTCTAGACCAGATACACTGTATCTTACAATATGTATTGATTTACATTACACTCATGCATACAATTTGAAGTGTAAGATCTTGACAAGCTCATAAATATTGCAAATTTACAGTAAAATGATAGTGTACAACAAGAGATCTTGATTCTGGCTTGCTTGGAACTTCCCGATCCATGAACTACCTACTGCAACGTGCTAACATGAGTGGTCCTATGGCTGTTTGAGATGTTTTTGCCTCATCAAGGCTACCAGTGTAAGTTGATCTTGTTCTAGCATATCCTCAGTGTGTGTATGAAGTGCTTTTATTCGGGCTCATGCTGCCAGCATGAGCTGGGCATGACCTTAGTGTGACCTTGGCATGAGCAAGCTGGGATGGTACATTTCACACCAAATCTTGATCTTTGAGACCTATCTTTCAAGTGTAAGTACTACCTAACCCTAGGGATGACCTGCATGCTGAATCTGAGCTTGTTTGTGCCTTGATCCAGGTCATTTTGGCAACTCACACTGCTAGCATCAGCTAGGCATAACTCCAGCGTGACCTCAGCATGATTTCTAAAAATGGTATATTTTTGAACCTAAAATTAGAATTCTAAGTGTTGGGACCTAGAGCAATCATTAGTGAACCTTGAGGGGGCCTTGTACCCTCAAAATCATACCATTTTAACACTGTTTTGAGGTTTTTTTGAGTCACTCATGCTGAACTCACGTTGCCAACGTGACTTGGGCGTGAGCGACGAAATTGAACATTTATTGAGCTGGAATCTAAAGTTCTGGAGGCTGAAACTTGGAGAAATCATTAATGGACATTGAGGATGAATTGTACCCTCGAAATTAGACCATTTTGATGTTATTTTGGGGCTATTTTAAGTTACTGACACTAGACTCACACTGCCAGCATGACTTGGGTGTGAGAAACGAAAATGAATGTTGTTGGAGCTAAAATCTAAAGTTCTGGAGGCCAAAACTTGGGAAAATCATTAATGGACCTTGAGGGTGAGTTTTACCCTAAAAATTAGATCATTTTGGGGCAGTTTTGGGGCTATTTTCAGTTACTCACACTGGACTCACTCTGTACTCACGCTACCATCGTGACCTCAGCGTGAATTCATGCCTTGACCAAATTTTTGTTTTCCAAAAGCCCAAATAGCTTTGAGTTGTTCTCATTTTGAAGTGTTAGGCTGAAATTAGACCATTTTAACATTGTTTTGAGGTTGTTTAGGGTCACTCATGCTGGACTCACGCTACCAGCATGACTTGGGCATGAGCAATGAAATCATTTTTGGAGCTAAAATCTAAAGTTCTGGAGGCTAAAACTTGGAGAAATCATTAATGGACCTTGAGGCTGAATTGTACCCTCAAAATCAAACCATTTTGACGTTGTTTTGGGGCTGTTTTGAGTTACTCACTCTGGACTGACGCTGCCAGCGTGACTTGGGTGTGAACGACGAAAATGAACATTTTTGAAGCTAAAATATGACGTTCTGGAGGTCAAAACTTGGGGAAATCATTAATGGACCTTGAGGATGAGTTGTAACCTCGAAATCAAACCATTTTGATGTTGTTTTGTGGATATTTTGAGTTACTCACACTGAACTCACACTGTACTCACATTGCCATCGTGACCTTAGCGTGAATTCATGCCTTAACCAAATTTTGGTTCCCCAAAAGCCCAAACAGCTCCGAGTTGTTCTCTTTTTGAAGTGTTAGGCCAAAATTTGGGGTGTTTCAAGTTTCACCAATGGAAAGTACTCAAACAGATTAGTAACCTACCAGTTTAAAGTCCTGGCAGACTATGAACTTAGTTTAAGGTCTTGGCATATCAGGATGTGCTAGTTTATAGTCCTAGTAGACTGTTGGATGCTAGTTTAATGTCGTAGAAAATAGTGAATGTTGTGCCAATTTAGCATCATGACCCAAGGACGAGCTGTTGTGCCAGTTTAATGTCATGACCCAAGGACGAGCGGTGCCAGTTTATAGGCATAGTCGACTAGTGCTTACCTTGCTTGTATAAGGTGCGATGCTACATGCATAGTCATGCTGTGTGCCTATGAGATCCTACAGAAATTAATTAGAAAGAAAACAACATTAGGAAACACCTATCATAAATAGAGTTAAAATGTACGAATGCAAGAAAAGAAATGCAAAAAGTGATAGTTTTAGGTCATTTCGGGCCATAGGCTAGTTTAAGGCCTTTTTGGGCCATGTGTTTATGTAGTTTTATGTTTTATATTTTTTTTTGTTTTTTATTTTTTTAGATGTAATGCATAAGCTAAGTGGATGGATGCATAAACAAAGTAAAAATAATACGTGAACAAAATGAAATGTCTGATCTAAGTAAGTAGGAAAAATGTAAATGCATAGGCTAGTGCGATGTAAATGAAAGTTAAAAATGCATGGGAAGTGGAGGCAAAGGGTAGGTAGGCACCCATTGCATTTTTGGCCAAGGGAAAGTCTTGGTCATGTAGTTGCTTCCTGACCAACTATGGATTAGGAAGTGTGAAAGGCTTAGGACCCTCTGGGAAGCCATTGGCTTCAACCACTTATTTAGGTGTGTTATCCTTAGGAATTACATTGGTTTTCATAGGTGTACCACCAAGAAACTCCTCTTCCAAAACTTGCACCATATCTATGTCATGGATAGTCAAAAAGGAAGCATTATCACCATGGATGATAACTTGGCCACCTTCGTATGGAAGGTGGATTTCTTGGTGGATGGGAGAGGAGATGGCCCTTAGTTGGGCTAGCCAAGGCCTTCCTAGAATCATGTTGAAACCTAGCATCTCTTCTATGATAGTGAAATATGCACCAGTGGGGAATTGCTCTCCTACGACAAAGGCTAACTTGATTATACCCCTGACTATGACATGTGATCCATTGAAGGATTTAAGACACGTGATTTTGGTTGGCCTGATTTGATCTGCTAGACCTAGTTTATTAATGATAGAGTACATGACTACGTTTGTTGCTGCACCATCATTAACATGCACTCTATAGACTGTGCACTACCCAACATGAATGCTAATGGATAGTGGAGCTGTAGTGACCTCCCCTCATTCGGAGTTGACTTTGACTGCATCATCGTGAAAGGCTAGGATTGTTGAACCCAATTCTTGTGATGTAGGGGGCAACATTGTTGCATGAATGGATGCTTCATCTACAGGGATGTCCTCTGTAACAAGAATGAAGGCCAACATTTGGGCCAAGGCTTGGTAGTGAGTAGATGAGGTTATGACTAGGTCGTATAAGCTTAATGTTGTGTTCTTTTGCTTAAGCATTTGCTTCACCTAGGTTAGTGCAGCTAGGAAGTCCTTTTCATTAGTTATTGTGTTGGCCTTGATTTCCTCCATGTGGCTTGAGAGACATATCTCTCAGGGAGGGGACTTGGGCTTTGTTTTCTTGGCCTACTTGGGGATAGGAGCCCTAATGTTTGGTTGTTGCTTGCTAGTTTTGGCCTTTGCTCTAGCCATGAAGGTCATGAGGCATTCACTTGTCCTCTTGCGTTGCCATTTAGTAGGCCTACCTGGGTTACTAGTGGGGTCAACCCTTGAAGGAGGAGGGATCAAGATGTTTCCCACTATTGGGCTTTTGGTAGGTGAGGGGCCATCACATCGTGGCACCCTTATGATAAAGGGTTTCTTAGGAGTTATTTTAGGAGTTCTTGTGTGACCAACTCATTTATGCACCTTGATAATGAAAGGTTTCTTAGTGGTTGTTGCTATTGTGTCATGCCAGTTTAACATCTTAGCGAATGGTTTTTGTGGAACTTTTGCCACAAAGGGTGCTATGGGTGCCCAAGGTGGCACTTTGATAACAAAGGAAGTACTCTTGTTTTTGGAGGCCGAGGGGATCCTTGCCTTGCTGGAAGGCACATGGATCACAAAAGGTTGTTATGTAGGTTTGGGATTTCCACCTATACTAATGGAGTTTATGACATAGGAAGTGTCATCTGCATTAGATTGTCTTGCTATGTCTAGCACTAATTAGCCCCGTTCTATCATTCTTTGTAGGTCATCCTACAAAGCACGATAGTTATCTGTACTATGACTAGCCAATTGGTGGTAATGACAATATTGGTCCAATTTAAAATGTTGTGGGACTAGGGGCTCATTTGGTACTGCAGAGGTAGGGTTCCTTAGTAGTTCGCAGCACCTATCATGTTTTTGGTGAGCGATCTCTAATATGTGTTTGTGTTGGATTTGCCTAGCTTTCAAGAGTTGCTCTAGTAGTTCAGAGGGTTCCATTGGTAGTGGTGTATACTTTGAGAAATCCTTGACCTAAAAGTTGGGCCTTGGGGTAGCCCCTATCAATGTAGGTGAGTTGGTGCCAAAATTGGTGGTTTTGTTAGCTAATGCCTTGGGCTACTTAGCTATTGAGCCCCGGTTGGTTGCTTTTGTGCTTGTGGCTACTATTGCCACTATTGTGTTTTTCTTGCGAGCATGTTGGTTTTTGTAGGCCACATAAGCTGGGTCATTGCTAGCTTGCGTTACTTCCTCTATGCATTTTGTTTGGGTGAAGGCTTGGCTAAGAGACTTCATGGCTAGATAATACAGTTTGGACTTGATGAATTCATTCACTACACCTTTGAAGATATATAGTAGGTGTGTCTCTACTAAGGGTTCATGCATTTCACTCAATGCAGCATTCCAACGTTGGAGGAATTTTGACACAGGCTCTAGAGGCCCCTGCATAACTTGCATGAACTGGTCAAGGGTTGCTTCAGGCTTTAGGTTGTACCTGAAGTGCATCAAAAACTTTCTTATGAGATCCTCCAAAGAGGAGATTGAGACATTGGGTAAGGCACGATACCAATCTAAGGCCTTACTAGTGAGTGACATGGGGAAGACATGTATGATGGCATGTGGCCAACCTTGAAGGAGTAAGCATTCAGATCGAAATGTGACCAAGTGTGCATTGGGATCCCCTTCTCCATTGCACTTGGTAAATTGAGGCAATTGGGCCCTAGTTGGAAGAGTTAGGGATGGTATCATAGGACTTATGGGGTTGTCTCCATAGAAGTCCACTACCTTGATGGTGTTAGAGGAGGTATCCTTGAGTTGGTTGATCTCCTTCGTCAAGCTTTGGATTAGCTAGAATGCTTGATCCAAGCTTGGGGATGTGCCAGCTGGTTGCATTGGTTGGGCTTGGGTTGGTTGGATAGCATGGGGTTGAATTTTTTGTTGTGGAGTCTACCAATTTAACGTTGTAGTAGATGGGTGTTGCTAGTTTAACATTGTAGAAGATGATTGTTGATGTATTGGTTGAGCAATGGGTGCAGTGATTGGAGTGGGCAACACATGGCTGGGTTGGACAGACACCATAAACACAAATGAGATAGGCAAGATGTAGGATGCCTAAGTTGTCTAGGGCTGGGAGGTGGCCCCTACATGAGCATAGTGTTGGGAAAATGCATTAGTTTCTTATGAAAAAGGCTGGCATGGTCACCATCCCAGAGAGAATGGGTGGACCAAACTGAGGAGGGGCTGTACTATAGAGTGGTTGTTGGAAGATATTGTAGAGGGGGATCTCATGCTCAAAGTGGGCCTCGAACTCATCTTTCTCCTTCTATGAGGCTTCCTCATAGGTTGTCCTTACATCATGCTTGTTTGAATGAAATATTTGGGACAACAATTGGTGGTAGGACTCTGTGAGTGGGATTATGTCAAACAAAGAGGGGTTGTACTCCTGTCCATTTTGGTGGACTCGTTCATAGTATTGTTTTGCCTCTAAATTGAGGTAATCCACTGGTAGTCCTACTTGGATATTGGTACAAACAAAATTGTATTGTTCGTGGCTTAATGTAGCATGCTTTTTCTAGATTGTAGTATCAAATGTGTTAGACACCAATGTGGAAGGTTGATCTAGATACATATTCATAGATTGGGTTGTGAGAGTTGCTATTTGTAGAAAATGGCTAACTTTGAAAAACAATAGAAAAATGACTAAGTTTATTAGTAGCAGGAAAATGGCTAAATATAAAAATATAGAAAAAATGGTTGTGTAACAATGCAAAAAAAGTGCTAAGTATGAAAATGTAGAAAGATGCCAAGTATGAAACCTATTAAAAATGGCCAACTCTAGTGCTACATTCACTATGCTAAAGTGTGTCATGCTCACTACACTGTGGGTGATGTAGCTACTATGCTACATAGGGTGTACTTGCTACACTGCTACGCTACACATGACATAGCTGCTGCACTGTGCGGAACATTGTTCAGGCCCTCCTTTTAGCACCAAAAATTGTTACGTCTGAAAATGTCAGTGGCTGGAACATTGAGAGGTTATCAGGCATACAGCCTAACCCTAGATGCATGCGAGGGTCATGCTAGAGAAAACAAAAACCGGGTGCGTTGAATGGTCTTGTTGATCAGACAGGGACTTACGTGGTGTTAAAAAACCTATGTATGAAGAGGGTTTATATTGCATTACATGCAGGCATCAGGTCAGGGAAATTTAAAGTGTAGCAGGGTGTCCTAGCTTGAGAACGGTAATGTAAACATGCAAATATGTATGAAAAAAGCAGGAAAATGAAAGAATTTCACTAAATACTAGAGAAAATTGGTTGAGAAATGTAAAAGAATTTGAGAACAGTAGTGCACCGCCCCAAAAGAGGGAGTGTGGCTAATTCAAAAAGGTATATACAATGTACAATAGGCATAGTGGGAGTGCAATCACAGCCTTGGTGGTATTAGGCTATGAAGTATGGTGCTCACTGTGTTGAACTGTGCCTACCAAGTTTGTACGATGTGATGTTCCATTGGGCTACAATGGGGCTATGGTGTAACATGCGATGTAGATGTGCCTCTCTGCTGGTGTGGTATGCTCTGGGTCTCGTTCACCCACGGAGCTAAGTGCGAGGATGTCAAAATGCCAAATGCCAAAATAGAAGTGCCAACTGCCTTGTTGGTGAAGAAATGGAAGCCTCGCACCTTTTCCTTCTCTCTTTTTTTAAAAGAGGGCCTATGGGTATTTATAGGGCTGGGTTAGCCCAAAAAGTGGATCAGGTACTATGTGGTAGTGTGGTGGGTGGACAATGCTGTCTACTACACTCATCCCATGTTACACATGGGACACAGGATGCTGGTTGGTATTGTCTACTATGCTCATCCCATGTTATGTGTGGGACATGGGACATTGGTTGCAATGTTAGACATGGTTCTACGCAGCATGACAAGGTGCTATGCTGCACAGTGTAATAGGATGTTACATAATAGGATGTTACACTACGCTATGCTATGCAGTGTAATAATGTGTTATGCAGTGTAACAAGGCATTATAGGACGTTACGTAGCGTAACAGGGCTTTATAGGGCATTACATAGCATAACATGGTGTTACGCTACACTACGCTATGCAACGTAATAGTGCACTATGCTACGCTATGCTATGCAACGTAACAGGATGTAGAAAGTGCCATCGTTCTGACACAGAAAAATTTTGCAAATCTGGCAGTTGGAGCTGACTAGACTCAACACTTGGAAAAATATGGGAAAAGTGCCACCATTTTGACACTTAGCTGTATTTTTACTTGCAATACTAAGATTCAAAATTTTTTGGTGTTTCAAGGTCAAGGGCACATCTTCCTCAGTGTCCTAAAATCCAATCAGGTGCCCTCTTCACCCCTTATAAGGGGGTAGTGGATGTGGTCATTCATGTCTTCCAAGGTATGGTTGGCTGAATGTTGTTGGCATTAATGTTTCTCACTTCTCTAGGAAGGAGCGATGGATGGTGGTGGTGGTCTCTACATTTCCTATGCCAAGAGTGCATGAGGTACATTGGCCTCCTTCTTTCCCTTCTCCTTCTATGCAATGGGGGACTATGTGATTGGTGGTTTCATGGGACGATCTCCCTCCTTTGCATCATGCATAGGATAGGTGATGCTTCCTCTTGTAGTGATCCTAGTTCAAGTGAGGATACCTATTTGGTTTAAGCATATAACTAAGTGGAGGAAGAGAAAATTATGAGGACTTCCCTAGTAATGATGAGTGAACTGAGAACAGCCCAGCGTGAAAATTTGGCAACCATCGTCACCTAAATTATAGTATGTAGAAGCATCCCCTGTAGTGGACCAAGCCTAAGTCCCTTAGAATAGGGCAATAGAGAGGGTGATAGACCCATTGGGCTTTGATCCTACTACATCACATGGTGCTATTGGTTAGTCAGGTTTTTTTGGAATGCAACCCTAAGTAGGTGGTAAATTTTTTCCAAGCCTAATATGCATGAGAAACTAATAGAAAACTAGTACCATGAGGGAAAGATGAAAAGGACTTTGAAAAGAGAGTTAAAGAGTGCTCGAAATTATTGAGAGGGAAGTAGATGGAGGTGAACATTACTTCGTGACTAGAAGTGGAGTAGAGCATGTATGCTTTAGTCCACCACTTAGTCTAGGAGGTAAGTTTGCATGGTTTAACTTCATAGCACAAGCATGCATAGTTGGCTATGTGCATGCTGCTGCTATGATGGTTGAGGGTCCAAGAAAATGGCACTTTGAGGGGCAAGTCCTATAACACTTGCACACTTAAGATACAAATTTCATGGGCTTTCCATTGGACCTATCTTGAAACATAGATTGAGGAGTCTAACATGCATGTGAGTCATCAAGTTTTAAAACCTACACAGTGCAAGGAAGCTAAAAGGCGGTATTCCTATGTAGTCATGGAGCATCATCCATTAACCTTGATCTTGTTGAGAAGGGTTTGAGTGAGAGCATGCCTATTGGAATCCAAAATATGGTGAACTATGCCTAAGTAGGGTGAAGCTAGAGGAAACTTTGGTGAAGGCCTATCATGATACTAATGTGCAAATCATTCATCTGACTTTGGTATATGGGTGGAAGACTAATCAAACTATCTAGTAGCTGGTTCTCTTTGAGGTTTCCCTTAGGATAACTGGAGCACATGTTCTCGAGTTTTATTAGGTAAAGCAAATGATTAGAGGCATTAGGGGTGCAATTCTCTTGACCTATTCTCAAACTTTAAATAGGTAAGATGGTGCAGCTACCTTAATGACCCACATCAATAAATCAAGAGCTCCAAGTATGCTATTTTTGGTAAGAAAAACTAGCAATGTGGGCTAAACTAAAAGTCAAGCTATGGTGCCTAATTGTGCGCTAACCCATAACCCACAAAGGATGTTGGTTATTAAGATAGTAGGAGAGTGGTCATGGAAGTCAAAATTTGCTAAGGAGTGTGTAAAAACTCACCTGTTGAATCAACTAGCCCTGAAAACGAATGATGCTTAAGTGCATAACCTATGCTTGGCCATCGAGGTAATTGCTAGATCCCAATGAGTAGGAGAGCATAGGGGTCATTGTGAAGCCTAGGGAATGAGCTTGGGTGGAGCAACCTCCAATGTAGATCTTGGTGTTAGTAGCAAATATTCAAATGAGAACTTTGAAGACTGACATGAAGAAAGGTTCCATGTGAAGAGCACTTGGAAATGGGTTAGTTAATCCTAAGAGATGGGGAAGCCCCTTCCAATGGGTGCACTCTACATGAGATCTCGAAAGGGAATTGGGTTAATATTTCCAAACTAGAACATGGTGGTGGATGGAAATGTTAGGGAGTCTAGAGACACCAGTGAGGGCCCTGGGAAGACTTATCTTTCCTTTTTAATAGCCTACCCATCCTAAAATTGGCTCAACTAGATATAGGGTCCAATGGTTGGAAGAGCACTGCACATCTTGTAGTGTCCTGTGCACCCTTGGCAACCCCTAAAAAATTATAGAAATGAGTACCATTCATGCTTGGTCATACTCATAACTACATTAGGTCTCCAAGGTGAATAGCCTCTGGTCCATAAAGCAATGTAGGTAAGGAATGTTTCTAAAAAAAATTCATAACTTCAGAAAAAGGATTGGCTCTAAGGGTTGGGCCTAGGGTTCTGTGCCCCAAACCTATGGGCTATCAAGAACCTACATGAGCTACTTCTATGGTCATGGTAAACCCTTGTGTGCTAGTCAGGTGATGGACGTAGAGTGTCCTCCTCTTCTCCATGGGGGAGGAATTTCCCTAGGCAATGAACAACTAGCTCAAAACTTGCTTAGACAAGGGGAATCTAACTATTTAATTAAAACAAAGCATTGTAATGGTCCTTGTGGATGCTAATGCAATGTTATTTCTATCCATTTCTTTGAATGTCAAAGTTAAGAAATTCAACTAAGCATGGGTAAACAGTGGGAGTAACTATGACTCTCTTAAGGTATCCAAATGCCTCATCATGTAATTAGTGATTTGCATGAATGGATTAATGAGATTTCTACTATCCCTCCTGTTGGCGACCATTTGGGACGCGACCGCCAACGACTGTCCTCGAACAGGATTTAGGTGCTTGCTAGTCTCTGGAAACACCAAGGCCCAAATACCTCCAAATAGACTCAGTATTTAATGTGAGTATGTGTGTGTGCTGTTGCGGTGTGCGGTTGTGAAATATGAAACGATTGCATTGTGTGTAAACTACAAATGACTTATCTTAAAGAGATTCAGCCAACTTTGCCAAGTACTATGAGTTTTTGAGAGTTCCTCTTTTGTTCAATTGCCTAGTCTACATGGTCGTTATAATACCTACTTGTAACAAATAAAATTTTGCAAAAACATTTGAGCACAAATCTACGAATATACTTCTAATTTTCCCCAGAGAAAGAGATAGTTCCACAAGAAAACTAGAAATAGAGCAAGATTCAATGGAAATAGACAGAAAGGAAAGCAGATTTGTGTTAAGACCTCAAATATTTAAACAAGGTAAAATGATACAAGTAAACACTTCGCAATAAATCTATCCCAAATTCAATATCTATGAATTTTTCA
The DNA here is from genome assembly GCA_015680685.1 of Gnetum montanum. Lineage (NCBI taxonomy): Eukaryota > Viridiplantae > Streptophyta > Gnetopsida > Gnetales > Gnetaceae > Gnetum > Gnetum montanum. Next base: position 150,998 of record MNCI01002119.1, on the reverse strand, counting down.
AACTTCCAAGGCTCACATAAGCAATTTCTTCAAGACAATCCTACTATGCTACCAAAAAATTGCTCCGTAAACTAACACGTATGAGACTCCATTTTGGCTAGATAATGCGTGTCAACAATTGCATTCGACAGAACCTTCAAAAGAATTGACAATTTCTGATTGAAATACCATGGAGATTTAGTTTAAAGATAAAAAGAAGCTATTCTGGTCCCACCAAAATACCAAAGATTTTCTGAACCCTCTTAACTATTGAATCGTTCAACAGCATGACTACAAGCAGAGGCTCTCTCACAACAATCTCAATAGCAGTTCTTATATGTTGCACAATAATAAAAATTACTACTAAAATTCTCTTAAGGCTTTTAAACACAAGTGCTTCTATTAAAAAATTTTAATAGAAATTTTCTATTGGGCAAAAAGAACAATAAGAGCAATCTAAAAATCCCAAAATTACTTTCCAAGGATGATACTATCTAAACCACTAGCTAAATAATTTAAAAATAAATAAAAAATAAAAATAATAACTCACAGGACTATGACAAAGAGGCTGAAATCTTTTCTTTAGCAAGCCATCTTACAAGCAATCTTTCACAATGTGTGACTCCAAGTGTGACCCCAAGTGTGGTCAAGTGTGTTGTATTGTCCCCCCCTTGTGATCCCGAGTGTGCTTTCCTCCTTGACCCCTGAAGCCTTTTTACAGGGTTCAAAGGTAGTTAGGTAAGTTACAACTATTTTGGATGCTTATAACCACCATAGAGATAAAAGGGCTACAGTTGACAAGTGTCCCATGTAGTTGCCAAGTGGCCTATTCAGTTGCCAAGTGGTCACCGTGGAGACAAAAAGGCTATAGTTGCCAAGTGGGCTACTTGGTGGTTATAAGTACCATGGGAAATTAAAATTTAAATGTAACCACCAAGGGGAATTTATCACCACCATGATATTTAAAAATTGCAAAGGACACTTGTTCCATACACATATAACATTGAACAACTGCCCTATAACTTCTCTTTCCTTTTGAAATAATAACAATATACCCTTTACTTTTTTCTTAAACAAACCAAAATGAAAATCAAATTAAATTTGATTAAAAGGGTTTATATCCTATTGGTTATGCCACCAGGTGATGAGGCTTCGCATGACCAACGATAAATTAAGAATGATTGATGGCTTCCTCATTGGTGGAAGGAAAAGCACCTGAAATGTCGGCAACATCAACGTTCATGTCCATGTCCTTGCTCAGTTCAGAAATGACCTATCTTGCAACTGTGGCTACTAATAAACCTCTTCCAATTTCATCGTCTTTCCATTTGGCTGTAACGGCCATGAACTGCGACCACCATAATCGTTGTCATCAGCAACGATTATGAAGTGCCATCTCTGTCTTCGGCAACAACTTTGCTGAAACCGCAACCGTAGGAGTTGGCATGGGCATGGAGCCAACGTTCCCATGAAATTGTTGCCATAGTTGCAATGTTGTTTTTTCCTTTATTACCCATTTAGTTGGCTGCACTGATTCTGCTAGTTGTTCCTATTCCAGTAGTTTTTGTCATCATCGTCATATATTTGCTTCATGATCTCTGCATTATTCATGGAAGACTGCAATTGTTCACCTATCTTAAACTGGCCCACAAAGCAGCTACCATCATTGCAGGTCTGCACACCAGTGCCATTTCTAAGAGTGAAGTCACCACCCTGGCACATGAAGCTTCCAGAGGCTTCCAACTTCAACCAGTGCCCTTCTCGCTTGTACACAATGCATGAAAGTTCTCTGCCATCCTTGGAACCACGTTCTTATAAAGCTCCATCACAACACACTCGACAGGGGCACCATCGATCTTGAGGTCAAAGAAAATAGTCGAGTTCACCATTTTGTCTCGATCAGATCACGTACGAAAATAGAAACCATCAAAGATCGACAAACCCTAGCACTTCTGCAAAATCTATTGATGCCTGTAGATCAGCTGTTGTCTTTCCATGTTCGTAAATTGATGAAGAACTGAAGAATGAACCACGGCTAAGATAGTAATGCCAAAAATCAGTATTGCAAGACCTCTTGGTAGAGTAGCATTCTCCTGGCTTGTTCAACTCCATCAGATTGCTGGTGGCAACTCAACAAAATCCTCGACCATTGTGAAATTCACCCACAGTAACTTCTTTATTCTCAGTTTTCCAAAATCATGATTCTACTTCAAAGGCATCCTCAATTGTAGAATCCAATCCATAAGAATTGATACTAGTGGCTACAATAATTCACATGTTGTACCTAGAAACGGTAAAAATAGGCCTCCAAGGATTGAATCCCAAGCATTATTTACCATAATTTCCTCCTGGGGATGGGCCCTGTTGACATCATCTGGTTTATTTGTCTTCTATTCCCTTTAACAGCTTACTAATCAACATATTGCCTAAGGTTTTCCATTCTTAGATAAGTTCGTATTTCTTTTGAAATTGTTTCCAAATTATTTTAGGCAGAGTGTAGATACCTTCAACAACTATGGACAGCCTAAAACACTGTTTTCTACCACCTTTCCCTAAGGATAGCTCTTGCTCATTCTTTATTAGTATCCAAATGATCAATTTCTAAAAGTATTTCTAACAATAAAGAATTCCTTGCTTGTCAATTCATTCACCATTGGCACATTATCTCTTGCAATCTTCTATTCACTATCTTTCATATGTGCATCATTATTTCCACCAATAATGTTATGGTCTCCCGGATATGCATGCCTTTCCTCCTTAAGGGCTCCATGCAAGGAATGCTTTAGTTGATGACGTAGACAACCAATGATGTTGCTTTGAGGACAATACTCTAGTATACCTAATCCACCTCACAACATGTTCCAAATGATAGTTAGACAGACCTCTAGAATATCCACAAAAGAGATGGACTGGAAGAAGCTCCAACCTAGTGAATTTTGAGAAGCAAAATCATATGCTTGTTTCCTATGCTAAGTATCAGTCTGATTGATAATTTGGAGAATTAAAATTAGGGAGAATAAATACAGCCCATCTCATCCAATCTTTTTTAGCGAGTGACAGGAATCAATACCTTCATCTTGCCATTTCAGTAGTTCTACTGAAATATTTTGAAGGCTTCAATCATCTCATAGCTTTGTTCCATGAAATGGCCAAAATGTGCCAACATTTCTGCCCCCTTTAAAAGCGTAAAGAAATTTATGGAAGCCCCATTTTAAAACTGAACTTTACTGGTAGCTTTTATTGAACTTTTATAGCTGAACAGAAATCTCTTTGGAGGAAAATTTCCATCAAACATAAGGTTTGATGGTATAAAAACCTCATTCTTAAAAAAAAACAAACTATACATTATCCAGTCCTTTGTTCATGGACTATTCTTAAGATGGAAAGAGAATGTTGAGGATTACTCTGGTAGGAATCCTCATATCTCTAACCTTCTCATAAGCAATCTCTCGATTACTTTTTGCCTTGCTGGAGTTTTCAACTTGATCTTCTTGAGCTTTTTCTTTAGAAATCCTCTCATCTTCTTTCTTAGATGAATTCCTTTTTTCTTCCCACTTGGGTCCTTCTTCAGAACTATAATTTTCTTGGAGTGTACAAATTTTGTTTTTAACACCTCCTTTTTCAACCATCTTACTTTTTCCATTTGAAGTAATGTTATCAATCATGAAAGGTTCACTATAGATGTATATTTGATTTGGTTCTCCTTTCCAGGGTAGCCACATGTGAGAATAATCTATTGATATGTAACCTGAAAAATTCTTTCTCTAACTTCTACTCAATAAGAGACTATGTGAATCTAGTATATCTGCCACTTGAATAGTTACTCTACTTCTGACGTGGGGTTCAAAAGAAATTTCCAATAGGACATTTGGTAATTGACCCACAATCTTCACTCTACTTTTATCCACTTGAACAATCTTTTTATTTGATTTTTCAGGAATCAAACCAAGTTTCTTACATATAGACAATGGCATTATAGTAGACGTAGCTCCAGAATCAACCAAACAATTGTGTAAGAATTTATCCTTTAATTTCATTGTCAAAAGGAAAGGAGGAGCTTCCTTATCATGTGAAGTCTTCAATTTCTCATCATTACTAGACACATAACTTAACTCTGATTCTCTAGCTCTCCTTTTACCTTTAATGAACTCTAAAGCCTTTCTTTGCTGATCTCCTATTTGAAGCAACTGATAAAGGCTAATATTGGCCTTGACATGTTTAAGGTCTTCAATCAAATCATACTCTCCATCACCAATAAAGCTTGGTCTCTTTATCCATTTATTAAAAGACTGATTTGGAGTGCTTTGCTCTACTTGATTGTCTTTACCTTTATTCTTATCTCTTCTATTTGGCTCAAAAGCTTTTCTCTTAGTAGATGGATCAGTAATAACATTTGGGGGTCTAGAAGTAGTTAGTCTTTCCTTAGATCGAAGACTATATCCATTTTCCTCATTGTTATTACATTCTTCATCTAAAGACATATCTTCTTCAAAACTTGATAGAGAAGAAGTATCACTTGATCTATTGCTAGAAGATTTAGTTGCATAATGAACACTAGATAACTTATTATCAGATTCAATATCAAGAAAGTTGGACATAATAAGGTCACTTTTATCCTCATCTTCTGCTAACTTAGTTTCTTGATGTTTATGCTTTCTATTTTTCCTTTTTTCCTTGATATTAACTCTTGCCAAAGATTTTTCAAGCTTCACTATTTTGTTAGACATATCTTTCATTAATTGTCCATTTTCAGATTCTACTCTTTCATGTTCTTGCTCTATCTTAACATGAGATGGACCTGGTAAAGCTTTAAATTGAGCAAAATCTTGCATAGGAATCATAACTCTTTCTTCTCTTTTTTGAATTGCAATATTTTCTTCAAGATTCAAGTTCAACTATTTTTCTAACTATATAGCTTCACTAAAGTAGTCATTTAGCGTAGTTATGTTTGGAGTTCTCCTTAACCAAATTGAAATGTTGGGGTTGACAGCCTTAAGATAAGTTTCTCTAAGAATTTATTCCAATGGTCTAAATGGTCTTTGAAAGAGTCCACAAATTCGTTGAAACTTGATATTAAAATCTCTAATTGACTCTTTAACTCCTTTCTTAGCTTGTATCAGCCCACAATATAGTTGTTGTTAATCTAATTGATTACCAAACTAGGCTAAGAAAAGATTCTTCATGTCATCCCAACTTGTAATATTTTTACTTGGTAAGTTTGAATACCAAATTTGAGCCATATCCTTTAAATTTGATATAAACAACCTACAAGCTTGATCTTGATGTTGAATATTTGCATGAGATAAAGCTAACTCAAACATATGAATATATTCTTCAGCTAAATAAGCTTTTCCAAGAATGAAAGGCTCAGGAAAATATTTGTAAACTACTTTAGGAATATCATTGTAATTTTGAAATCCTAATGGTGTAACTCCTTACCAAGGATTTTCCATCCTATTCCTTTGGATAGTTAAACTTTTAGACTTTCTAGATCTTTTCTTATGAATCGATAAACCAGATATAATGGGTGATCTTCTTGATCTTCTAGTTTTCACTCCACTACTTGTTCCCAATTCAAAAACTCTCTTTTGTTCTTCTTCTAATGAAGAATCAGTCTTAGAATCTAGAATATCTTTTGAAACTTTTAAATTTTCCAAACTATCAAACTTCTTGGTCGTGAACTGAAAATAGTATCTAATTTCTTAAGCCTTTATAGTAACAAAGAATTGCTGATGTGCTAAAATTATAAGTCTTATGAACCGAGAGGCTAAAGTTTCAGCCCTCCTTCTAGCGCCAAAAGAACTGTTGGTGACTATTTGGGACGTGATCGCCAACAAGTGTCCTCGAACAGGATTTAGGTGCTTGCTGGTCTCTGGCAACACCAAGGCCTAGATACCTCGAAATAGACTTAGTAGTTAATGTGAGTATGTGTGTGTGCTGTTGCGGTGTGCGGTTGTGAAATATGAAACGATTGCATTGTGTGTAAACTACAAATGACTTATCTTAAAGAGATTCAGCCAACTTTGCCAAGTACTATGAGTTTTTGAGAGTTTCTCTTTTGTTCAATTGCCTAGTCTACATGGTCGTTATAATACCTACTTGTAACAAATAAAATTTTGCAAAAACATTTAAGCACAACTCTACGAATATACTTCTAATTTTCCCCAGAGAAAGAGATAGTTTCACAAGAAAACTAGAAATAGAGCAAGATTCAATGGAAATAGATAGAAAGGAAAGCAGATTTGTGTTAAGACCTCAAATATTTAAACAAGGTAAAATGGTATGAGTAAACACTTTGCAATAAAGCTATCCTAAATTCAATATCTACGAATTTTTCAAACTTCCAAGGCTCACATAAGAAATTTCTTCAGGACAATCCTACTATGCTACCAAAAAATTGCTCCGTAAACTATCACGTACGAGACTCCATTTTGGCTAGATAATGGATGTCAACAATTGCATTCAACAGAACCTTCAAAAGACTTAACAATTTCTGATTGAAATACCATGGAGATTCACTTTAAAGATAAAAATAAGCTATTCTCGTCCCATCAAAATACCAAATATTTTTTGAACCCTCTTGACTATTGAATCGTTCAATGGCATGACTACAAGTAGAGGCTCTCATACAATAATCTCAATAGCAGTTCTTATACATTGTACAATAATAAAATTTACTACTAAAATGCTCTTAAGGCTTTTAAACACAAGTGCTTCTATGGAAAAATTTTAACAAAAATTTTCTATTGGGCAAAAAGAACAATAAGAGCAATCTAAAAATCCCAAAATTACTTTCCAAGGATGATACTATCTAAACCACTAGCTAAACAATTTAAACAAAAAAAAATAACTCACAGGACTATGAAAAAGAGGCTGAAATCTTTTCTTTAGCAAGTCATTTTACAAGCAATCTTTCACAATGTGCAACTCCAAGTGTGGCCCCAAGTGTGGTCAAGTGTGTTGTATTGTCCCCCCCTTGTGATCCAAAGTGTGCTTTCCTCCTTGACCCCTGAAGCATTTTTATAGGGTTCAAAGGTAGTTAGGTAAGTTACAACTATTTTGGGTGGTTATAACCACCATAGAGATAAAAAGGCTATAGTTGACAAGTGTCCCATGTAGTTGCCAAGTGGCCTATTCAGTTGCCAAGTGGTCACCATGGAAACAAAAAGGCTTTAGTTGCCAAGTGGCCTACTTGATGGTTATAAGTACCATGGGAAATTAAAATTTAGTTGTAACCACCAAGGTGAAGTTATCACCACCATGATATTTAAAAATTGCAAAGGACACTTGTTCCATACACATATAACATTGAACAACTTCCCTATAACTTCTCTTTCCTTTTGAAATAATAACAATATACCCTTTACTTTTTTCTTAAACAAAGAAAAATGAAAATCAAATTAAATTTGATTAAAAAGGTTTATATCCTATTGCTTATGCCACTAGGTGACGAGGCTTCGCGTGACCAATGATAAATTAAGAATGATTGGTGGCTTCCTCATTGGTGGAAGGAAAAGCACTTGAAATGTCGGCAACATCAACGTCCACATCCATGTCCATGCTTAGTTCAGAAACGGCCTGTCTTGTAGCTGTGGCTATTGCTAAACCTCTTCCGGTTTCATCATCTTTTCATTTGGCTATAACGGCCATGAACTGCAACCACCATAATCGTCGTCATCGGCAGCGATCGTGAAGACCCATCTCTGTCTTTGGCAATGGCTCTGCTGAAACGGCAACCAAAGGAGTTGGCATGGGCATGGAGCCAACGTTCCCATGAAATGGTCATCATAGTTGGAATGCTATTTTTGCCTTTATTACCTGTTTAGTTGGCTGCACTGATTCTGCTGGTTGTTCCTGTTCCAGCGGTTTCTATCATCATCGTCATATATTTGGTTCATGATCTCTTCATTATTCTTGGAAGACTGTAATTGTTCTCCTGTCTTAAACTGGCCCACAAAGTGGCTACCATCATCGCAGGTCTGCACACCAGTGCCATTTCTGAGAGTGAAGTCACCGCCCTGGCACATGAAGCTAGGGATCACAGGGTGGAAGGTGGAACCCTTGTAATGTAGAGGCTTCCCACTTCAACCAGTGCCCTTCTCACCTGTACATAGCACACGAAAGTTCTCCACCATCCTTGAAACCACATCCTTGTAAAGCTCCATCACAACATGCTCGGCAGGGATGCCACCAATCTTGAGGTCAAAGAAAACAATCGGGTTCACCATTTTGTCTCGATCAGATCACATACGAAAATAGAAACCGTCAAAGATCAACAAACCCTAGCACTTCTGCAAAATCTATGGATGCCTGCAGATTAGGTACTATCTCGCCATGTCCACAAACTGATGAAGAATTGAAGAATGAACCATGGTTGAGATAGTAATGTCAAAAATCAGTATTGGAAGACCTTCTGGTAGAGCAGCGTTCTTCTGGCTTGTTCACCTCCATTAGATTTCTGGTGGCAGCTGAAAAAAACCCTCAGCCATCATGAAATTCACCCACAACAACTTATTTATTCTCAATTTTCCAAAACTGTGATTCTACTTCAAAGGCATCCTCAATTGTAGAATTCGATCCATAAGAATTGATATTGGTGGCCACAGTAATTTGCGTGCTGTACCTCAAAATGGTAAAAATAGGCCTCCAAGGTTTGAATCCCAAGCATTATTTGCCATAATTTCCCCTTGGGGATGGGCCCTATTGACATCATTTGGTTTATTTTCCGTCTATTCCCTTTAACAGCTTACTAATCAACATATTGCCTAAGGTTTTCCATTCTTTGACAAGTTCGTATTTCTTTTGAAATTGTTTCCAAATTATTTTAGGCAGAGTGGAGATACCTTCAACAATTATGGGTAGCCTAAAACACTATTTTCTACCACCTTTCCCTAAGGATAGCTCTTGCTTATTCTTTATCAGTATCCAAATGATCAATTCCTAAAAGTATTTCTAACAATAAAGAATTTCTTGCTTGTCAATTCATTCACCATTGGCACATTATCTCTTGCAATCTTCTATTCACTATCTTTCATATGTGCATCATTATTTCCACCAATAATGTTATGGTCTCCCGGATATGCATGCCTTTCCTCCTTAAGGGCTCCATGCAAGGAATGCTTTAGTTGATGATGTAGACAACCAATGATGTTGCTTTGAGGACAATACTCTAGTATACCTAATCCACCTCACAACATGTTCCAAATGATAGTCAGACAGACCTCTAGAATATCCACAAAAGATATGGATTGGAAGAAGCTCCAACCTAGTGAATTTTGAGAAGCAAAATCATATGCTTGTTTCCTATGCTAAGTATTAGTCTAATTGATAATCCAAAGAATTAAAATTAGGGAGAATAAATGCAGCCCATCTCATCCAATCTTTTTTAGCGAGTGACAGGAATCAATACCTTCATCTTGCCATTTCAATAGTTCTATTGAAATATTTTCAAGGTTTCAATCATCTCATATCTCTGTTCCATGAAATGGCCAAAATGTGCCAACACCTACCTACTATTTAGCAAATTCATAGCCAACGGAATGGTCTTGGTAGAATTAGCAAGGAACGAAGACCCTATTGAGCTTGACTCTAATTTGACTTTGTGAAATGACTTAAGAGGTGTAGAATATGTGGGAGCTACTTATGGCACAAGATAAATACCACTACTTTTAAAATTATTTTACTTACTCTATTCATCAAGAATGAGGCACATCCCTTGCTTTTGGATCCAAGATGCACCTTAGCACGTTGATCTGCATAGAAAATAGAGTCTGGTGGGGAGTTTGACTTCGGTGGCACATCTATTAAAAGATAATGCAAATGTCCTAAGATGAGCTTAACAAGAATAGAAATCTCATGTGAAATGGAAGGGTAAAAGATCATTTCATTTTGATTTTTAATACCAATGAAAACCATGAAATCATGGCCTATTAATCCTTTAGATCTTCAGAATTTGAAGCTAGATGTGTCAACAAAGTTACCATAGGGATAACTAGCATGTGGCAACCAAGCATTTAGAGCGATGTTGATTTTTGTTCCTTCAATGTTGGCTCTTCCTATCATTGTAAAGGAAAATTCATCAAGTGTTAGATTGTTCACCCACCAATAGGAAACATGAGCTAGGTTTAGACCATCATGAGATAGGTTAGTTTTACCCTACTGATGATGCACACCAAGATAGTAATTCAACTTAGTATGAGAGGAACCATTGAGTCACACAATTGGTCATCATGTTTGGTTGAAAAGATAATGATGTGAAGCTACTATGTGTCAGATTATGACTAAATGCCTCTAAGCTAGAATCCATGTTAGAGGTAGCACCTCTTTCCTTGTCAATTGCTACATGACCCATGGTAGGGGTAGCTTCATTGCTTCCATTGGCATGTGTCAATGGTACCCCCTAGTCCTGCTTGCATAGTAGGGCACTGGTGGTCATATAGTTCCATTTTGAGTATTTCGTAAGAAGAATCCTTTGTAGAAAACTTAAATACATGATGGCATATTTTAAGTGGTAGAGTTACCTTGCTATCACAATCCACTAAGATTCACCCCTTTATTGTCAAGATTCATGATCACCTCCTCCTCTCTATCTTTCCTCTTTCTCTTCTTTGGGTCTTCTTTCACTTTTTCTTTGTAGATTCTTGCTATATTCTACCCATCAAATATGGCATCTCATAGGGATCAATAGATAGGGGTCATGAATTTTTGTTGAGAGATGGGTTTGTTCCCATTCCCAAGAAAATGGTCCCCTTCCATGTCAAATTCTAGGTGGTAGCCTTAAAATTTGAATATTTGATCATGCAATTGGAACCTCGATGGGAACTTTGTTTATTCGCATTGTAAATAGGGAACCTCCCCTACCTATGAGTTTACACAAAGCAAAGATCCCAATGGAAAAATGCCATCACATGCAAACAATCTTGATGATCATGATGTTCCCACTTCTGGTCATGATCAACTTAATGAAACTCTCAAGTGTTGGCCCACCAATCTAACTGAGACTGAAGTGCTTATATCCAAATAAACCCTTGGGACCAAGTGTTGGTAAAATTAATCCTATGGATCAAATGTTAGCCAAATGGATGCTCAGAACTAAAGGATTAACCTAATGGACCCTCAGGATCAAGTGTTGGCCAAATCGACCCTTCAGAACCAAGCATGGACCCTCAGGACCAAGGGTTGACCCAACGGATCCTTAAGACCAAAGGTTGATACAAAGGAGCCTTTGGACAAAGTGTTGGCCACATGGACCCTTCAAACCAAATTTATAAGGGTGCAAGATGGTATGGCAGAGCTTGGGTTGGCAAAACTGACTGTCAGGACCAATGTTTGGCTAGATGGACCCTCAAGATCAACTATTGGCCAGAAAAACCCTCAAGACCAAGGGTTGACCCAACAAACCCTTGATACTAGGGGTTGGCCTAATGAACCCTAGGAACCAAGTGTTGTGTAAATAGACCCTTAGGACCAAGTGTAGGAAAAATGGATCCTTAAGACCAAATGTTGTCCAAATGGACCCTTGGGACCAAGGGATGGTCCAATAGACCCTCAGTACCAAGTGTTTGACAAACGAACCTTAGGGATGAAATTTATAAGCATGTAGGATGGTTTGGTAGAGCCTAGGTTGGGAAAATAGACACTTAGGATCAACTATTGGCTAGACAACCATCGAGACCAAGGGTTAGTACAATGGACCCTCTAGACTAAGTGTTGGCCAAATGGACCCTTGTGACTAAGTTTTGGTCAAATGGACCCTCAAGATCAACTATTCACTAAATAGACCCTTGGCACTAAGAGTTGTCACTAAGAGATGAGTCAATGATGAGGCTCAGAAAGGGGGATGATGTCATATACAAAGGGGACAAATTCATGACCTCCCTTGTATATGTGCTCAAAGTTTTGTTTTGCCTCCTATTCTGTGGTATCAAGAGGAAGGAGGGCCTGAATCTTTACATAGATAAAGTTGTATTGTTCTTGTGTGAGGATTACAAAGGTGCATGCATTAGAGTTCTGAGATGACTTGATGGTGATGCTTTCTTGGGCAAGGTCCACTGTCAAATGTTTTAAATGTTTGAATGTGATAGCGTAAATGAGTGAAAATTTGGTTAATTGTTGGACAATGAATGAAGAAAATTCTAAGTGTTGGCAACGTATACCAAAGAGTCATAGTGTATAGACTAGCCTGACAACGTGCAGATCTCAGCGTGCAGGCCTCAGCGTGCAGATCTCAACATGCAGATCTCAGCGTGCAAATCTCAACGTGCAGGCTTGGTGTGTAGTGTATACACACTAGGTTTGCAGCAGATGTGGCTAAACAGGGTGTAGATCTGAAAGATTCAAAGTCAGATCTACGCTAATTGAGTGTAGATATGGGAAAATCGACTATAGATCTAGGGTTGTAGAAAGCAGATCTATGAGATGGACTAGCAGATATGAAGAGATCTATGCTGGGTCAAAGTAGATCTAAGAAAAGAGAGGTTCTCCTTCTAGCACCATTTTCTGTACTTTCTGAAATCATCAGTGCAAGGCTAGAAGGAAACAGACACTGAGAGATCTACAGATAGGCACAGAAGACTCTACCTTCACTTGAGGGAAAGCTGGAATGGACAAAGGCAGAGTGCCTTGAATGGTCCGCACGTAGATCAAACGAGGACTTCCCCAATGTACGCACTTTGCAATGCATTGGGTTATATGTAAACGATGCATATTAAACGTAAACCATAACGTAAAAAGACACAATAACGTAAACTAGAATGTAAACGTAAAATGAAAAAAAAAGAAAACTACAATAAATCTGGGCAAAAATGTAAACATTTTTGTATTGAAAAAGTGATTATAGTGTGCACCGGTCATAACGCAGTTGTGGATTAATCACAAGGTAGACGTTTAGCCCTGGTGGGTGATGATGGGTGCTAGAAGATGTAGGTTTTGGGTTGCAGGGAAATGTAGAGTCCTAGTCTGATGCCCTAGCATATAGAGGTTGATGCCCAAATTTGCTCAGTCTTTTTGATTCAGTTTTTCTGTCCCTTTGTAAAAACTGCGAACCCCCTGATCTAGTGAAAAATTGCGGTTTTTATGAGATCTTGGACGTTAGATTTGGATATGGAAGGGTATGAGTGGCTGTGGGTGAGAAAATTTCAGCTCATATGACATGTGGCTATGTTGCCCAAGTGCAAAGAATATTACAACTATACAGCATGCTGCATGCCAGCGTTCTACATGCCAGTGTGCTGCATGCCAGCGTGTACACGTTGGGCGTGCAGAGTATGTATGCTCAGTGTATAGATCAAGTAAGTGCATCATTTTGAGGTTCAATCTTCATTTTTGGGAGCTTGGGATGATGCCTGACAATTTCCTTTCCTCTGAGAGTCAATTGTAGGTGGAGATCTTGTTTTGGGGTGCCTGTTTTGAGAGATCCTTGATGGTGCACGTTGGGCGTACACGCTAGTCATGCAGGAATGAAAAACCATCATTTGGAGCCCAAAACTTGATTTTTAGGTGCTTGAGAGCTGCTGGGGACCTTGGGGAAGGTCCTAGGAGGTCTAAACGCTGAATTATGATACGTTTTGGCTCATTTTTGGGGCTCAAAATTTGCTGTATGCTGGCCAGCGTACACCAAGGTGTGCCCAGAGTATACTTGGCCAAAACCAAGTATTTTGAATCCAAAACATGAAATTCCTAATGCTATATGCTGATGTAGTCACCAATGGAGCTTGGGGAACTTTTACTTGCTTGATTCGACTCCGTTTAATGCTATTTGTGAAGTTCACAAGTTTCGATCATGCTAAGAAGCATCATGACTTAGCTCGATTCTTGTCCGAAAGTGTTAGGTCCAAATTTTTGTGGTGTTTCATTGGCCCCTCTTTGTTGACGCTTGGAGGAATCAAGCCGAGTAGCGTTGACTAAGAAGTACAAAACACCACAAGCGACTTAGTAGCATTTTCCTTTGACACTTGGCTAGATGTTCTCGCACCGTGTTCAAAAGTACCTGGGATTGGGGAATGAAGTTTTGAGATGATGTCTAGTGGAGGTGTTTGCAACTGTGGGATTGGGAATTAATTGAGGGATTGTGCAGGTGTAGGAGAGGAGTGTTCACCTTGTGTAAACAAGTCATGTTTTTCCATGTCACTGGCCAATATTTGGCAGACTTGGAACCAAGGCATGAGGTGTGCGTCCTTTGGAGGAACAAGACTCTTGTATCAAGTTTAAGAGAACTTGTTGTTACAACCAAAGCCATGCGATGAGATGATGCATTCTTTGGAGAAACAGGACCCTTTTGGAGTGTCTAAGGGAACCCATTGTCTAATAGCCAAAGCCACGCAATGAGATGAAACATGATGGTGTGAGACATGAACGGTTCTTTCCAAGACAATTGCCTTCCCGCCTGGGGCTTGTATGGGAAGTGCCAAAGGCTTGTGGTTCATTTTTCTCTTTGATCTTTGATCTCTCTTTTTTTTTGTTCCTTTTCATTATTTTTGGAAATAGCTTTCTTTCGAATTTGCACTCATGCTCATGTGCCGTGTTGTGTGTTGCAACTGCTTGGGAATGTCAAAGTCTGCAATAGTGTGCTCAAAGTTTTGGGATGTACTGGGTGTATTTGGGAACTGTAACTGAGTAGGAAGGGGAACAAGATTGTTGGGGAAATGGAGAATGTATTGGGAACTGGGAATGTACTTTTAAACAGATTGATTAACTTGGTTGTGTGCATCAGAAACAATGTGGCACCTTGTCACCGTGATGAAGTGTATCCGTGTACGAGAACCACTGGGTGTCATCCTACAAACACAACTCCAAGAAGACAAGAAATCCACAAGTGAATGAGTTAGTGAACACTTTAGACATGAATGGGGCCGATGCAAATGGAGGCACCATGTGAAACTTAAGGCAAACAAAATGAGCAGCAATAGTGTTGTCAGAGTCGGTGTGATGAATGATGTAGTAGGAGTCGATGAAGAAATGTCATGAATTATAATAGCAGATGAATGTTCCAGAGATGATCTTGCTATTTTATAGTCTTAGTGGACTTTCATGGGTTAGTTTTACGTCATAACCCATTGGACACTACTAGTTTATCGTTGTAATGGATGGTGCGATGCTAGTTTATAGTCGTGGAGGACTATGAAGAGGCAAGCTAGTTCATAGTCTAGCAGACTCTGGTGAATGAGTGTGATAGTTTAGTATCATGTCGGATAGAGATCTATGGTGTCAGTTTACCGTCATGACACCAGGACGATGTGTGGTATCATTTTTAAGTCATTATGCCAGGATTGCTCTGTGTGGATGCATGCGTGTGTGTCTATATGACCCTGTAAACAAAAGCAACTAGAGAAAATAATGTTAAATAGAAACTACATAAAACATGAACTAAAATGCACAAGTAAATAGAAAATAATGTGAAATGGTGGTAGTTTAAGGACATTTTAGGCCATGAACTAGTTTAAGGCCTTTTCAGGCCACATGTAAATGTGTAAGCTAGTATAATGCAAACGAAGGTGACGTATGCACAACGAACAAAGGTAAAGAGTGGGTGACGATCAGATGTGTTTTTGGCCACAGGGGAGTCTTGATTGAGTGGTTGTCTCCTAATTGAATGTGGTTTTGGAAGCATTTTAGGCTTAGGCTCCACTGGAAGGCTTATGGTTTTCACCACTCGTTCAGGTGTTTTACCTTTAAATATTGTATCAGTTGTTGCTGCTCATTCAGGCGTTTTGGCTCTAGGTGTTGCATTTTTTGTCATGTGTGTTGCTTCAAGAGGATCCTCTTTCAAGACCTATGACATGTCTATGTTCTGGTCAGCTTGAAAAGGAGTGTTTTTGCCATGTATAATCACTTGTCCACCTTCGTATGGAAGGTGGATTTCTTGATGTATCAGTGAGAAAATGGCTCATTGTTGTGCTAGCCAAGGTCTACCAATAATCATGTTGAAACTAGCCATCTCTTCTATGACAGTGAATTCCACGCTAGTGGGGAATTATTCTCCTGCCACAAAGGCTAAGTTGATTATGCCTTTGACTATGACACGTGATCTGTTAAAGGATTTTAAACACATGATTTTTGTTGGCATGATCTCGTCTGCCATGCCTAGTTTGTCAATGACGGAGTATAGAACTACGTTTGTTGCCGCGCCATCATCAACGTGCACTCTATGAATGGTACATTTCCCAACACGTATGCTAATCAATAATGGAGCTGTTGTGACCTCCCCTCATTCAGGGTTGACTTTAACTGCATCGTCACAGAAGGCTAAGGTGTTTGAACCCAATCCTTGTGGTGTGTGTTGTGAAATCATTACACAAATGGATTCCATGTTAGCAAGGATGTCCTCTGTAATAGGAATGGATGCTAACATTTGCACTAAGGCTTCGCGATGAGCTGATGATGTCATGACCAGGTCGTACAAGCTCATGGATGTGTTCTTTTGTTTGAGCGTTTGTTTCACCTGGGCTAGTGTAGCTACAAAGTCCATGTTGTTTGTTGCTGTGTTGGTTGCCTCTATATGGGTCGAGGGCTTGGGCCTACTTTGTTTGGGATTAGGGGCAGGGCCCCCAGCATTCGGTTGTTGTGTACTAGATGTGTCCTTTGCTTCGGCTATGGATGTTATTCATTGTTCATTTGTCCTCTTCTGCTACCATTTGGTAGCCTTACCCATGTTGTTGGCAATGTTGACTCTTGAGGGAGAAGAGGTTGAGACATTGCCTATGGTTGGGCTTTGGGTAGGGGAGGGGCCATCGCGTGGTGGCACCTTTATGAAAAATGGTAGTTTAGGAGGTGTCGTTGTTGTTTGACTAGCTTGTTGTGGCACCTTGATAACGAAAAGTTTCTTTGCTATTGTCGTTGGTGCAACATGCCAGTTTAACATCTTAGCCGATGGTTGGGGTGATACTTTGACCACAAAGGGTGTCTTTGGTGATTGGGATTGCATTGAATCTTGCTAGTTTAACATCTTAGCGAATGTGTGAGGTGGTGCAACATGCCAATTTAACATCTTAGCCGATGCTCTAGGTGGCACCTTGATGACGATGGGAGGCCCCTTGCTCATGGAGGTGGAGGGGATTATTGCCTTGCTGGGAGGCACATGGATCACAAAAGATTGCCGCACAGGTTTAGGCTTACTATTTATGCTAATGGAGTTTATGACATAGGAGGCATCGTCTGTGGTGAGTTGATTCAGGGTGTTGACATTTAGTTGGCCCCATTCTATCATTGCTTGTAGATCATCTTGTAACGCACGGTAGGTGTAGGTGTTGTTACCGAACATCTGGTGGTAGTGACAGAATTGGTCTAACTTGAAACGTCGTGGAACCAGGGGCTCGTTTGGTGTTGCTAAGGTGGGGTTTCTTAGTAGCTCGCAATATCTATCGTGTCTTCAGCGAGCATTCTTTGCTACTTGTTTGTATTGGATTTGCCTAGTTTTGAGGAGTTGCTCTAGTAGTTCAGAGGGTCGTGTGGGTAGCGGCATATGCTTAGAGCAATCCTTGCATTGAAAGTTGGACCTTGGGGTGGCCCCTGTCATTGTAGGCAGGTTGGTACTGGTGTTTGTTATTTTTGTGCTTGCAGCTACAATTTCCATTGTTGTCTGTTGTTTGGCAATGTGTTGGTTCTTGTAACCCACATAGGCAGGATCATTGCTAGCTTGTGCAGTTTTTTCAATGTTCTTTATTTGCATGAAGGCTTGGCTCAACATTTGAGCGCTTAGGTAGTACAGTTTTGACTTAATAAAGTCATTCACGGATCCCTTCAGAATCGTGAGAAAATACTTTTCAGGGATGGTCTCATGAAGTTCATTAAGGGCTGCACTCCATCATTGGATGAACTTCTACACAGGCTCAAGTGGCACTTGTTTCACCTGTATCAGAGTGTCTAGTGTGGCCTTAGGCTTCAGGTTGTACTTAAACTTGGTAACGAACTGATGTAATAGATCCTCCAAAGAGGATATGGAGTTACGAGGCAAGGCTCGATACCAGTCTAAGGCTACGCCCGTTAAGGACATAGGGAACACGTGCAAGATTATGTGGGGCCAAGCTTGAAGCAATAGAGTCTCTAATCGGAATGTTACCAAGTGAGTGTTTGGGTCTCCCTTGCTGTTGTACTTGGTTAACTGTGGAAGTGTGATTCCCTTGGGTAAAGCTAATGGTGGCACTGAAGAGCTAATTGGATCATCATGGTAAAATTCTAGTACTTTAACTTGTTCAATGTTTGTTGTTTTGAGGTGCTTTACCTCTTCAGCTAATGCTTGCATCATTGTTTGGCTTCTGCCCACTCTTGAGTGGTAGGTAGATTAGTTGATTGGGGAGATTGTTGGGTTGTCATTTGTTGTTGTAGAGCAACGTTCAAAGTTGTGGTTGTGGGGTGTGGCATGTTGAAGTGAGTGGGTTGTTAAACAAGGGGTATGGTTCATTGCCTAGCCATAAACTGTGAAGTGACTCCCTGAATGTTTGTGGCCAATGTAATGAAAGTGACCCCATGTGTTTGCACTGGTGGCATGTACTAAGTGGACATGGATGTGGGTAGTCCATGTCGGGATGCCAATGCTTGTGTGCTCGTTGACGCGTGGTGAGGGACCGTCTGTCCCATGCAAGGGTGGAATGATGGGTTCACGTAGGCATGGGGACTGAGGGTGTGGTATGAATCCTCAAGTTTAGATTGTGCCTTGAAGTCATCTATATCATGTTGGTTTTGGGGCTCCTTAATGGGTCACCGTGTGTTTTGGCCCCTTGCTAGAAGGAGTTGAGAGATGAGTCAATTGTGAGGCTCAGAAAGGGAAATGATGTCATATACAGAGGGGACGAATTCATGACCTTCCATGTATATGCGCTCAAAGTTTTGTTTTGCCTCCTATTCTGTGGTGTCAAGAGGAAGGTTGGCCTGAATCTTCACACAGATAAATTTATATTGTTCTTGTGTGAGGATTACAAAGGTGTGTGTGTTAGAGTTCTGAGATGACTCCATGGTGATGCGTTCTTGGGTAAGGTCCATTGTCAAATGTTTTAAATGTTTGAATGTGACAGTGTGAATGAGTGAAAATTTGGTTAAGTGTTGGAAAATGAATGAAGAAAATTCTAAGTGTTGGCAGCGTATACCAAAGAGTCACAGCATACAGACTAGCCTGACAGCATGCAAATCTCAGCGTACAGGCCTCAGCGTGTAGATCTCAACGTGCAGATCTCAGCATGTAGGCCTGGCATGCAGCGTATAAACACTGGGTGTGTAGCAGATGTGGCTGAATAGGGTGCAGATTTGAAAGATTCGAAGTCAGATCTATGCTAACTGAGTACAGATCTGGAAAAATCGACTATAGATCTGGGGTCACAGGAATAAGATCTATGAGATGGAGTAGAAGATCTGAAGAGATCTATGCCGGGTTGAAGTAGATCTAAGAAAAGAGAGGCCCTCCTTCTAGCACCATTTTCTGTACTATATGAAATCGTCGGTGCAAGGCTGGAAGGAAACAGACACTGAGAGATCTACAGACAAGCACAGAAGACTCTACCTTCGCTTGAGGGAAAGCTGGAACGTACGAAGGCAGAGTGCCTTGAATGGTCCGCACGCGGATCAAACGAGGACTTCCCAAACATACACATTTTGCAATGCATTGTGTTATACATAAACAATGCACATTAAATGTAAACCATAACGTAAAGAGGCACAATAATGTAAACTGGAATGTAAATGTAAACTGAAAAACAAAGAAAACTGCAATAAATATGGGAAAAAATGTAAACTGTTTTGTATTGAAAAAGTTATTACAGTGTGCACCGGTCAGAACGTAGTTGTGGATTAATCACAAGGCAGACGTTTAGCCCTGGTGGGTGATGATGGGTGCTAGAAGATGCAGGTTTTGGATTGCAGGGAAATGCAGAGTCCTAGTCTGATGCCCCAGCGTATAGAGGTTGATGCGCAGATTTGCTAAATCTCTTTAATTCAGTTTTTCTATCCCTTTGTAAAAATTGCGAACCCCTTGATCTAGTGAAAAATTCGGGTTTTTATAAGATCTTGGGCATTAGATTCAGATCTGGAAGGGTATGACTGGCCGTGGGTGAGAAAATTTTGGGTTGAATGACATGTGGCTGTGTTGCCTGAGTGCAAAGAATATTACAACTGTACAACGTGCTGCATGCTAGCATGTACAAGCTGGGCATGCAGAGTATGTATGCTCAGCATATAGATCAAGGAAGTGCATCATTTCGAGGTTGAATCTTCATTTTTGGGAGCCTGGGATGATGCTTGAAAATTTCCTTACCTCTGAGATTCGATTGTAGGTGGAAAAATGAGGCATCAATATTGATGGTGTATGGTTTTGAAAATATCTCTTTGAAAATTATAGCAATCGAGCACATGTGAATGGCTATGTCAATTTGGTGCAATTGAGGTAGCAGAGCATCTCAATGCCCCCATGGGGTAGCATCAAGTGCATTCTTCCTTTATTTGATGATAAATTTAACTGCTTAGTACCACACAAGTGGTAGATGGTAGTTCACATGCATGTGCCAAGGAATGAAGATGATGTAGGTTCTTATGTCCTTCATGCACGTATGGATGCCTTACTATAGGGTGCTAGTGAGTGTGTTCTTCCTTAGGAAGAGTCAACCAAGAAACTAGATAAATAGAATGTGGAGAATGCTCATGGAGTACGTTAATCAAAAACTTGAGTACCTCAGTGCAAATGTTCATCTAGGATCCACAAGCCATGGTCTTGCACTAACCCTTGGGGATTGTGGTTGTAGGTATTTGGGTTTCCATTTTGTGATCATATCATCTCAAAACTTACCTTTCATGGATTCAAAGACTGATGTTGACCCTTTCCTTGGAGTAACTTATTAAGTTTGAATGTTTTCTCATCCTTTGTAGTAAGTTTTCCAAGGGTTAGGAGTAGTTGGATAGATGATAGAGGCTCATGCCTTGTAAATCCATTATTTTGGCTATGTAACACTCTATTTTTAGCTTTCATGAAGAACTTTGGAGGTGTATGGTTTTTGAATGGTGATTGCAAGTATCTGGAAGCCTAGATCCTAGGAGGCATATCTACTTATCTTATGGTGTGACTATGATTTAGAATGTTGTGAGATGAATGCATCGAGTGGATGGGGTATCAATACTAATGGCTACAGTATTGAAAACATATCTCTAAAAATGATAATGGTTGGGCATTTGCAAATGGTTGTGTTGATTTAGTGTGGTTGAGATAGTACAGTATCTTGATGCCCCCATGGAGTAGCATTGGGTGCATGCATTCTTTACCTAATCACAAATTCATCTACTTAGTAGCACATTGGTGGTAGCTATAAGTTCACATGCATGTGCTAGGGAATGAAGAGGACTTGGTTCTCATGTCCTTCATGCATGTGCAAGTGCCTTTCTATAGGGTGTTAGTGAGTGTGTTCTCCCTTGGGATGAGTCAACCAAGAAATTGGATGAATAGAAGGTGGAGGATGCTTACTGATTATGTTAAACAAAAATGTGAGTGCCTTAATGCAAATTTTCATTTCGGATTCTCTAGCTGTGGCCTTACTTGAATCCTTAACTTCAAAGTAAGAAAGCCTAGTCACCTTGGATCATGGGCGTAGATAATTAGGTTACCATTTCATGATCATATAAACTCTAAAGTTACCTTTCACAGATTCAAAGACTTATGTTGGTCCTTCCTTTGGAGTAACTTGTTGAGTTTGAACATTTTCTCATGCTCGATAGTAAATTTTCCAAGGGTTAGGAGTAGTTGGATAGATGGTAGATGCTCATGCCCCATAAATCCACTATTTTGGCTATGTGGTGAAATACCCTAAAAATTTTGAGGCACTCTTGCTTCACCAGGGTCTCAAAACTATGGTAAGAATTTCCACAAGTGTAGCCTCATGACCGCTTGGTAGAAAATGAATGCTCTAAGTTCAAACTGGCTAGTCCAGCAATTTTTCTACCTCCAATGCTGACAGGCCTGATGGACTTTCTAGCCTGCTCACCCGGAAAACTCACCCAGTTGAAAGTTTACTTAGGAACTGCACTTTGAGTTGTCAGTAGTGCTCAAGATGCACTAAATAGTTTGGAAAGTTTTCTAGTAAAGAAGTTTGCTATGCTATGTAGCGTAGCAAGCCTCAGAAGATAGTTTCTCATGCAACCAAACTATTGCAGAACAAAGTGCTATGCTATGCTACGCTACGTAGTGTAGCATAGCGTAGCAAAGGAAAAATAGAAAGGCCTAGCTTACCTAGTCATTACAATTGCATTTAGTAAACACATCAGCCTTCAAAACTAGTTTCCTTGTTTGAATTCAAGTCCTTTGGCAAAAAAAATCTCTTACTAGAAAGTGGCGGATTGAGTAAAAGGCAGGACACATTGGTTGCTACATTGTGCTATACTACATAGTCTAGCATAGCGTAGCGATGATTCAAAAGAAGCAATGAGCGTCTCAAATGCAAGTTCTACAAGTTCAAAAGCTTCCCTTCATAAAAGGTGAAAGTTGTAGTTGTTAGCATAATCAGAGCACCAAGCAAGTGTTTGCAATTTTAACACGGGTCACAAATGAAACCAGCTGTTACGCTATGCTATGCTATATAGCATAGTGTAGCATAGGAAAGATGAAAATCAAACAAAGTGCTACAAAAGTTGACCTGAGGTGTGCTGAAGCTTCCATAATATGTAGTTGGCTTCAATGAAAATTTCTTTTTCAAAATAATGGCTACGCTGTGCTACACTACATAGTGTAGCACAATGTAGCAAGTAGCTATGCTACGCTGACATGCTATACTACATAGCGTAGCACAGCATACCAGGTAGCTACGCTACTTCAATGTGCCTCATTCCTCATCTGCATTACTGGCATATTTGATTTTGAAATATCTAGTTTAGATGGCATAATTTCAGCATGAAAAGTTCACGATCGGCTTTGCATGTTCATGCAGTATGGACATGTCAGCATTTTGTGGGTCCAAGACACGTTTCATCCAAGCGTCATTTCTTGCATGCTCCTAGCCCTATAAATACCCCAACGAGAAATTCTCAAAGGGTTTGAAAATTAGCAATTCAAAGGATTGGAAAATTTTAGCAGTTGGCAAATTAAGAACTCACTTGATTGATAAATTGAGAATTCCCCTAGTTGGAAAATTTTGGTAGTTGGCACTTGGCATTAGCTTTTTGCTTGTTGGCAATTTGTACTATTGGCTCTTAAGCTTGTACTCAATAACATAGTTGAGTTATTTCAACCATTTTGGTCATTCATGGACTCTCTATGCACCTCCAACACTGTATAACTTGTTATACATTTTCAAGCAAAGAAGAGAATCGAACCCGTGACTTTGCGGTGGTGCATTTTCTTATCCCATTTACTCTGTTATTTCTTTATTGTCATCTTTGTTTGGCATCATTTTCTCTATCATTGCATTTATTGATTATTAGTTAAATCTCACATGTTCCACACTTAAAATAATGTTTACGAAAGGCTAAGTTACACCAACTAAGTCCTTGTCTAATCGGCCAAACCATTCAGGGCACCTCATTTCCATTTTTATCCAACACGGCCCTCGCACGAATCCGGGGTTAAAACTATTTACCTGACAACCTCTCAGTGTTTCTAGCCACTGACATTTTCTGTCACTACAATTTTCTAGCACTAGAAGGAGGGCCTTTCAATGTATTTTCCATGTTTCATAGTAGTCCTGCATGTGTTCTATATCCCATCACGTACTAGCGTAAACATGACACCCTTTTGCAGTTGTTTATGCATCGTGTGGTACATATTGGTCACTCCGACGGTTCCTTTGGAATCCTGTAGGATAGAAAGCCTTCGATCATGACTTGATCTCTTTATTTTCTTATTTACAAGCCCTTTTAGCTTTACAAAAATGATTTCCTCAAGCACTATAGCTACTACCTCTGGGAGAATCCTCCCTAAGATAACCTTGTGTTTCACATTTGAGAGCATTCTCCATGAGAGTGCCCTTATTGAGAGCACTCTCCCTGAGAGTGCCCTCCCTAAGAGTGCCCTCCTTGTGAGTGTTCTTCTAGAGAGCACCCTTGAGAACATCCTTCCTAAGAGCAGTCTTCCTTAGAGCATTCTCCCTAAGTACACCCTTAAGGAGGGTGACCTCCCTAAGAACACCCTCTTTAAGAGTGTTGTTTATGAGAGCATTCTCCCTAGGAGAGCCTTCTCTAAGAGTGTTCTACTTGAGAGCACACTC
This sequence comes from Gnetum montanum, assembly GCA_015680685.1. NCBI lineage: Eukaryota > Viridiplantae > Streptophyta > Gnetopsida > Gnetales > Gnetaceae > Gnetum > Gnetum montanum. The sequence goes on along the minus strand of MNCI01002119.1, from coordinate 126,852 downwards.
CATGAGTGCACTTTCCCTAGGAGAATCCTCCCTGAAAGTATACCTATGGAGGCCATAGATGCACTCATAATCATACCTAAATGTGCATTTTTGATATCCTAGGATGCACTCAACGTCATCTAAAAGTGTGTTCATTAAGGCCAGGAATGCACTCAGCATCACCTAAAAGTGCATCTGTGATGGCCTAAGATGCACTCAGATTCTCCTGAAAGTGCATCCCAGGGAAGTCGGCCTACCTTCCCCTATATATGTTGATTATGCTAGGCTTCATCAAATAGTCCTACACCCTTATATATTTGGTCTCAAAGAGGGAATTCTCAAGAAGGGCACTCTCACAAAGATAGCACTAAGTGATAGTGTTGTCAAGGAGAATGCTTTCAAAGAGGATGCTCTAAGAGAAAATGCTTTCACATGCATAGTGCAAGGTGCTATCATTGAGGACCGTCTTAGGGAGACCACTCTAAAGAAGGAAAATCTCAAGGAGAATGCTCTCACATGCATAGCATAAGAAGCACACTCTCATGTGCATACCATGCAACACTTCCAGGAAGACTGCTCTCATGAATGTGCATCCATGATAGCCTAGGGTGCACTCAGCATCACCTGAAAGTGCATCTATTAAGGCCAAGAATGTACTTAGCATCACCTAAAAGTGCATTCATGATGGCCTAAGATGCACTCAGCTTCTCCTGTAAGTGCATTCTAGGGGATTCCACCTACCTTCCCCTATATATGTTGATTGGGCTAGGCCCAACCAAATCATCCTGCACCCTTATAAATTTGGTCTCTAAGAGGATGTTCTCAAGAAGAGTGCTCTCAAAGGGACTACACTAACTGAGGGAACTCTCAAGGAGAATACTCTTGTGTGCACAACACAAGGCACTCTCACTGAGGATGCTCTCAAGGAGATCACTCTAAGGAAGGGTGCTCTTAGGAAAAATTCTCTTAGCAAGGGCCCTCTCAAGGAGTGAAATCTTAGGGAGAATGCTATCAAGGATGGAACTCTCAGGGAGAATGTTCCTAGGGAAGGAATTCTTATGAAGGCTACTCATGGAGGATGCTCTCATGAGAGGATGTTCAAGGAGGATGCTCTCATGGAGGGTGCTCTTTCGAAGAATGCCCTCAAAGAGTGTGTTCTTAATGAGAACACTCTTAGGTAGGGTGTTCTCAAGGAGAGCACTCTCAAGGAGAATGCTCTCAGAGAGGGTACTCTCAAGAAGAATGCTCTTAGGGAGAACACTCTTAAGGAGAGCATTCTCATGAAGGATGCTCTCAGGTAGAACACACTCAAGGAGGGTGCTCTTGGGGAGAATGCTCTTAGGAAAGGCACTCTCACAGAGGGAACTCTTAGGGAGGGCATTCTCAAGAAGAGTGCACTCATGGAGAACACTCTTAAGGAAGGCATTCTCAAAGACTATGTCCTTAGGGAGAACACTCTCAGGGAGGGTGTTCTCATGGAGAGTGCTCTCTGGAAGAATGCTCTTAGGAAGGGTGCCCTTAGGGAGGGTGTTCTTAAGAAGGACACTCTCAAGGAGAGAACTCTTTGAGTGAACACTCTCAATGAGGGTGCTCACAAGGAGAACAATCTCATCTACATAGTGCAAGGCACTCTTAGGGAGGATTCTCTTAGAGAGAACACTATGGTGTGCATAGTGAAAAGCACTCCTAGGGAGAGCACTCTCGTAAGTTCTCCATGAGGCACTCTCAGAAGAGTACTCTCATGTAGTGCACCATGCGGTGCACTTAGGGAGAATTCTCTCTATCCCAATATATGTTGATTGGACCAAGCTCTGCCATACCATCTTGGACCCTTAAAAATTTGGTATGTAGGAGGGTGCTCTCAAGGACAATGCACTCATGGAGGATGCTCTCAAGAAGAATGCTCCCATAGAAGGTGTTCTCAGGTTGGGCACTCTCAAGGAGGGCATTCTTAGGGAGCGTGCTCTAAAGAAGAATGTCCTTAGTGAGGGTGCTCTTAGGGAGGGTGCTCTCATGGAGGGTGTTCTTAGGGAGGGTTCTCTCACGGAGAACACTCTTAGGAAGGATGCTCCCAAGGATAACTCTTAGGGAGGGCATTCTCAAGGAGGGCACTCTTAGGGAGAACACTCTCAAGGAGGGTGCTCTCAAGGAGAACACTCTTAGGGAGAGTGTTCTTAGGGAGGGCACTCTCATGGAGAATGGGCTCAGAGAGGGTGCTCTTAGGAAGAACACTCTCAGGGAGAAATCTTTGAGGAAGGGAACTCTCAAGTAGGGAACTTTCATAGAGGGTTCTCTTAGGGAGGACTCTCTCATGAAGGGTGTTCTTAAGGATGGAACTCTTAGGGAGAACACTCTTAGGGAGGGTGATCTTAAGGAGAACTCTAAACAAGGGCATTCTTAGGAAGGGCACTCTCAGGAAGAATGATCTACAGGATGGTGCTCTCAAGGAGAATTCTCTTAGGGAGGGTGTTCTTAGGAAGGGCACTCTCAAAGAAAATGTGCTCAAGGAGGGCACTCTTAGGGAGAATGCTCTTAGGAAAGGCATTCTCAAGTAGGGCAATCTTAAGGAGGGCACTCTCAAGGAGGGTGCTCTTAGGGAGGATGTCCTTAGGAAGGGCTAAGGTAGCATTTTAGTTTATTCAAACCCTCACTAATGAGGTTAAGTAGCTTAAAGACATTGGTTCTGAAACCATCCACGTAATGGACTTCTATCAGGATGACCCTATTAGCACCATCATTTCTCTACTTACACTGCCTCTTAGAATCTAGCTTTCCCAATTTATGAAATACAATGAAAAGGGTGACCCAAATGGCCACCTAGTCACGTTCTATTCTGAGTCCTTATTACTACAGCCATGACCACACATGGCCATTCATGTATTTTCCATGTCTTTGACTAGCAAAGCCTTAGATTGGTATTGTGCGCTCCCTTGCACTTCCATTTCAACTCTAGAGGAGTTGTTAAGCTAGTTCGTAATCTGCTTCAAGTACACCTTCAAGTCAGAAGCCATGCTAGACTAGCTCATGAATGTTAAGAAAGAAGCACTAGAACCCATGTAGAAATTCATACAACATTGGAGTATTTCTCTAAAGGAGATTCATGAGCCCATTGCTGAAACCTACTTCCTAGCCATTTTTAAGGGCACCGTAAGTGATTTTAATAAATCCAAGCTATATTACTTAGCCCCGTGCTCCCTTAGCCAAGCCTTTGCTTAAACAAAAAGCATACAAGATGAGGCTAGCAAAGACCCAACTTACATGGCCTATTAGAATGCACATGCAAAAATACACAAGGAAAAGGGGGAGGCCATGACAACCACTGTGGCTACTGTGGCTAATGAAACCAAGCCCAACAACAAAAAATAGGCTACCAAGGTGCTTAAGGCCTTGACCACTCCCAAAAAAATGTCAAGCTCTAGCAACATGGGAACCAACCAACTCACATCATCAATGACCATGGTGCAAGCTCCACCAAGGTTGAACTTTGAGTGCAAAGATTACTCAAAATATACCCCTTTTCCAATTAATCCATCAAAAAATTTGGATCAACTACTGAGTGCTAGGTGCATTCAACATAAGAAAATGTTAGAAGATGCCCACAAATGTTACAAGAGGTAATGCGAGATCCTCCGAAACCCCTCTGTAGCTATGCCCAATGAGCCTCTAGTACCTAAAAAGTTTAGGCTGGATCAATTCTACAACTACCACTAGTTGTGTGGCCATGACATAGATTACTGCTTAGTGTTGAAAGATGATATCCAACGCATGATTGATCAAGGTAAGTTGGTCCTTGATGAAAATAGTCTTGTCTGGCTAGAGAACCAATCTATGAATGTCTATAAGGACCCACTGAACACTAGTAGTACAGGATACACCATTAATGCTATTAGCATTAATGATGATGTAGAGATAACACATGAGCTATTTGTGGTCTGTGTGTCTTCTAGTGGTGTTAAAGATTCAATGTCAACTAGGCTACAGGCTCCCTTTTTCATCAAGGTACCATCTCAGGCACCTATGACACCTTTCATGGTTAGGGCCCTGCAGCATGTTGTGGTAACAACCCAAGCACATTTTGTTATAAGGGTGCTAAAACATACAAATCCTCCATTTTCCCAAAGTCCAGTGGTTAGAACTACATCACAACCTTCTCACTCAAGGAAACATGATGAGCACCTAGCTAACAAGATGGCTAGGGAATGCACTACACTAGGCCCTCCTAAGCCCACCCCCTTATTAGTAGTTCCCATAGTCCTATTAACCAATGCCACTATCACAAACACATATGTGTAACAACCAACCACTGAGGCTCAGAAACCCATTGTTCAATGAAAATCCATGCCTCCTCCTCCTCGAGAAATCCATCTCTTAGGGCATGTGGAGGAAATAAGGACCACCAAACAACCATATGCTGGGAAAGATTTTCTAGATGCAATTGCATAGGTCAAGAAGGATTTGAAATAGAAGAATACAACTTTGAGCTTGTGTGACCTAATTATGACTTCTTCTACACATCATGAGGCTTTGATTCATATGTTGGCATCCATTCCTGTTAAGGAAGACATGCCAGTAGAAGAAAAGGCCATTCATGCCATGATGCTTCTACCTACGACTGAAGAGCCATGGCCAACATTCTTAACTTTTCATGATGAAGCCATTAAAGCTAACCTTGAAAAAGGACAAGTAACTACTACCCCCATGTTCATAATAATTCATGTGGATTAGTACAGGATTTTTAGGGTGCATGTAGATGATGGGGTTGCAACCAATGTTATCTCATTCCTTGTTGTCAACAAGCTTGGCCTAGTGGACCAAATCAGGCCAAAAACAACTACTTGTTTAAAGTCCTTTAATGGGGCATGCATCATGGTCAAGAGAATAGTCACCATTGATTTCATGGTAGGGGATCCATTACCCACTAATGTAGAATTCATCATGGTAGAGGAGATGCTTGGGTTCAATCTAATCCTAAGAAGATCTTGGTTAGCCCAATTAACGATTGTCTATTCACCAATCCACCAAGAGATCCACCTATCCTATGTGGGTGGAGAAGTGGTGATCTTTGGTGATGACATAGACCCTCAGGCTATCAACAATATAGACACTAAGCAAGGGTCAAAGATATAAGTCTCTGAAGATGCACCACCTATTTGCAACAAAACCTAATGTTGTTCAGCAAGTGAACCAAGCAAAACTAACGATTTTCACGAAGAAACTCTATGGGTAGAATTGCCTTTTTCAATGGTAGATGACAGCCTAGAAGAGTATTACCTTAAGTCTTCCAAGCCTTACGCATCACCTAACCCACATTGGGTTAGGAAACATCTACATGATTAGGTCATGTCCCTAATTTACCCATTTTCCTAACTTGTCTTTAGTTCTTTTTTCTATATAGTTTTGATTTTGCATTATGTTTACTTTTTGATTAGTTATGCTTTATTTAATCAGAAAAAAAAATCTAAAAGAATGGAAAGAAGCATGGCCTGGAATAACCTTAAACTATCACATAGCCTACCAAGGCCTAAAACTAGCAAACAACTCCCTCTTACAAGTATCCATGGCTCGAAATGGCCTTAAACTACATCATGGCCAAAAATGGCCTTAAATTAACTATAGCCCGAAATGTCCTTAAACTAGCCATGGCCCCAAATGGACTTAAACTATAGCATGGCCTGAAATGACCTTAAACTATTGCATCGGGCCCACAAGGGGCCTAATTACATCAACAGAAATCTAAAGCAAAAGAAATAAAATAAGTACCATGCTTTTTATTAAATTGTAAATAAAATACATAGTCCAAATTATGTCCACATTCAAAGTTACAAAATTTCCCAACAATGGGATTACATTTCAAACATTTTAAAACATCAATGTATAGACTACAACTCCTCTCCTCTATCTTTATCCACTACTCTACTAGGTCTTGCATCTTCATCTGGATCTTGCACAAACCAAAGAAAAAAAAATAAACTAATCAGTAAGTAGGATAACATATGAAGCTATCATGAAATAAATCATAATAAAGTAAACTTAACCAACCTGAGATGGGACCGCATCTATGTCTGGTGGCTTTCTGTTGAGGCTAGACTCCAAGCATAAGAGGATTTCCTCCTCTATCATATTTTCCCAATCCTCCTCCCCTAAGTCAACACCTGTTAGGATCTTCCCTTTCTCCATGACCATCCATATGAGTGGCCCCAGAGAAAACGTAGTAGATGTGGCTTCCCCAGAAGGCATGGTCATTTCCCTCTCCAGGGACTCACTGACCAACAGGTGCTTTGAAAATTTATTATAAGTCTAGGTAGCACTGATTGCATCAAGGAATAGTTCATGACTTTGGTGTTCTACAAACTCATCTCTGTATTTTTTGTAGGAAAAATGTTTTATTTTTTACTGATACTTGTGATTCTTTTGTGCTTTCCTCCTTTCATACACCTTGGTGTTGTAATCTTTCTAGTCTTGGTTCGTTTGAGCATCTATAGATGTTTCTTGATTACCTTACATGTAGCTTCATTTTTCACCTCACGGTCGACCAATATCTAGCATAATCAATCACAGCCATGCACCAGCTACTATCTAATTTATCGTAGGCCATCAGGAAGTCATATCACGATTGCAAGTCCTCTAGTCGAGCTTTCTAGCTTATTTTCTCTTTTTCAAGGTTTTAAACTCTCTTCTAGAGGTCCTCATTGATGTGCCTACACTCCCACAACAATCGTGCTAAGTGTAGTGTGCATTTTATTGCCTCATCATATATATGACAAGGCACCTCTACTACCTCAAGAGGGAGCTTAGGCATAGCTTCAACTTTGACTGCCCTTCTTGGGTCCCATTTAAGTTGTGAGGCTATAACATCAAAGAGAGGAAATGTTAGTTATAAGACAAAGGTGAAAATGAAACAACATAAAAAAATGCAACAGCCCAAATATACCTATATTAGGATCTATTTTCTTTAAACAATCAATCATATCATCCACTATACCCTACATAAAGGCAAACTTGTTTGGGCTTTCCACCCACAGTTGTAAGTGGAAAGTGGATGAAGATTTAGGATATCTAGCAGAAGCATCACCTGCTACATGGTAAAGCATGTTAGCATCATGAAAAAAAGGAGAAAAGAGAAGAGAAGAGGATGAGAGAAAAGACGGAAAGTGAGAGCATAATATAAATGGTAGTGCAAAACTCCTACCCAACAAACCCTTAGGGGTGAGAGTGGGTGGATCACCCATCTGCACACTGTCAAAAAAATCATCAAATTCATTGTCCTCGAAACACAGCCCCTCTTCTTTGATCTACCTTAGAAGTGTAGCATCTTCAATTTTCATATGTCCCTCAGGCTGTGGAACACATTTTTAAAAAGTCTCCTCTTCTACCGAGGCCTCCTCTTCTATAGCAAGGGCCTCCTCTTCTATAGCAGGGGCCTCCTCTTTTGCAGCAGGGGCCTACTCCTTGCCTACAATGCATAAGCTAGGGTTAGAGAACCTATCTAACATATATATGAAAAAAAAGAAGAAATGAAGCAGCAAATATGCTAACTAAGGCATACTTACTAGCAAACTTAGATCACACATTGCAAACTCTGATGCATAACCTCTTACCCCTTTCTTCAATTACGTGTGTGGGCACCTCTATAGGATGAGGATTTTTGATTTTCAATTTTGATTTCACTAGCTTAACACTAAGATGTGCCCCCCTCATTACATTGCCCATGTTTATAGGAGGATCCTCTCCAAGAGTGTCATGCATGTGGTAGGATGGTCCTGCCTGGTCCTTGGTGATAATTGAAAAGGACTTTCCAATAGCCTCCAGAGGGTCCTGTGACTGAGTCATGCGAAATATATAGCAAATCCATGACTTGGATATTTGGGGTGCAGTCTTGCATCATCCATATCTTGTTTTCATAGACCACCAAAAATTTTGAAAACCTATGCAAGAACACTATAAAAAATGCAAAATGAACATGAGAACATGCCTCAAGTTTGTTGTGCAGTTTGATCATCTTAGCCCATAAGCCATACGTAAGGTATCTAGCCCAGTTGTATTGATTCCCTTCCTCCATCACATCTCTCATGATCCAAGCTTTCTCTATCCCAAGAATGTTTCTGTGGGAAAGCACCTTGGGAAAAGCATGAGCCCAGAAGATGGGATAAATATGTTGGACCACCAACAATTTAACCTTTTTTCATGAAAATTCCTTGCGATATTTATCAATGCCTAACCATTATTTGACATGCCCTCTATGGTTCAGGTCCTTACTAGTTTCTTTCCCACTGGTAAACCTTCAAAGGGGACACCAAATAGGTTTGAAAAGAAATCATCTATGATCTTAAACACCACCTACACATTGTAAACTCATTTGTGAAAGCGATCGATGCTCTATGTAAAAGAGTCAACAAGGGCAATCATATCTACTATTGGGATGTTCGGGTTCATTTCCAAAAAGAGGTCCATTAGTCTAGCCTCTTGAATATTTTTGGTAATCATTGCTAAGGCCTCATGGCATAACCAACATTGTGAGTTATCAACCTCACCATATTTAAAAAGAAGATTGGCCTTAGTGTGTCCTAAGATTCTCACTATGATCTCCTTAGACTTGGCAGCCACTGTAATAAAAAATAAATTTAGCAATGTGATGGAAACATAAAAATAAAAAAAAATAAAAAAAGAAATCCATGCACAAAAATAAACTAAATGGATGACAACTTACCTGGTACAAATGGTGTGGGAAATGGTGGTACTTGGATTAACACTTCTTCCATAGTGGGTATCCGATAGGATGCCCACTCGCCATCTAACCACTTGAGATCTTGACACTTCACATAGGATTTGAAGTACTTGGTTGAGTAAGTTCTCATATCTGTCCCAAGTTGCTCTATGACACCAACATGCATGTTCTCAGCAAATGAGAACTCTCATAGTGCTATTTGGACTAGGGCTAATGCCCCTTCTCTATCACGAAGGTCATCTTTATCAATCAATAATTTGCCAATAGATAAAACAACAATAAGCACTCTAAGTCACATAAAACAAACAAAATGAAATTTCCATCATCCCAATAGGACTCACCCTATAGCATAGTAGATTGTTCTAGGTGGGCTTTGGAAGGTTGTGCCCACATGGTGAGCAATGAATAAAGTATTGTATTTATGATAGCATCTAAACTCTAGCATTTCCCATATCCAAGACAAGGGTCTTAGGAATTTCAAGAACTAACTTGAGCTCCCTTCCCCTTCACCCTCAATAGGTCCATCTATCATGAATTTTAAAATGCCTTGATTTGCCCTAGGCAATAATGTCTCAACCAAGACGCTTGCTGCTTCAACAAACAAGTGCAACCACATCATCATGCTGAAGTGGTGAAGCAAGAATTCCAAGAATTCTTGTGCATCCTCTTGGAACTAGACCTCTTGGTCTCCTATGCATGCATGTGGTGTAGGGACATTGGGCACAAGGATGCTTATATAGCACAATATTCCTACATGTTCAACCACAATGAGGACTGGTTTCAGCATAACCTTGCATTTTCACAATGAAAACATTAGTGTGTAATGAGGGTAATAAAATAAAAAAAATAGTGGATAAACTATGCAAAAAAAATTCAAAAAATTTTCTAAGTGTTAGTTATGCTCCTATAGAGCATAAAAATTTTCTATACAAAATTTTTCTAAGTGTTCGTCATGCTCCCATGGAGCATGACAACTGTAGAACAGTTAGCTAAATGAAATTTTTTCTAAGTGTCTGTCACACTTCCATAGAGCATAACAACTGTAGAATAATTAACCAAAGGAAATATTTTCTAAGTGATTTTCATGCCCCCATGGAGTGTGAAATTTTTGGAATGACTAGCAAAGTGAAATTTTTCCCAAGTGTTGCGCATGCTCCTAGTGAGTGTAACAACTACACAAATTCTTTTTAGGTATTGTTTATGCTCTGATGGAGTGTGAAAACACTAGAACATGGAAGAATGGTAGTCTCAAAATTTTTCAAAATGTTTTCAACTTGTTGGTTATGCTCTTGGGGATGTCCTAGAGCTTGGCAGCCAATGTAGGATGCCTGTGGAACCCTTGCCTCGTCCCACCACATGGGATTCATAGGAAATCCTTGTTACATGACATGGAATATGAAGTGCCAAAACCCTTCCTAATGTGTTACGCTAAGCAGAATGTGTAACATCCCCATCATGTCCCATTGCATGGGACACAGTCAAAACCATGCCCCATCTCATGGCACGTAATACTCAAAAATCCACGACAATACCCTCATCCACTACCGCAGGGTAGAATTCCATCAAAACATTTCTCAAAAAAACATGAAAAAAATAATGATGAAATGAAAAAATAATATGCAATTTATCATGAACACATCATTCCTAGCCATGATGGTGGCAGTAGCCATGACATGATGGCCATGGCAAGGACAGCAACCATGGCTTGGTGGCTACAGTGGCAATGATAGCCATGGAATGCTGGCCATAGTGGGGGTGGCACCAACAGTGGTCCTTGCTCAGGGTAGGTTGCCCCCATAACCCCAAGGAATAAACGTGTAAGAGGCAAAAAGGGGAACAAATAAAGAACATGAAGATAGCATGATAGCTTACTTAGTAGACGGTGCCTCCTGGTACTCTTCAATGCATGCCATAGGAAGATGCCACAGGGTGTGTTTGTATTCATTAACATTGGCAAGACCAAGGTGTCTACACTTGCTTCTACACAACATTGTCTCGCTATCAAGCTCTGGCTCATTGGTTGTCATGCTCTATAGGTGCTATGCTATGCTCTAAATTGCACTATGCTTTGGACTATTAGCTCTAACAGTGAAAATAATAGGTTTACCATGGATAAACCCCTATTTTTAGCCTCCAGGGTTGCATAACATGTCACCCTTCTGGGACGTCCCATGTCCCATGCGTAACATGGGATGCTCTATCTTGTGCGTAACATGAAACATCCCATGTCTTGTGCGTAACATAGAACATCCCATGTCCTGTTTAGTATAACACCTAGATTTAGAAAAAAATTTCTAACTTTTTCAACTTTTCACACTTTGAATTTTTTATACATTTTTTGCCTATCAGATGAACATTTCATTTAGCCCCACACTTCAAGCCTTTCAAGTTTTTCTTAGCTTTACACCTTATGCATAGCATGGTTCACTAAGACCTTAAATTGGAAATTTTGCAATATTACATAGTTAATTTTTATAGCATTAATTTCCTCATTTTATGCATTTTGCTTCATTTTGCTTTATTAGACAGGTGCCAGTTGACATTTTTCTAGTTATTTTGTAGGATCTCTTGGGAAAATGAGCATACACGAGAATCTTTATTTGTCTTTAACCTTGATTGGACCTTATGGCAAACTCATGAGATGCATGAACATGGAACTTTTGAACTTTGAACTACCTCATGACACCAACATAGCATCCTTAGAAACATCACTAGACTAGCCAGAACATCTAGTCCAAGCTTTAGACTTAGAAGCATGTGATGGGACTAAGTATTCACTCATAGAGATCCTTGTAACAACATGTAAAAGTGAGGCCAAAACATTGAAGCTTAGCTCTTTACTAGAGCCTCAAATCCAACAGAGTATCTCTAGAGTCCTTAACGACAATGTCAAGATGTTTGTGTGGTCTTATGAAGATATGCCAGGCTTAGACCCATGTATAATATAACATAATATTATCTTATATCCTTATTTCAAACCAGTCAAACAAAAGGCTCATAAAATCAAGCCAAAAATCGCATTGGTCATTTGTGATGAAATCACTAAAGTTTACCAAGCTGGGTTCATCCAGGAAGTCGACTATGCAGACTAGGTTTCAAACATCATGGTTGTCCCAAAGAAAACTAGGGGTATACACATTTGCATAGACTTCCAAGACTTGAACAAGGCAACCATCAAAGATGATTTTCCATTGCCTAGTATTGACCAACTTGTCAATACTATGGCTAGTCATGCATTGTTATCCTTCATGGATAGGTTCTCAGGGTACAACCAAATTCGCATAAACCCAGAACACCAACTTACTACTACTTTCATGACCCCTTGGAGGAAATTTTGTTATATAATGATGCCCTTTGGGTTAAAAAATACTATAGCAACATACCAATGTGCCATGACCTATATCTTTAGTGACTATCTTCTAGAATGCTAAATGACTATATTGATGACATAGAGGTTAAGTCCAAGAAAGCTCATGACCAAACAAATGACTTGAACCTTGTCCTTAAATGTTGTTGTAGACATAACCTTCACCTTAATCCAAATAAGTGTGTCTTCAGTGTTAAAACTAGTCGCATGTTAGGCTTTGTAGTATCAGAAATAGGAATAAGCATAGACCTCGATAAGGTCTAGGATATTATCAACTTAGCATCACCAAAAAACGTTAAGGAGCTACATGGATTGTAAGGTAGAATATAATTCATATGTAGGTTTATTGCAAGGTTGATTGATAAGTTACACCCAATGTAACACCTACTCAAAACAGGAGTCAACTTTGAGTGGACTAATCAATGCTAAGAAGCATTTGACAACCTAAAAAGAGAGCTAGCTCACCTTCCAATTGTCTATCCTCTGCAAAGAGATAAACCTTTCTACATCTACCTTGCAACCTTAGATATTTCCATTACTTCCTTGCTTTGTCAAAAGAAAGATGATGGTTCTAAGACTCATGTTTACTACTTAAGTCATGTGCTAATAGCACACGAGGAAAAATATAATGATGTGGGAAAAAACTATCTTGCCTTAGTATTTACACTTAAAAATGGAGACACTACCTCTTCTGTAGTCAAGTCAACATCATTTGCAAGAGTAAAATACTTAGGGCCATTACAACCAACATATATGAAAGTAGCAAAATAGCTAGGTGGAAAGCAATAATTGTGGAGTTTGACCTCCATTACATAGTGTAGTCATTCACAAAGGGTTAAGCAATAGCCACGCAACTCACGGCTTCTCCCATAGATGATTAGGCAACAATAGATCCAGAGTTCCCAGACAAGCATGTTAGCAGTATAAGCGCAGTACCTAAAGATTTCGAGGCCATTTTACACTTTGATGGTGCTTTGACCACACAAGGTGGTAGCACCATTGCTATTATCACATTTCCCTCTAGAGAGATCCTACCCTTCACATAACACTTTGCATTTCTTTGTACAAATAACATAGTGGAATTCAAAGGTCTCTGTAGAGGCATTCTAGCAGCTCAGGAGTTAGGCATTTAAAATATAGCAATCTAAGGTGATTCACAGCTAGTCATTAACCAAGTCACAAAGGTTTATGCTTGTAAAGCATAACACTTACAACCTTACTGTGATTTGGCAAAGCACTTACTAAAACAATTTACAACCATAGATTTTCAACATATCTTCTACAATGAAAATTCCACAGTTGATGTGCTAGCTACTTTAGCCTTAAGCATATTGACAAATATGTTCTCTCTTCAATAGTGGATTGCACTAAACCTATAATCCACACAAAAAGTATTGCATCCATAAGTACACCTCATGCCTAGGAATGGTATGATGACATCAAGGCATACCTCCAATAGGTAGAACCCCCACAAAACATAACACCTTTCCAAAAGGATATAGTGCAAAAATGATCATGGTAGTACGTCCTCATAGGTAACAATACCTTATGTCATAGATCTTATGATGGGATACTATTAACTTGTGTTAGTGGCAGTGAAGCACAAAGGATTGTTGACCAAGTCCATGAGGGACTATGTGGGGGGCATATAGCTCCTAGGGAAATGGCAACAAAATCAAGCATCTAGGTTACTATTGGCCTTACATGAAGCACGATTACATCTCCAAGATCAAAACATCTAACATGTGTTAATGGCATGGGAATCTAATGCATGTGTCACCTACTGAACTGCATACTATGAAAATCATGTGTCCATTTCAATGTTGGGGGTTGGACATCATAGGGCCTATAATGCCTAAGTCTTCCATAGGAGAAAACTTCATTATTACAATAGCTGAGTATTTTATGAAGTGGGTAGAAGCTATTCCCCTTAGGAAGACCACATCTTAGCAAATTTGCAAATTCATTATTTACAACATAGTGACCTGATTTGGTCTCCCCATGACTATAGTCATAGGTAACGGGCCATAGTTTAACAATGCAAAAACCAAGGCTTTTTGTGAAAAATTTGGCATCAAACAATTATTTTCATCACCTTACTACCCTTAGGAAAACGGCCAAGAAGAAGCTACCAATAAGGTCAGCATCAACCTCCTAAAGAAGATTCTTAATAATAGCAAGCGATGATGGCATGAACAATTAGTCTATGCACTTTGGGCCTATCACATAATATGTAGAACCACAATAGGTAAAACACCATATAGTCTTGTGTATGGCTTTGAAGTAATATTGCCTCTTGAATTGTAGGTCCCTTCACTTCGCATGATCCTATTGAGCTTTATGGATGAGGCTCAAGACAATGAGTTGAGAACCATTGATCTTAACTCTATAGAGGAAGAGCACATCCAAATGCTTGATTGCATTGAGTGGTACCAAGAGAAGCAATGACAAAAGCATCACCAAAATCTACACCAATGCCTAATCAAGAAAGGGGACCTAGTCCTCAAGGCCATTCGCGAGCCCGCAAACAAGTTCTTAGATAATTGAGAAGGGCCTTTCTTAGTTACTAAGGTGTATGAAAATGGAGCCTTCAAGCTTGCTTCTTTAGATGATAACAAGTTTGCCAATCCTGTCAACCACTTGTACCTGAAGCCGTATTACACCTAACATGCAATATCACATCAACAATAAAGTAAGGTAAGCAGAATGTCTGCTATGATGTTAAATTGGCATAGAACATTTGCTATGATATTAAACTAGCATAGACCATCCACTATGATGTTAAACTGGCACAAAATTTCATTAGGCTATGACATTAAACTGGCACCCACAACATAGTCCGCTATGACCTTAAATTGGCCAACCACTATCTACTACGATGTTAAACTAGCATACCAGTCTACTAGGACATCGCAATTTGCCCGAAACTTAAACTAGGATCGTGGTCTACTGGGACCTTAAACTAGCATAGCCAACAATCTACCAAGACCTAAAACTAGGTTTTCAATTCACCATCTACAATCCAACATACATGATCCTATGAACAAGAAAAATAAAATACTTCTAATCTTCTATTGCCTACCCATGCCTCTTGGGTAGGATGGGGTGGGGCACTGTAGTTTGAAAATTAATTTCACATCATCAAGGAAAAATCCTCTTGGACATTTGCAATGTTGTTGTCCCAAGAATCTTACTAATCTTCTAAAGATGTCATTTGGAATCTTGCTGACCTTTTGGAGCTACCATCACCACTGCCAATCATCTTGGTTGTAGCTCTCATCGTTAGAAACTCTTGCTAGAGTTCCAAAAGTACTATGGCCTAGCCACAACCCTACTATACTCTAGTCCTTGCCATTGTGAAAGTCTGGAAGAGCATTTAGCAACATGGCTCGTCATCCTATAGCTAAATTTCCTAGCTCCTACCTTTGGCGAGAACTCCTAAGCACCTGCATCACCTTTGCTCTTAGCCTCTTGAGTGCTTACTTCTAGTGTGGTTGCTAGAGCTTTCCAGCCTACCACCGTTGATGCATGCACTAGCTTTCTTCCTTTAGACACTTCATGCACCTAATGCAACACTTGTAGCCTTCACAATGTCCTAGGCAGATAGGAATTCACCCTCATCTCATGTGGTTGTTTTTTCTTATTTTCTTTGTATTGCATTTACAGGATGAAGCCTAGGTGATGCCATTCAAGGATGCATTTCACCACAATAGTAAGACACTACATTGTTCTGATGTGTCCACTTTAGCTCGCTTAGCTACTTGAGAGTGCATGTCCCTAATATCCCCTCAACCAACCTAACCTATACCTTTTAATCTTGCAATATCCCTCATTCCTTGTAAGCTTCCCCAATACATATGCAACCTTTACCATAGTCAGCTTCAGAACCCATGATGGACGTAACACAACTCATCCCATGGTAAATTCTGTCCAAGGCTAAATACATGTGATAAACCAATAGTGAACAAGTATTGTGAAGGAAAGATGAAAAGGACTTTGAAATAAGAGTTAGAAAGTGCTTGAAATTAACAATAGAAAAGTATATGGAGGCCAATGTTGCTTCCCAACTAAATGTGGAGTGGATCATGTATGCATTGGTCCACTACTTAGTCTAGGAGGTGAGTCCACATGGATCATCTTTGCGGCACAAGCATGCATAGCTGGCTACGTGCATGCTATTGCTATGATGGCCAAGGGTCCAAGCATGCACCCCTTCAAGGGGTAGGTCTTGTGATTCCTACACACTCGAGATGTAGATTTTGTGGGCTTTTCATTTGACCTGTCTTGAAACATGGACCAAGGAGTCTAACATGCATGTGAGTTGTCAGGTTTGGAAAGCCACATAGCGCAAGGAAGTTGAAAGGTGGTATCCCTATGCAAGCATGGAGCACCATCCACAACCTTGATCTTGTTGAAAATGATTTGAGTGAGAGCATAACTATTAGCACCAAAAATATGGTGAGCTATGCTTGAGTAGGATGAAGCTAGAGGAAACTCTAGTGGAGGCTCATCATGATATTGATGTGCAAACATTTGTTTGACTTGGGTGTATGGGCAAACGACAAATTGAACAATCTAGTAGTTGGTTCCCTCTGTAATTTTTCTCAAGATATCTAGAGCTCGTATTCTCATGTTTTATTAGGTAAAGCAAATGATTAGAGGCATCGGAGGCTTAACAACCTCAAAATATTCTCAAACTTTAAATAGGTAAGATGACGTAGTTTCCTTGGTGAGCCACATCAATTAATTGAGAGCTTCAAAAGGGCCATTTTTGGTAAGCAAAGCTAGTGATGCAGGCTCAACCGAAAGTTGAGCTATGGTACCTAATTGTGCACTAATTCAAAATAAACAAAGGGTGTTGCTTGATTAAGATAGCAAGATGGTGCTCATGGAAGCCAAAATCTGCTAAGGAGTGTGTAATAATTCACTTGCCAAATCAACTAGCCCCAAAAATGGATGGCACTTAAGTGCATGACCTACACTTAGCCATTAGGGCAAGAACCAAGCCCTAATGAGTAGGAGGGCATGCGGGTCATTGTGAAGCCTAGGACATGAGCTCAGGTGGAGTGTCCTCTAGTGCAAATCTTGGTGATAGCAGAAAATATTTAAATGAGAACTTTGACGACTGACATGGAGAAAGGTTCCATATGAACAACACTTAGATATGGGTTAGTCAATACTAAGAGATGGGGGAGCCCCTTCCAATGGGTGCACTCTACATAAGATCTTCAAAGGGAATTTGGTTAATATTCTTAAACTAGGACATGGTGGTGGATGGAAATGTTAGGAAATCTAGAAACACTAATGAGGGCCATTGGAAGATTTATCTTTTCTTTTTAATAGCCTACTCACACTGAAAATCAGCTCAACCAGAGATAGGGTCCAATAGCTAGAAGATCACCACATGTCTTGCGATGTCTGATGCATCCTTGGTAGCCCCTAAAAATTTAGAGAACCAAGTATCATTCATGCTTGGTCATACTCATAACCACATCAAGTTTCCAAGGTGAATAGCCTCTGGTCCATAGAATAATGTAGGTAAGGGAACTTAGAAAAATGGATTCGTAACTTTAGAAAAAGTACTAGCTCTTAGGGTTGGACCTAAGCTACTTTCATGGCAATGGTAAGCACTGATGTGCTAGCTAGGCAATTGACATAGAGTGCCCTCCCCCCTCCATGAGGAGGGGCTTTACGTAGGTAACAAACAACCAGCTCAAAACTAGCTCAGAAAAAGGGAATCCAACTGTTTAATTAAAACAAAGCATTGCAATGATCCCTATGGATGCTCATGCAATGTGATTTCTGCCTAGTGCTTTGAATGTCAAAGTGAAGAAATTCAACCAAGTAAGCAGAAACAACAGGAGTAACTATGACTCTCTTAAGGTAGCTAAATGCCTCATCATCTAATTAGTCACATGCATGAATGGATTAATGAGATTCCCACTATACCTACTTACTATCTAGTGAAACCACAACCAATACAATAAGCTTGGTAGAATCAATGGGGAAAGAAGACCCTATTGAGATTAACTCTAGTCTAAATTTGTGAAATAACTTAAGAGGTGAAAAATAAGTGGGAGTTGCTCACAACACACAAAAAAAAATACCACTAATTTGAATGGTTATTTTACTTAATTTGTTGGTTAAGAATGGGGCATGGCCCTTGCTTTTGGATCCAAGATGCACCTCAATGTGTCGATCTGCGTAGAAGATAGAGTCATGTGGCGAGTTTGGTTGGGGTGACACATTTGTTAAAAAATAACATATGTGTCCTAAGATGAGCTCAATGAGAATAGAAATCTCATGTGGAATAGAAGGTTAAAAGCTCATTTAATTTTTATTTATAGTATGAATACAAACCATGAAAGCATGGCCTATTGATCCTTTACATCTTTAGAATTTGACGCTAGACGTGTTAAAAAAGTTATCACAAGGATAACTGGCTTGTGGTTGCCAAGAATTCATAGTGATGTTTCTTTTTGATCCTTCAATGTTAACTCTTCCTATCATTATGAAGTAGAATTTACCCAAGTGTTGGAATGTTCACCCACCAATAGGGAACATGAGCTAGGTTTAGACCATTATGAGATAGGTTAGTTTTACCCTACTGATGATGCACGTCATGATAGTAATTCAACTTAGTATCAAAGGAACCATTCATTCACATAATTGGTCACCATGTTTGGTTAAAAAGATAGGGACATGAAGCTACCATGTGTTGAATTATGACCAAACACCTCTAAATCAAAATCCATGCTAGAGGTGGTGCCTCTTTCCTTATTGGTTGCTGCGTGACCTATGATAGGGATAGCTTTGTTGCTCTTATTGGCATGTGTCAATGGTACCCCCTGGTTGTACCTACATGGCAAGGCATTGGGGGCCATGTAGTTCCATTTCAAGTGGTCTGTGAGAAGAATCCTTTGTAGACAACTTAAATACACAATGGGGTATTGTAAGTGGCAAAGTGGCCTTGCTGCCACAATCCATTGTGATTCAGCCCTTTATCATTGAGATTTAGCCCTTTATCATTGAGATTCATGATCATCACCTCTTCTCTATCTTCCCTATTCCTCTTCTTCAGGCCTTCTTTTGCCTTTACTTCATAGATTCTTGGCCACATTCCATCCATCAAAATCAGCATCTTGCGGGGGGTAGTGGATAGGGGTCATGCATTTATTTTGAGAGATGGGTGTGTTCCCGTTCCTAGGCAAATAGTCCCCTTCTTTCAAGTAAAATCTTGGGTGGTAGCCTTAGAATCTAAATATTTGATTGTGCAATTGAAACCTCACCCCCCCTCATGGTGAATTTATTTATTCACATTGCAAACAGGGAACCCCCCTTACCTATGAGGTTACATGAAGTGGAGACCATAATCGATGGATGCCATCACATGCAAACAATCTTGATGATCATGAGGTTAATGCTTCTGGCCATGATTGACTCAATGAAACTCTTGAGCATTGGCCCATTGGTCCAACCAAGACCTAAGTGTTTATATCCAAACTAACCCTTGGGACCAAGTGTTGGCCAAGCTAACACTCTAGACCAACTATAGGATAAATGGATACTTGGGACTAAAGGGTTGCCCTGATAGATCCTTGGGACCAAGAATTGGCCAAATAGATCCTTTGGGACCAAGCATTGGCCAAACAAATCCTTGAGACCAAAGGTTGACCCAATAGATCCTTAGGACCAAGGGTTGATCCAATAGACCCTATGGACAAAGTGTTGGCCACATGGACACTTGGGACCAAATTTATAAGGGTGTAGGATGGTATGGTAGAGCCTAGGTTAGAAAAATGGACCCTTGGGACCAACTATTTATCAAAAAAACCCTTGGGACCAACTATTTGCCAAACAAGACCTTAGGACCAAACAAACCCTTGGGAGAAAGGGTTGGCCCAATAGACACTCAGGACCAACTATAGGTAAACAAACCCTTGTCCAAGAAAACCCTTGGGAGCAAGGGTTGGCCCAACAGATACTTAGGAGTAACTATTTATCAAATGAATGCTTGGCACTAAGGGTTGACCTAACAAACCCTTAGAACCAAATGTTGGCCAAAAGGATCCTTAGGATCAACTATAGGCAAAATGGACCCTAGGGACCAAATTTTTTCCAAAAGAATCCTTGGGACCAAGGGTTGGCCCAATGGACCCTCAGTAACAAGTGTTGGGAAAATAGACTAAAAACACCACAAAATTTTGGCCTAGCACTTTCAGACAAGATTCAAGCTAAGTCATGTAGCTACCCAAGCATGAATACAGCATGACCAAACCTGGAGCCCTCCAAAACAGCCCACAATGCTTCAAAATTCAACAAGAAAGGTTCCCTCGGGGTCCATAGGGGGCTGCATCAACTTCTGGCATCCATAATCATACATTTTGGGCTCAAAATACTTGATTTCGGCTAAGTACACTTTGGTCAAGTTGGCTTACGCTGCACAGCGTAAGGATCAGCATCACCAACTTTTGGAGCCCTGGAACTGAGTCAAAATAGGCTGAAATTGGGTACAAGGACCCCCCATGACCTTCACCAAGGTCCCTAGCAACTCCCAGCCTCCAAAAAATCAAAATTTGGGTCTTAAATAAGGTATTTTTAGTTGGTGACGCTGGGGTTACTTTTTCAGACACTATAGAGCGTAAGCACAATGTAACCAAGCAAAAACAGGGCAAAACAAGTAGTTTTAGGAAGCATCTTTGACACCAGAGTAATCCACAGGGACCAACAACACTTGTACTTATTCATAAGATTCAAAAACTCAAAATGTGAGCCTCAAATATGTCATTTTGACTTCATGACACTATGGTTACTTTTTCAGACACTGCACAACATGACCAAACAAGAACAGCTTAATTTAGGCACCTCCAGGAAGAATTTTGACATGAATTGGACTCTCAAGGGATAGTAAATAATTGTACATGTTCACAGGCTTTAGAAAATCAAGATTTGGGCTTCAAAAATTTCATTTAAGCATGGTCATGCTGGGGCCACACTTTGGTCACGTTGCACAATGTAAGCACAACGTGACCAAACTAAACAGGCTTGAAACAAAAACCAAACAGAGTTAAAATTTGCACCCAGTCCACCCAGAGAGTAAGTAATAGTCAAGAAACATAAAAAAGGCATCAGAGTATAAAAATGAGCTGAAAAAAGGGCAGAAACACTTGGTGACGCTGGGCTTAGTTCTTCAGGAACTGCACAGCATAATGCCCAGCGTAATCAACCAAAATAGGTCCAAAACGACATCCAAATCAGCCCAAATTTGGCACACAGACCCTCATGACCCATGGCATGTAGATCCACTCTAAAAATGGGTGTCATAGGTCAAAAATAGGTTTAAAATTCACTATTTTCAGGTCATATGCTGTTAGTCACGCTGGCATGCTTCCACCAGCATAAAACCCAGTGTAAAAATTTCCATATGCTGGATGTCAGATGCTAGATGCCAGATGCTAATGCCAGAATAGGGTGCAGACATATTAGAGCCATATCCACACATATTGAAGCCTTTGGCAGCATAAAAATAGCATAAAACTACAGATCCGAAGGCCAGAAACCCAGATCCACGCTTGTACATTAACATTTGTGGCATTTTTAACATTTTTTTCAGTGTTTCAAGTTCTTACGCTAGGCATTATGCAAGCCAACATAAGAGATCTTTGATTTTGTGCTGTACATTGTAACATTTCATGCTTCTGGTCAACGCACACACCTGTCACCCGATCTAAATTTTCCTCACCTCGCAACCACTAATCTTCTCCCAAATCTGAATCTCACATACAAAACCCTATATATCTCCTATTTTTCCACTAGATCAGGTTTAGAAAATTTGAATCTGACACACTTAGGAAATCTGGGCATCAATCTCATATGTTGGGCTTCACAAAAACTGGATGTTGTACACCTACAATCCAAAACCTGCATCCTCCCAACATCTGTTCTCATCCATCGGGGCTAAATGTCTGCCTTGTGACCAAACCGCAACTGCATTTTGACTAGTGCACATTATAATTCTTATCAATACAAATAGTTTACATTATTTCTCAGATTCTTATAGTTTACATTATTTTTCCTATTCACATTTTTCTTATTTTTGTTATTTAAACATTTTACATTTGTTTTGATTTTTTTACGTTCAGTTATTGCATTTGTTTACATATAACCCAACGTATCGCGATTGTATACATTTGGGGAAGTCCTCATTTGATCCACGTGCGGATCATTCAAGGTAGTCTATCTCCATTAATTTCTAGCTTGCCCTTAGGTGAAGGAATGATCTTACTATTTTTTCCATAGATCTCTCAGTGTCCATTCATTCTAGCCTCTCGCCGATGATTTCGGATGGTACAGTAAAATGGCGCCAGAAGGAGGGCCCTTTCTTTGTCAGATCTACCTCTTAGCATCCCAGATCCAGCATCGACACGCTACTGTGATTGTCACCATTCCTACACTTCCTTGTTCCCAGCATTCAGGCACTGTTTCCTACTCATAAATCCTATTATCTAGTCTAGACATTGTTTCAGAGTTTTCCAGAAACGTTCCTACTTGAATCACAACATCCTGCACCTTTCCTTCTCAGATCCAAATGCTACCCTCAGTGTCCTACACTCTCTACCAGTTTCAGACATTGTTTACAATGTCCCTCATCCTTATCTCTCTTTTTTGATGCTATTCACAATGTCTAGATCTAAGTTTTCTTCTTAGACACTATGTCTAGCACTTAGTTTTCTCACCCAGGTGCCCCATCCAGCGTCCAGATGCTATGCCTTAGCTTTAGAAGCTAAACCTAGTTTACACATGCTGACGTTGGTCACATTGACGTTGGTCACACTACTTCTCACCCTACCTTATACGCTGTGCACATTAATTATATGCTGCACCTCTTGAAACTCCTTGTACACTGCTCTTGGTGTTCATATGTTGCAGTACATTTTTATACGCTAAAACTCCTTTGTACGCTGTTCCACACTTAGCTGTATTTTCTCTCTCCAACACTTAGCCATATTTTCTCTCTCTAACACGTGGGACAATGAACATGATTTAATGCTTAATAATGCCAAATAAATGCTATAATCATCCAAAAAGAGAGTTTGAATAGAAAGATGCATCACCTTGGAAAAAGAGGTACAGGTATACAAAGTGTACAATAGGCACAGTAGGAGCCGAATCACAGCCTCAATGATGTTAGGCTGTGAAATCTGATGCTCATTGTGATAAACTATGCCTCCTGGGTTGATGGTCACAGTATACCATGTGATGTAGTTGTGCCTCTCTATTAGTGTGGTGTGCTCTAGGTCTCGTTTGCCCAGGAAGCTAAGTGCCAAAATGCTAAAATGCCAAATGCCAAAATGAAAATGCCAACTACTTTTTTCTGGTGAATAAATTGAAGTCTTTCCCCTTTTTTCCTCCTCTCCTTTTTTAAATAGGATGCTGAGGTATTTATAGGGCTAGGGTTAACCAAAAATGCAGATCTGGCACCATGTGGCAATGTGGTGGGTGGCAACATGTAATAGCACATAAAAACATGTAGCATAGCATAACACCATGTAACAGGGTGCTATGCTATGCTATGCTATGTAGTAGCAAGGTGCTATGCTACGTAGTAGCAAGTTTCTACACTACATAGTAGCAAGGCAGTAGCAAAGTGCTATGCTACACAGTAGCAAGGCAGTAGCAAGGTGCTATGCTACGCAGTAGCAAGGTGGTAGCAAGGTGCTACGCTATGCTACGCAGTAGCAAGTTGCTACGCTATGCAGTAGCAAGTTGCTATGCTACATAGCATAGCAAGGTGCTATGCTACGCTACACTATGCAGTAGCAGCACATAACAGCACGTAACACTTAGCCGTATTTGAAGTTGTGATGTCAAGACCCAAAATTTTATGATGTGATGTTACAATGGCCCCTCTTTGTTAACATCTAGAGGAGTGGCTTGAAAGACATTGACAAAGAATTATAAAACACCATAGTAGATATGTCACCAATGTCATTTGTCAGGACAAAATCGAATTTCGTCTTACCATGCTTAAGAGTGTTATGGGAATAAGGCAATGTTAGGGGAGAAGGAATTTAAATTGTGGGAATGAAATGCAAACAGTGGATTGTGATGTAAGATGAAAATTTAGAATGGTTGATAGTGACCATGGTATGAAGTAGCTTGCCCTTGAAATGTTGACCTCTTTTTGGAGTGTTTATGAGAGCGTCAAAGTTCATCCAAGGATGGGCCAATTGTGAAGTTGTAGCATTGTTGCTTTTTTTTTTGTGAGGCGAACCTTTTTTGGGTTTAGCTTACTACTGAATGTTAGCTACAAGTTGGCCATCAAGAATATGGGATTTGTTTCCCAAGGATGATTGATGTTACATCCACCTAGGCTTTGACTATGCAACAGAGGTGCCCCACAGGATGAATTGGTTTACATCAACCATGGGTTCAACGGTTGATATGAAGAGGATTCCATGTGTGTCACAGTGCATATGCATCAGAGGAGTGTGAAATCATAAGTGTGGGGAGTATGAGAGGATATTTGGATGAATGAATGGATTTTCATAGGCTATAATAGGGATGAGGGGGATGTGCACTCTTCAGTGGCTCAACTAGTCCAGTTATGCACATCAAAGCAACATGATAACTTGCTGCTACGATGAAATGTACCTTTGCATGACCATATCCAAGGCTTTGTCCTGCAAACAAAACTCAAAGAGGACAAGAAAACCATAAAACATGAAATGCAAGTGCAAATTCCAGATGTGAAGATGCTACAAGTGCTAGATGCGAAGATGCTATGAAAGTGTCAAATTCTATGCTAGTTGCAAGTGCTCAGGAAACTAGTGAAGGTGCTAGGGAAATGATGCTAGAAGTGTTCTAAATGCTGCACTAATGGAAAGTGCTCCAAAATATTCACCAGAATGGTGGGAGGCAACGATGCTATGAGTGCTCCGAAGGCAATGGTAAGTGTTCTGATCAGATCAGCTACATGCCAGTTTAAAGTCCTAGTAGACTGTCAACCTAGTTTAAGCTCCTGGCAAATTGTGATGTGCTAGTTTATAGTCCTAGAAGATTGTTGGATGCTATTTTAATGTCGTAGTAGACAATGGATGTTGTGGTAGTTTAACTTCATGACCCAAGGATGAGCTATGCCAATTTATAGTTATAGCGGACTATCTATGCCAGTTTATAGTCATAGTGGACTGGTGCTTACCTTGCTAATACAAGGTGCAATGCTACATGTGTTGTTATGCTGTGTGTCTACAAAATCCTACAAAGATCAACTAAAAAGAAAATAGCATCAAGCAACATCTATTGTAAACAAAGTTAAAATGTATGAATGAAAGGAAAGCAATGTAGAAAAGTGATAGTTTTAGGCCATTCCGGGCCATAGGCTAGTTTAAGGCCTTTTTGGGCCATGTGTTTTTGTAGTTTTATGTTTTATATTTTTTATGTTTTCAGATGTAATGTGTAAGCTAAATGGATGGATGCATAAACAAAGTAAAAAAATATGTGAAAAAAATGAAATGCCTGATCTAAGTAAGTAGGGAAAATGTAAATGCGTAGGCTAGTGCTATGTAAATGAAAGTCAAAAATGCATGGGCAGTGGAGGCAAAGGGTAGGCAAGCATTTAGCACATTTTTGGCCAAGGGAAGGTCTTGGTCATGTAGTTTCTTCCTAACCAGGCATGGATTAGGGAGTGTGCAAGGCTTGGGATCCTCTGGGAGGCTGTTGGCTTCAACCACTCACCCAAGTGTGTTATCCTAAGGTGCTGCATTGGTTGTTATAGGTGTACTACCAAGAAACTCTTCTTCTAAAAATTTTTCCATGTCTATGTTGTGGGTAGTCAAAGAGGAAGCATTATCACCATGGATGATAACTTAACCACCTTCGTATGGAAGGTGGATTTCCTGGTCGATGGGAGAGGAGATGGCACGTAGTTGAGCTAGCCAAGGCCTACCTAGAATCATGTTGAAACTTGGCATCTCCTCTATGATAATGAAATCTGTGCTAGTGGGAAATTTCTCTCCTACCACAAAGGCTAAGTTGATGGTATCCTTAACTATGACACATGATCCATTGAAGGATTTTAGACATGTGGTTTTGGTTGGCCTGATTTCATCTGCCAGGCCTAGCTTGTCGATGATGAAGTACAAGACTATGTTTGTTGCTACACCATCATTGACATGTGCTCTATGGATTGTGCACTACCCAACATGTACGCTAATTGATAGAGGAGCTGTAGTAACTTCCCCTCATTCAGGATTGAATTTGATTGCATCATCACGAAAAGATAGAGATGTTGAACCCAATTCTTGCAGTGTAGGGGAGGACATCATTGCACATATGGATGCCTAATCTACAGGGATGTCCTTCATAACAGGAATGGAGGCCAAGATTTGGGCCAATGCTTGGTAGTGAGTAGATGAAGTCATGACCAGGTCGTACAAGCTCAATGTTGTGTTCTTTTGTTTGAGCGTTTGTTTCACCTAGGTTAGCACAGTTGTAAAGTCCTTGTCATTAGATGTTGTGTTCGCCTTGATTTTCTCCATGTGGCTTGAGAGATAGATCTCTTGGAAGGGGGGTAGGGATCCCAATGTTAAAATATTTTTTTCTGGTTGTGGTCTTTGCTTCAGCCATGGGGGTTGCGAGGTGCTCATTTTCCCTCTTGTGTTGCCATTTGGTGGGCCTACCTGGGTTGCTAGTGGGGTCAACCCTTCAAGAAGGAGGGATCGAGATGTTGCCCACTATTGGGCTTCGAGTAGGTGAGGGGCCAACACATTGTGGCACCCTTATGATAAAGGGTGGCTTAGGAGTTGTTGTGTGACCAACTCGTTTTGGCACCTTGATAACAAAAGGTTGCTTAGTGGTTGTTGTTGCATCATGCCAGTTTAATGTCTTAGCGAACAATTGATGTGGAGCTTTGACCACAAAGGGTGTTGTGGGTGCTCGAGGTGGCACTTTGATAACAAAGGGAGGCCTCTTGCTTGTGGAGGTGAAGGGGACCATTGCCTTGCTGGGAGGCACATGGATCATAGAAGGTTGTTGCATAGGTTTAGACTTACCACCTATGCTAATGGAATTTATGACATAGGAGGCATCATCTATATTGGATTGACTCACCGTGTTAATCACCAGTTGGCCATGTTCTATCATTCTTTGCAGGTCATCCTGCAAAGCACAATAGTTGTCTGTACTGTGATAAGCCAATTGGTGGTAATGATAGTATTGGTCTAGCTTGAAGTGTTGTGGAACCGGGGGCTCATTTGGCACTACTAAAGTAGGGTTCCTTAATAGTTCATAGTACCTATCATGTCTTTGGTGGGTAATTGTTGATACATGTTTGTGTTGGATTTTCCCAGCTTTCAAGAGTTGCTCTAGTAGTTCATAGGGTTGCAACGACAGTGCTGTATACTTTGAGCGATCCTTGCACTAAAAGTTGGATCTTGGGGTAGCCCCTATCAATGTAGGTGAGTTAATGCTAGAATTGGTGATTTTGTTAGTTGGGGCTTGGGGCTACATGCTTGTGGCTACATGCTTGCAAGCATCTTGATTTCTGTAGGCCACATAGGCTGGATCATTGCTAGCTTGTGCTGCATCCTCTATGCCTTTTGCTTGGGCAAAGGCTTGGCTAAGAGACTTTGGGGCTAGATAATACAATTTGGACTTGATGAAATCATTTACTGCATCTTTAAAGATTTCTAGTAGATGTGCCTCTACTAGAGGTTCATGCATTTCACTCAATGTAGCATTCCAACATTGGAGGAATTTTGGCATGGGCTCTAAAGGCCCCTGTTTAACTTGCATCAGCTAGTCAAGGGTTGATTTAGGCTTTAGGTTGTACCTGAATCATGTCACAAACTTGGTTATGAGATCATCCAAAGAGGAGATTGAGGCCTTGGGTAGTGCATGATACCAGTCTAAGGCCTTGCCAGTGAGTGACATCGGGAACATGTGCATGATAGTGTGTGGCCAAGCTTGAAGGAGTAGGCATTCAGATCAAAATGTGACCAAGTGTGCATTGGGGTCCCCTTCACCGTTGTACTTGGTAAGTTGAGGCAGTTGGGCCCCATTTGGGAGAGTTAGAGGTGGTACCGTAGGACTTATGGGATCATCATGGTAGAATTCCACTACCTTAATGGTGTCAGAGGAGGTAGCCTTAAGTCCGTTGATCTCCATCATCAAGCTTTGTATTAGCTAGAATGCCTGATCCAAGCTTGGGGAAGTGCCAGCTGGTTGCATTGGCTGGGCTTGGGTTAATTGTGAAGTTTTCCAGTTTAACGTTGTAGCGAACAGATGTTGCTAGTTTAACGTCATAGCAGACGATTGCTGATGTAATGGCTGAGTGATGGGTGCGGTGATTGGAGTGGGCCACACATGGGTGGGTTGGATGGACACCACATACACCAATGAGATAGGTGGGATGTAGGATGCTAAAGTTATTTGGGGTTGGGAGGTGGCCCCTGCATGAGCATAGTTTTGGGAAAGTGCATTAGTTGCTTGTGAGGAAGGCTAAATTGGCATGGTCACTATCTTGGAGGGGATGGATGGACCAAACCGAGGAGGGGCTGTACTAGGGAGTGGTTGTTGGAAGATGGTGTGGAGGTGGCTCTTTTGTTTAGAACAAGCCTCAAAATCATCTTCCTCATTATGTGAGGCTTCCTCATAGGTTGTCCTTGCATCATGCTTGTTTGCATGGATGAGTTGGGATAATAACTGGTGGTAGGACTCCGTGAGTGGGATTATGTCAAACAAGGAGGGGTTGTACTCTTCTCCATTTCAGTGGACTCGTTCGTAGTCCTATTTTGCCTCTAAATCGAGGTAATCCATTGGTAGTCCTACTTGGATTTTGGCAAAAAGAAAATTGTATTATTTATCGCTTAACGCGGCATGCTTTGGCTGGATTGTGGTATCAAATGTGTTAGACACCAACGTGGAGGGTTGATCTGGATTCATGTTCACAAATCAAGTTGTGAGAGTTGTTGTTTGCTAAAAAATGACTAGATCTATCAGTAGTAGGAAAATAGCAGAGAAATGATTAAATCTTCCAGTAGCAGGAAACCAATAGAGAAATGATTAAATTTTCTGGTAGCAAGAAAATAGCAAAAAAATGACTAAATCTACCGGTAGCAGGAAAACAGCAAAAAAATGATTAAATCTGGTGGTAGTAGGAAAAAAACAGAAAAATGATTAAATTTGCCAGTAGCAGGAAAGTAGCAAAAAAATGATTAAATCTGTCGGTAGCAGGAAAAAGCAGAAAAATGACTAAATATGCCGGTAGTAGGAAACAATGGCTAAGTGTAAAGAAGCAGAAAAAATGCGAAGTATGAAAATGCAGAAAAATAGCCAAGTGTGAAAATGTAGAAAAAAAGCCCTCCTTCTAGCGCTAAAAACTGTAATGATAGAAAACGTTGGTGGTTGGAAACACCGAGAGGTTTTCAAGCACATATCCTAACCACGAATCTGCGCGAGGACCATGCTGAATAAAATGGATTCAGGGTGCCCTGAATGGTCTGGTCGATCAGTGTACAATAACCCTTTTGCAAACAATAAAAGAAAGTGTAATGTGCATAGCAATAAAAATGTGCTAAAGTGTGTAATGGGACAATGAACATGATTTAATGCTTAACAATGCCAAATAAATGCTGTAATCAGCCAAAAAGAGAGTTTGAATAGAAAGATGCACCGCCTTGGAAAAAGGGGTACAGGTATACAAAGTGTACAATAGGCATAGTAGGAGCAAAATCACAGCCTCAATGATGTTAGGCTATGAAATCTGGTGCTCATTGTGATAAACTGTGCCTCTTGGATTAGTGGTCATAGTATACCATGTGATGTAGTTGTGCCTCTCTATCTGTGTGGTGTACTCTAGGTCTCGTTCGCCCATGAAGCTAAGTGCCAAAATTAAAATGCCAACTTCTTTTTTCCAATGAAGAAATTGAGCCTTCCCCCCCTTTTTCCTTCTCTCCTTTTTTAAAGAGGATGTAGAGGTATTTATAGGGCTAGGGTTAACCCAAAATGTGGATTTGGCACCACATGGCAATGCGGTGGGTGGCAACATGTAATAGCATGTAAAAGCATGTAGCACAACGTAACAGCGTGTAACAAGGTGCTATGCTACGCAGTAGCAAGGTGCTACACTATGCAATAGCAAGTTGCTACGCTACGCAATAGCAAGGTAGCAGCAAGGTTCTATGGTACGCAGTAGCAAGGTGCTACGCTTCATAGTAGGAAGTTGCTACGCTATGTAGTAGCAAGGTGGTAGCAAGGTGCTACGCTATGCTATCTAATAGTAGCACATAACAGTGCGTAACACTTAGCTGTATTTGCAATTGTGATGTCGAGAACTAAAATTTTTTAGTGTTCCAAAAATGTTCCATAGGTCTTTTCCTTAATAATGTGAACTTCATTCTGCAACTACAATGTCCCATCACACCCTACCCAAGAGTTTTGGGCAGGAAACAGAGGGTTAGAAGTATTTGCACTTGATTTTTCACAAAACTATGTGTGTTGGATTATGGGTCCTAAAATATCAACACAATTTATGGTCTTGATAGACTACATGCCATGCTAGTTTAAGGTTCTAGCAAATCATGAACCCAATTTAAGATCCTAGTAGACCGTAATGTGCTAGTTTATAATCCAAGTAGACTATTGTATGCTAGTTTAATGTTGTAGTGGATGGTGAATGGCTAGTTTAATGTCATAGCCTAAGGACATTCTGTGCTAGTTTAACATCACAACAGAAGTTTTGTGCTAGTATAATGTCATAGCAGATGTTTTCTTACCTTGCTTTGTCAATGCCACATGTTAAGCATAATAAGGCTTAAGGTATGAATGGTTGATTAGGTTAGCAAAGTCATTTCCATCTAGATTAGCAAGCTTGAATGCTCCATTTTCATAGGCCTTTATGACCAAGAAAGGCCCTTCCCAATTAGTTGAGAATTTGTTCATGGGTTTGTGAATGACTTTGAGGACCAAGCCCCCTTTCTTGATCAGGCGTTGATGCTAATTATGATGATATTTTTGCCATTGCTTTTCTTGGTACCACTTGATTTGATCAAGTGTTTGCATGCACTCCTCCTTTATAGAGATGAGGTCAATGTTTCTCAACCTGTTGTTCTAAACATCATCAATGAAGCTTAAGAGGATCATACAAAGTAATGGGACCTTCAATTCAAGAGGCAACATTGCTTGAGATCCATACACAAGGCTATATGGCATTTTACTAGTTGCTATTCTACATGTTGTGTGGTAGGACCATAGCACATAGACTAGCTATTCATGCCATCATTGTTTGCTATAGCTAAGCATCTTCTTTAGAAAGTTGATAGTAACTTTGTTTATAGCCTCCACTTGGCCATTCTCCTATGGGTAGTATGTGATGAAAAGGAATGTTTGATGCCAAGTTGTTCACAGAAGGCTTTTGTTTCTACAAAACTAAATTATGGCCAATTGGCCATGACTATAGTCATGGGTAGACTAAATTGGGTCACTATATTATCAAGAATAAATTTGAAAACCTATTGGGATGTCATCTTCCTAAGGGGAATGGCTTCAACCCATTTGGTAAAGTATTCGATTGTGGTTATGATGAAGCTATGTCCTACAGAAGACCTAGGCATGATAGGTCCTATGATGTCCAACCCCCAACATTGGAATGACCACATGATCTATGTGGTATGTAGTTTAGTGGGTGGCATGTGCATTAAATTTCCATTTTGATGACACATGTCATAGGTTTTGACCTTGGAAACATAATCTCGCTTCATGTAAGGCCAATAGTAACCTAAGCATTTGATTTTTGCTACCATTGCCCTGGGTGCTATGTGACCTTCACACAATCCCTTGTGGACTTGATTAATGATCATTTGTGCTTTGCTACAACTAATGTGATAAAAGAAAATGTTCTCAAGAACCAATGTAACAGTCTTGTGATAAAATGTAACAATACTGGGCATTGGTTCTTGGGGTGATCGTACAAGAAAATGTTGCATTCATACGCATGATCCGCAGTTGAGCTCTTATTTTCCTCATCCCTTCTTTCCGATCATCTAATGATATTGAGTCCTGCTTCTCATGTTGTCAAAACTCTATCTCCAATATTATTGATATATTCCCCACACTTTTTATGCATCCATTCCAGCATCTTATTGATCTTTGTCTCGATTTCATCTAATGATTGTTGTACTGGAAAAGATGATTCTTCCTCCTTGAGATAGGTTAATTTATCCTTTTTGTGATTATGAACCTCTGTTAAGTTGAGATTTTGGTCCCATTGATGTTTTTCAACACTCTCCCATCTAGCCATTTCTCCTTCTTCTTTTGCTACCTGCTTAATAAGCTCTTGGAATTGATGGGTTTGTAGTTCATATAGTTGACCTTGGGCATACATCCCTAGGGTCTCTCTTGTTTTATCATGAAGCCCATCAATGATATGGTACATTAGCCTTTCCTCGGAGAACTCATGGCCTAGACACTTTTTTAACAGTGCATAATATCTTTCTAAGGCCATGTCCAAGGGTTCATGTTATGCTTGTTTCCACTCTTGGATTTGTTTCCTCAAGGCTGACACTCTTGCATAGGTTTGATATCTTTCGTTAGAGAGTTCTACCATTGTTGGCCAACGTCAAATTGAATTTGGTTTTAACGATCTATACCATACGTTTTCTTGGCCAACAAGTGAGTTTTTTTCAACCATTGTCAATGTTTTTCCATGCACAGGAATCATAGAAGGCTTGTAAATGTTGTTGCGAATCTACGTCATAGCCTCCTGAGAAATTGGGAAAGTGGTTTAAATTAAGCCTGGGTAGACAGCTCTCTTTACAATGCCTACGGGAGATTAGAACAGCCTCTTGTATTTGTGTTAGGCTTGTAGTGGCTAGTAAGGGTTCATCGTCATCGAGTAAATTATGCTTTTGTGCATTGGAATGATGTTGCGTTCATTTATGTTTATAAGAAACCCCCACCTCAGATTACGTACTCCAATCTTCATTGTCATATATTTCGTTGGTTCTCCAATGAATTTCTACACTAGATGTGGCATTATCGTAGTCTTGTAGGAGACACATGATCGTGAAATTGTGTGTGAATTTGTATGTGACTTTTTTTAATTATTTCTTCCTAAAAGATATATCGTTAATTCCTATACAATGACCTTGTATGATATAACTAATCTAGATAACTAGCACCATCCCCAGAAACAGTGCCAATGATGAGCAGCGAGATACCCCTACACTTAACCATATGAATACGAGCATTTCATGCACGATCCGGTCGAACTCCACAGATGGACTAGTTGTGGTATCTAGATAGTTACTCGTAGTTCGTTGTCTTCCCACCTAGACTAGTATTAGCTTTGTCACGTATGGTTTAGTCTAGAGTGAGGTGTATGCTATGTTCCTACACTAATGCTACTCCTGAGGATGATGGGAAATAATAACTAAACTAGGAGAGAGAGAGTGTGTGAGAGAGAATCTAAACTAGCCTAAGTGTGATGAGCATCTATTCCTCAATTATCTGTACACATCTTGGACCTCGTGCACAACTACCACTGGGATAACCAAATGCATGGCCTAGGTATGCTACTAGGTTACCAAGTAGTCACACTTAAATGCTTGTGATTAAGTTGTACTCATTCTGTGTTACTAGAAGATAAGGGTAGATAGATATTAACTAAGAAAGCAGTAAATAAAAATAACAAATAAATAAATAATTAAGCTAAGTGGATGCTGCAATGATGAAGTAATCTCGATCTTTATTGTCAATCATGTGTGTGTCCAAGTACGTCACACTCGAATAAGGATGTCATACAATTACAATCATCACATTGTGGGCATGCACTGGGAGAAAAGGGTTGAGGGGAAAAACTAAAGTACTAAAAACTATTGAAAAATTAACCTTTAAAAAACTAAAAACTAAATTTTCTTACCTCTTATTTATAGATGAGGAGACAAGCTATGATATCACGTACATGATATCGCGTACGTGATATCACAGCCAAAAATTCATGACTCATCGCCTTTTTAAGCCACATGCTTTATTTTTTTTGCAATGTTAGTTTTATAATTTTTATGTGTTTTGATGTTTTTCTAATGCATAAAAAGACCAAATGAAAATGCATGAGCAAGAGAAGTGAATGCATAAGAAAGTAAATAATGCAAAACACAAGCAACCATGTGGAATGTAATGATGCAAGAAAAGGCTAACAGGGCATGCAAAAGGTTAAGGGCAAGTAGGCACCTAGCACATGTTGCACTAAGGGAGTACCTTAGTCATGTAGTCACTTCCTAACCTGATGTGGGTTAGGGGGTGCATAGGGCCTGGGCAACACGAAGAAGTATTCATCTATACCTTCATTGTTGATGCTAAAGGGAAATTCTACCCATAAAGCTTCCTTAGGGAGGGTATTAGCCTCTTTTGGTCCTTTAGATGGGTTTGCCAAACAAGGTTGACTCTTGTCCTCCATAGGTGGCATGTCATCAGGGAACTCTACCTCCAACCCTTGGCCTGTGTCAATGTTGTTGATGGTGGGAGGGACCAAGTTATCACCATGTATAATCACTTCTCCACCTTCATATAGAAGGTGGATCTCTTGGTTAATGGGGGAGGAGACAACCTGTAATTGGGCTAGCCAAGGCCTTTCCAAAATCAAGTTAAACTTAGGCATCTCCTCGATGATAATGAATTCAGCTATAGTGGGGAATTGGTTCACTACCACAAAGGCTATTGTGATCATTCCCTTCATGATGATGCATGATCCATTAAAGAACTTGAGGCATGTCAGCTTTGTGGCCTATATTTGGTTAGCCAAGCCAGTTTTGTCAATGACTAGGAATGGTATGCCATTAGTCATCACCCCATCATCGACATGCACCCTACAAATCTTGCATTGCCCTATGTGGATGGTTATAATCATCGATGTAGTGGTGTCCTACCCCTTTTCAGGGTCGACCTTGATTACCTCATCAGGAAATGCTAAAGCCGTTAAACCTGACTCTTGAGGCGATGAAGAAAGCATCATAGCATAGATGGCTTGTTCATTCACTGGGATGTCCTCTTTGATAGGAATGGAGGCCAACATGCAAACTAATGCCTCACAATGAGTAGAGGAGGTTATCACCAAGTCATATAGGCTCAAGGTTGTATTCTTTTGTTTAAAATCCTGCTTGACTTGTGCCAATGCATCTAGAAAGTCTTTATCGCCATCAGTTGTCTTGTTAGCTTTCATCTCCTCCATGCGATTCAAAAGGAAAATTTCTTAGGGAGGAGATTTGGGATTTTTTTTTTGCCTACCTATGAGCCTCAATGCTTGGTTTTTGGTCACTTATAGTAGTAAACAAGGGGACGAGCTTAGGTGGACCTAACGCCATGCATTCCCTCATCATTCGGTCAATGAGGAGCTCATTTGGCCTCCTGAGCTACCACCTTGACTGCCTGGTGTTGTATTAAGGATGAGGCCTTGAGCACGCAAGGCCTATTATAGTGTCCACCACTAGACGCAATGAAGGGTCCACACATTGTGGCATCCTAATGACAAAGGGTGTCTAGGTTGTATTCACTACAACATGCTATGGGGTCCTAACCACAAAGGATTTCATGGATGCCCAAGTTGGTGCTTTCATAACAAAGGGATTCCTTGGACTGGTTGGTGTCGAGGAGGCCCCAATGCTATCAAAGGACACATGAACCACAAATGGCTCTCATGTCAATCCTACATTGTTATCAATGCTAATGGCATTGATGACATAGCCTATGCCATTTATTGGTTGATTTTCTAGGCGAATTGGGTTGGTCGAATCAAGAACCAACTGGCCTTGGTCAATCATGCATTGGATGTCATCCTGTAAGGCCATGTAGAAGCCCATGTCATGGCCAGGAAATTGATGATAATGGTAGAACCCGTCTAACTTGAAGTGTTTTTGGACCAGAGGCTTATCTAGTGTAGCTTTTGATGGATTTCTGAGGAGCTTGCAGTAGCAATCATGATGCTTGTGAGCATCTTCAAACATTTTCTTGTATTGGATGCACCCAACACTAAGCATTTGACCCAATAGTTCTAACGACTTGATGGGAAATAGTGTATACTTTGAGCAGTCTTGCACTCAAAGTTTGGCCTTGGGGTAGTTTGTCCTGTAGCTGCTAATGGTGCAAATTGGTTGGTTACCACAGTTCCAAAGCCAGTTGCCTTGTTGTTGGCTAGGGATTTGGTTTCCTTGGCCATTGGTTTGACGTTGTTTGACTTGGCCTCATTGGCCATTGCTACAATGGTTGTTATTTCCTTTCCCTTTTCCTTGTCTTTCTTTGCATGTGCATTCTTGTAGGCCACGTAGGTTAGATCCTTACTAGCTTCCACCACATCATGAATGCTCTTTGTTTGAGTGAATTCTTGGCTTAGGGAGTATGGGGCAAGATAGTATAGTTTCAAATTAATGAATTCATTTACTACACCTTTGAAAATGGCCAATAGATGAGTTTCCATGATGGGCTCACAGATTTCATTAAGTGCAATGCTCCATCATTGGATGAACTTTTGAACGAGCTCTAAGTGGCCCTACTTGACTTGCATAAGTTGGTCTAGGATCACCTTAAGCTTCAATTTGTACTTAAAGCGAGTGACAAATTGACTAAGCAAATCCTCTAACAAAGATGTGAAGGCCCTGGGGAGCACACCATACCAATCTAGCACTTGACCGGTTAGGGACATGGCAAACATGAAAATGATTACATGTCACCACAATTGCAACAAAAGGCACTTGGATTGAAAGGTTACTAGATGGGCATGGGGGTTCCCTTCATCGTTACATTTGGTGAACTAAGGAAGTTGAATTCCAGGAGGTAAGGTCAGTGATGGGAAAATAGGACTAATGGAATCATCCCGGTAAAAGTCCATCACTTGGACCATATTAGAAGAGGTGGCCTTAAGACACTTAACCTCTTTAGTGAGTGTCTGAATGAGCTAGAATGCTTGATCCAGGCTCAGTGTGGGTGCGGTGAGCTGCCTTGGTTGTGCAGCGTGTTGTGCTATTGGCATGCTCCACAACCCCATTCTAGGTTGTGTAACCACATAGGATGCTTGTTGGGTGTATTGCTATAGAGGATGTCATGCATGCTACTATTGCATGTGTTGTGCCTAGGGTAGGAAGGCAGGGCCCCCCCACATGATTGTGGCTTGGGCTATCATAGGGGGCACCATAGAGATAGGTGAGATGTACAATGCCTGACTCATATGTGGCTAGGACATCAGCATCGTGTGCATGTAGGGATAGGTCAACATCATGGATGCTAGCATAGAGGATTGCAGATATTATGCCAAGACCATGAAGGGCGAGGTGACAGATGATCCTGCACCCTAATACATATGCGCTTGATGGCTTGCTACGATAGTCATCAACCTAGGTGGTGATGGGGGAGATGTTGCTACCTTAGTAAAGGTAGATGGCTGAGACTGCGAAAGAATGACATTAGAGGAAGATGTCAGGAAAGAGACATAGAAGGGATCTCATTCTTTGAATAAGCTTAAAATTCTTCTTATTCATCCTGCAAGGGCTCCTCGTAGTCATTTGCTACGTTGTGCTCGTTTGATCCACTTAATCGGATGAGTTGGTTGAGCAGCCACCGAAAGGTCTCGATGAGGTGGTTCAAATAATTAGGGGCAAGGAGGTACTCTCTCCCATTCCTATGTACAAGTTCATAACCTTGCTTTGCATCCATCTTTGGAGGTCTAAGGGGATTCCCACTTGGACGTTTGCACAAAGGAAGTTGTATTTGTCTTTATCAAGCACCATGGCTCGAGAGATTGGTTGTGAAGCTTGAGGGATTACCTTCCCACAAAGATGGGGCCCCTAGCTCTAGGAATGTCAATTTTTAAGTCTTGCTAAATAGGTCAAACAACAACTGCACTTGAGGCAGAGGTTGAAGGCTCTTCAGGGTTCATGCTACTATGAGAAAAAATGCAAAAGGTGCAACGCTGGCAAAGAAATAATTAAGTATAACAATTGCTAAAAATAACTAAGTATAGAAATGCTAAAAAATCCCTAACTCTAGTGCTACACTCTCACCCTGAGGGTAAGCTACACTTTGCCTAGCACATAGAGTTTTGGGTCTAAGTACAAGAGATACACTTCACCTTCTATCCTATGAGGTTCCAAAGGAACCAATAATTGACACTAATCTAAACCAACTGGATCATAGATAGCCATAGGGGTGTCGCATCTATGCTAGTTTGAAGCAAGTAACTTAGGTGCAGAGAGAACATGGGACTACCACTGAATGTAGAAGGAAATGGGGTGCCCTCTTTCTAGTGCTGAGAAATTGTAGCAACTAAAAATGTCAACAGCTAGAATGCCAAGGGGTTCGTAGGTGCAGAGCCTTGACCCCACCTTTATGCAAGGGCCTCTACTGGGAAATAGAGGTAAAGAACCCTAAAAGATCTTGTCCATCAAATAGGGACTTTACCTAATGCAACTAGGGTATCAAGCACAACCGGGGGTGGCGTGGTTAGCTGAAAATGCAAGTGCTAATGGTGTTCTTGGTAGTACCAAGTTTGGCTAAGCTTGGGCATAGCAGGATTTCCTGGCACAAGACCGGTGATACAAGCATGCAAGAAAACATGTAGAATAGCAAAAAACATGAATGCAATACTGAATGTCAAAGAAAATTCTTAAAATGCAATGGAGGAAATGCTTAAAATGTGATGAAGTTTTAGAGAAAGAAAGAATGATGCCACCCTAGACATGGAGTGTAGCAATTACAATTAATCTTTGAAGAGATATGCAGTGTACAATCAGGCATAGTAGCAGCATAGCCATAGTCTCTAGGATGTCCTGAGGTGAAGTCTAACATCTACTGTGAGGTTAGTACCTACTGGGCTAGCTGCTACAATGTCCTGTGGGTTTGTGGTGCACTGTAGTGCTGAGTGGAACACAAAGGGTTGTCAAGATGCTGATATGATCTAATGTATGGGGTGCTCAAGGTGCTTCAGTGTCAAATGGTACTCTAAGATGCTAACTACTACCTGTATTTTGCTAGCCAAATGTTTCAAATGCCTAGTACTAGAATGAATTTCCAACCCCTAGAGTGTGGAATGCAAGGATATTTATAGGCTTAGGGTTAGCATGAAGTGTAGATCGAGTGTCATGTGGTAAAGGGGTAGGTGGGGCTACACTAACTTTTGCTATGATCCCATTGAAGCAACTGGTGCTATGCTCTAGTATGGTCCACTGGACCCTAAGGGACTACCAGACCATGGCTACACTACTAGAACTGCATTTTCCAAGACCACAATGTACCTACAAACAGTGAAAAATAACGCAATTTGGAGGCTATGCTTTGGGAGTGCATTCTTCCCTCTTTTGGGTGGGATCGAACATAGGTACAATTTTCGGACATAGAGGGGGGTACAAAAAGAGTGAAAGTTGCTGGTCTTGCTTGCTGGAGGAGTGCTGGAGCTGGAATGAAGGCCTATGCTAAACTTTCGAAGGTTTTGGAGGCAATTTCTTGTTGCTACGTTCTAGAGCGTAACATAGCAATTAGGCAATTCTTACAAAAGCTGAAGTCTAATGTTGCTACACATACTATGCTAGAGAACCTAGCAGGATTGGGCAAGGTGTAGCATGAACACTTAGAAAAAATCTAGCAAAAATTATAGTCCTTGTTCTTGCTACGCCTGCTACACTCTCGAGCATAGCAGGAGGGGTAGCTTCAAGAGTTAGAAATTCTGCCAAATGCCTCTTCCATGTTGAGCTAGGTTAACAACTTTTCACTTGACACTAGTGCAGACTAGAGATCAGAGTGCTGCTATGCTTGCTACACTGGAGAGTGTAGTAGGAGGAATATAAGTGTAGCAAGACACTTAGAAAAATTTCTGTAGCTACTGTTTGACACTTTGAAGATTTTGTAAATCTGGTTCTATGTTGCATGCTACGTTGGCTATGCTCCAAAGCATAGCCCCAATAGTGGAAGCATGGGCCAAACACTTAGAAAAAGTTTCCTTGTGGTGACACTTAGAAAAATTTTCCGTTGAAGTGCTATTGCCCGAATTTGGTGGTGTTTCAAATATCAAAGCAACAAATTTATATATGAAATAAAGTCATCAAAATGATCTAAAGAATCTTAGTAGATAAAGATACATTCAAAGGATTTAAATAATATATATATATGTATATAAAAATACATTCAAATGTTATTTATCAAATAGACATATAACAAAGATACATCAAAATCATGCTTAGTGATAAATCAAGTTTTTCATGTTTGACCACAATAATCTACAATATTATAGATGCAATAGTTTAGCTCAATACACAATGTCGTAGATGTGATGTAGTGGGCCATAATCAAGCCTATAAATACAGGCCCACCATCATGTCAAATATCACCTTTTGTGACACCTTAGCAAAACTCTAGTAGTTTGTTTTCATAAAGTTATAATTAATTATGAATGCCCACAGTGTGGTGATAAATAGTTACACGATGATGAGTGGTGTGTCCCCTACACCCAACTATATGAACCGTAAGCATATATGCACCATTTAGTTGAATTCTGTGGATGGGGCTAATGTGGTATTTAGATTATTAAGTGTTGATCATAGGTCACTTTCTTCTCACTTGGACTAATGGTAGCTTTATCACATATGGTTTAGTCCAATGTGAGGCATATGAATCTTGATGTTGTGTAGCTCTAGCTAAGCTATATAAAAACATGAAAATTAATTATTTAACTAATTTAACTAATATTAAGGACATATATCCTAAACTATCCTAAGGATGATGAGTGTTCATTCCCAACTTGCCATACATGTTCTGAACTCATGTACCCACTACTAGGATTACCAATTGTTATGATACTGGGTGAACTAAGCAATAACATTGTTGGGATTTCTAAGTGAATACATGTTTATGCTTGAAACTAGTCGTGCTCATTTTGCCAATTGATTAATATGCATGAAAATGAAAATATTAACTAAGTACATGGAAAGTAAATTGCATTGAAAGAAAATCTATTCGTAAGTTAAAGTGATGTAATGGATATGAATCAATCTTGATCTTATTACCATTTATGGAATATATTTAGGTACAATGCCACTCTAATAAGACATTGTCCAATTAACTCAAATATACACTGTGAACACTCACTAACTATTTTCTAAGATTACAAACTAAAATTTCAATAGTTCAACTACACTATTGACCAAATGGTACCAAATACATGATGAATGCTTACATATTTATAGGCATTAGGTGATTCAATGTCAATGCATATGCACTATCCCAATAAATTATGCATTGACAACAACATGTCGATGGGACTACGTCAATGGGATGCATCGATGACCATGTGGCAATGGGGCTACATCAATGAGATGCATTGACGTAGGTTCCTAACATATGATGATTTATCATACCCACAAGACTAACTAAAAACACATCTTTGAGTTATATACAAATGGACAAAATTCCATTATAAAATTTTTGAGGCAACTAAGACTAGATTAGCTATCATTATAAAACTTGAGTGTTTTACTACAAAATTTTATTCAAGTGGATGTATTACAAAATGACAAAAAGACTAGACAGATATCAAAGTTGAAAAAACTATAGAAGTATTTAAAAAAATCCACTAATGATGAATCTTAATGTTGTTGCTAACAATGGTAGTCTTCTCTTTTTATGTAGAACTTTTTGAAAGATGGACTAAAATTTCTTCTCATTAACCCATGGGTTTCTAGCCAGCAAACATGTGATGTTTGAACTTTAATTCCAATATGTGCTACTTGTCCATGGGCATGTCCTCCTCTTGGCCTCTTTTCCTTTCCTTGCAAAAGACCTTCAATCCTAAGCATTCCTTTTAGCATCATCCACAATAACTAAAGAATCAACATTAGTTTTAGTAGTTTTTCTTAGTAATTAATCCTTTTCGCATCCCTGGTTAGCTCAAGATTCAAAAAATGTAGGATTTAGGCTCAAGATAATTATAAAATATTATTTTCCAAGGCTCTAAGGTAACTAAATTCATTAAGTTGTTTAATTCATTTTGATTACTTTTGCTATTATTTACCATAATGTTCAAAAATGGGATGTTAGAAAAATTTCAAAAATCACATACTTAGCCCCCATGACAAATGAACTCAACTCTAGAAGCTTACAAGTTTTCAAATAACTAAAATCAAAGGTCTTGTTCACAATATATTACAAATGCATTCAAATATTGAAAATCATGATGTTTTAAAATGGCCAAGAAATATTAAATATGAAAGATAGTTTAATATAAAAGCATTAAAAATCAATCAAAATAAATGAGAAGTAGTCTCAAAATCATGCATAAATTTAGAGAAGTTATTCATAATGTCCATAAAGATGTGAGGTTTTAGTTTAGAGCTATGATTAGCAAAAGTAATGTAAGTGGATCCTCCCCAAAGTAGGCTTCTACCGCAATCTCTTTGCATAACCACTTTTATAGATGTCCATGGGTACCTTAGAAGTAAAATGTAGATCATGCCTTTATTCCAAACAACACAGAACATCCTAAGTTAAGATCATGCACTATATTAGACAAAACCATTATGCACATAATTGCATGTAGCAATGAGGTGAATAATGGGAAGAGAAGGAATTGCAGGGATTGGGATGTGAGGTATGTTACCATCTCCACAATAGGTTCTTATGTCAGTTGTGCTTAAATGATCATCATACCTATCTGTCCAAGTTTCAAACCATGTCCATACCTTTGCTAGTGTCATTACATTGCATCATCTTGAACTTACCAACTTAGGACCATCACAACTATATGAAAACATCATTACTTAAGAAAGAAAACAAGAAATAAATTTCAGTTAATGAATTACTTAAATGCTAA
This sequence comes from Gnetum montanum, assembly GCA_015680685.1. Taxonomy (NCBI): domain Eukaryota; kingdom Viridiplantae; phylum Streptophyta; class Gnetopsida; order Gnetales; family Gnetaceae; genus Gnetum; species Gnetum montanum. The sequence continues at coordinate 83,937 of MNCI01002119.1, read as the reverse complement.
AATTTAAGGAAATTTGGCCATTGGTTATAAGGTTACCTTCAAGTATGGGTAACATGTCTTTCTAGCTCCATAGCCAATGCTCATGCCACTAGAGGAGTACCTTCAGGCATAGGTAACATGTCTTTCCAATCACATAATAAGACTAGTCCAAGATACTTTTGGGATTCCTCAAAGTAGCCTACATTTAGGCATGGGTAACCTATCTTTCCAATGGTACCATAGGAATTAGTTTTTCTTCTTCTTCTTCTTCTTCTTCTTCTTGTGATGTGTGCTTTCCTTGCCAGAGGAGTACCTTTAAGCATATGTAACATGTCTTTACAGTCACATGGCAAGGTAACACTTATTTGAGAATATGCTTCCATAAAAATTAAAACATGGGTAATGATATAAACACATAGAGTAGGAAGACCCATAGAGGAAGTGCAAAGAATTAACAAATCCCCTTGATGTCACACACTTTTCCATTCCCTCTTGGTCTTTCCCGCTTATTTCAAGGCATAATGATCATGAGTTAATTTTAGTTTCATGTGAGAAGAACCATATTACTTTCATTATAAAGACCTCTTATTTTTAGAAACTGGAGGGATAGATGATGTGGTCTCATTGCTTTACAAAATTATTTACCCAATTATATTGATAGCATAGGACAAAGACCCAATACATGGTGTTGAATTCTACAACATGACTAACAACATTATTAACAAAAACATAATAAATATTTTCAAAACAAAAAGGAAATGATTCAATAAAAGAAAATATTATAAAGAAAAGAAACAATAATAAGAAATGGAAAACATATTAAGAATTGGAATTTTTTTAAAAAAATAGGAAAATAATAAAAAAATGTAAAAAAAAAAGTGAAAATGCACTTATCAGTTCTTTTTTCAAAATGGGACATCTCCTCCATGACTAAACTCATGGGCAAATATTCAAAAAATGGACCACACATTCCCTTGGTTATACACCATAAGTTTTCCATCTAACATCTTTAGTGATTTGAGTTTTTACTTCTTAACACATTTAACATTGATGATAATCAAGTTTCAATCAATTGAAGACATATATTCAACTAGAATATAAGGTATTTTCTTTTTATAGGGTCAAGATATATTTCCTTTTTTATTTTCTATTTTAGTTCATAGGTCTCCTTATTTAACATTTTCTTCTAGTGTATAGTTAGAGTGTAAGATGTCCTCCCCTAAGTTCTTTATTTGGTTTATTTTCTTCGAACAAGAATTAATAATATTAATTAAAATTGTTTGTTCCCTTTATTATTGTGTGATTTTTGGTCGATATTAATAGCATGACTAGGAATTAGAGTTGATATTGTATTTAAGGATGCAATGCTAAGAGCTAAAGCTACAATCTATGTTGATGTAGAGTTAGGATCCCAAGGAATCATCTCTTGCATCTATGAATCAAGTTGTAGCACTAATTTATCTCTCTATGCTACTAAGTGTAATACCTCCTTTAAGCATTGAGATTGCTATTTTGAGGGATCTAGTTGAAATCTCATCTTTAGCCTCCAAATCTCAAGGACATAAAGAGTTTAGCCTATTTGAAAATAAAATTTTTTGGCTTCATTCCACTAAAAGAAAATTACTATATTTTTAACAATTTTTTATTTGCACAAATGCAAGCTCTCCAAGTTCTACAATCAAAACCATTCTTATCAAGAGATGAAATCCCAAAGGCTTCAAATATCAAGAGATGAAATCCCAAAGGTTTCAAAACTCAAGGAAGTATAGAAATACAATCAAACCTATGCAAATCACTACAATTGGTAGAAAGAATATTCATCAACTATAACAAATTATCAATTTCAAAGGTTACTTTAAACTCCCATTTATTTTGGTTGCTAAAAATTTTGAAAAACTCCCACTCACACTAATGATTAAAATTTTTTAAAATTCCCACCTCCTTATTCTTATTGCTAAAACTTTTCTTTTACTTTTTATTAATACTTTTGCCAACAAACAGTTACTTCAAATTTTAAGGATGTTGCTTAAATATGCCACTCAAAATATCTATGTTTTTTCCCTTAAGAGTATTGACCAAAATTTGTATGCTCCTGTGTTGCTATTCAATCAATTGATAGAAGGTACATAGAGTAAAAACCAAAAAATTTCTTCTTTAAGATGTAGAAATCTATGTGTTAAGAGTTTCTATTCTCTGTATTGTTTTATTCATAATGTAAAACTCATTTTTTTTATTATAAATTTTCTCTCTTAAAACCAATTCCTTTGTAATTTTTGTTATAATCTTCATCAATTATCATCTATGATAGCTATTAGTTTAAATACATTAAATGCATAAAGTGCCTTATAATTTGATAGGTTTTAACAATATATTGACTATGACAATATTAGTTTGGAGAGGGATGATTGTATTCCAAAGATAAGATATAGAAATCTGACAATAAAAACCCAAGAAATGATTTTTATTTCATTTGGAGTAGGTCGTAGACCAGGCACGAAAAAACCAAGCAAGTACCTTACAATAATAATTTTCCTCTAAGAGACAAGTATAGATGTGTGGGGAAAAAACCATCAAAAATTCATATTCGATGCATCAACTTTAGCTAGAAAACTCTTTCCGACACTACTATGACCTTGTCACTTCTCCAACTTAATCCAAATCCCATGATAGATCTATCCAACCAACAATTGCTCACTTTTGCAAAATATTTCTTTGACCATGCATTTTCTATAGGACTTTCCCTTAATCTATGCACCAACAATCCTCATCATTGAACATTTTATCTTCATTGTTGAAATTCACATGCTCATCCACCTACCCATGATGCATCCTCGAATTCCTTTTCTTATTATTTTACTTTGATGTCTCTTTATAATTAATAAGAAATAGAATCTTTACCATTATTTCAAGGTTTAGTAAGATTGGCAAACTCACTTTGATAATTATTGTACTTTTTCTAACAAATAAACCTCCAACATATTAGTACTAGCTAGGTTAGATGAAAACACAATTATTGATGCTTTGAATCCATCAAGGATATCCATTATGGAATGAAACCTTAATTATTGTATTTTTAAATAGATTAACACATTTTATTAATTAATTAATGAGTGCATGTGCAAAATGAAAACTTAATTAGAGCTTTGATTACATTAGTGTGTTTTATGAACTATGTAATGAGTGCATCAACATGAAAATCAAGCTAAGATTAATTAATGAAAGTGTATAGTTATATGCATACTTACATTTGATTTAGAAGGCTCAATTCTAGTGGTTAATACCAAGATATTAATATTAAAACATTGGTTAGATTAGCACCTTTTATTTATTAATTAATAAGAAAAGGATCACCACCTGGAGTCACAATACTCATCCCATTAAACAAATCTCGAGAATGTTAATAGATGAATGAAAACCTAAACTCTTTGAGTGATTACACCTAAGTTCAAATCCAAGTCTTCAACTTGAGAAACAAGCAACTTACCATCACTCCAAATAATGATCCCTTATTAATTAGTTAATGAAATCACAAATTGACTAAAATAAGTTATGATTTTTATGAATAAATTGAACTTAATGACCTATCCAAATTGATTTTTTGACACCTCAATAATTTTTTTTATTTGCATATCCCAATAAATCTATAATTCCTTTATGCTTATCAAGCAAAATATTCATACAATAAAAATTTCCTATCCACTCTTAAATATTTTCCTTTAAGTGAATTGTGTTAAATATTTTCCTTTTAAGTGACTTGTCTTAAAGTACCCATACTCTCTTTTAAGTGACCATCTCAGAATACTCATTGCACTCTAAATTGTAACTTGCACAATCAGAAACAATCTCTTCTAATCGCAAGCTATTTATATATATCTGAACAAGTTGTGGTAGTCCAATGAACTGCGGGAAGATTTGGGAGGACCGTAAATAAAATGTTAATAATTCCATTAATTGGATGGATAAATCAATCTTCGATATTTTAAGCAAATAACATGTGATTCACCACTAAATTCGGTCTTCTTCTTATATGGATAAGAAACGGTAAGAAAAAGGAAAGCAAGATGCATGTCATTGGACATAACAGTAGTTCGCAGAGACTGTTATATGACAATAACTTATTATGTTGATGGTTTTGTTCATGGGCTAATAGGTGTGACAGAATTAGTGCTGCATACCATAACTACGTTAATACCCATGCTGCTTCTTTAATATCTAAGGTTTGAAGGCAACAGACTTGGCAGGTTTCAGCAACGCATCCCCAAATAGTTTGGCTAGGCGTTCCTGCAGACCTGCCTTGTCTATGTCCAACTCCACGGTCTTGGGCTGCATCACAATGCCAATGAAAGGAAAATGATCATAAAAATGATAAATTATTATATTTGATAGGGAATGATATATTATTATATTTGATGAAGAATGAGTTCTGAAAAATGAGTGACTGATCAGCCACCTTGGAAGTCTCCTTGAAAACATCATTAAGTGCAGTCGAAGACGACAGTGATGCTTTGAGCAGACCCATCAACTGCATCATCATCATCACCAGGCATTTATAAAACCCTCAACAAGTGAGACGAGTGATAAATTCATAATCAAAATGCTGAATAATCAAAACAATGAATATAGAACCAACGCAGCACATCGTATGGTGGGAGTTGGTGAGTTTCTCACCATGCCACTTCAAATTAAACTCAGCCATGCGAACATTTATTAAAAAGATTGTCGTTGGAAGCAGTTAATTTCACGATGGCTGCCAACCGCAGAAAAGAATTCTTACCTTACCCTTTATTCCAAAATTACAAGGAGAGGCCTATGCATCAAAAGAATCCAATTCGTGGAAGCTAGGAATCGAGGATTCGTTTGGGTACGTGTGCCCAAACATGTACCAAAAAATTTAAATATATTAGTTTTTAAAAAAAATTAAATCTCATATATCATAAAAATACATTGTAAAATATAGAACAAGTACAATGTAAATCCAAAATATTGTTAATGCTTAAAAATTGCACAGAAGATTGCAATATCACCATTAAATTGAAGCAAGAAAATTTGCAAAGGTATGGAGGGCATTGAATCCATTTCCATATAATTTTTGCAACAACCAAAATGACAACAATAAAATGAAATCCTCAACAAAATTTATAACAAATCAGGTTTGCTAATACTTTTGTTCAACGACTACATGTGAGTAGCACCCGAGTAGCACCCTAGGGACTACCTGTGAGTAGCGCCATAGGGCCACGTTGAAGATGACCGGATTATAAGAATACACAACTTAACTAAACTAGGCATAGCCCACTAACTCATCTCACCGACAATGATGGAAAACATACTGGAAAATCGGCACTAGTCATGGGAAAGTAAAAACATAGCTCCATGAACTTGCATATGGCCATTGTCCATGTGCTGGTGGGCTTCGTTACTTTATAAGCAAACAGATTTTTTTAAAAGTTGAACAAGCATCCATCCGTCATCATGTTCATGACTCATGACCCATGACGATGACCCTGTTTTGTTTTTTCTTTGAGAAAAAGAGCAAAAACCAGCAATGAACAATAAACATGCGTGAATGTGTGAGTCATGGCGGAACCTTTGAAGCTCCGAAAGCCTAAGCGTATGATGAGTCAACAAATAAGCAACTTGATATCGGACCCACGATATCGAATATGCGATATTAGATGGGCCAAGTGACATTGAACACGCAATTTTAAGATGTAGTGCAGAAAGAAAGATTCTGACATCTCAACATTAAGTGTTTTGAGTTGAGTAGCTATATCCCTCATTTGCATGATGTGCTCATGCACACCACAAATTTTAGTTAGCTTCATGGATGAGAACTTCATTATCAAGGTGTTGGCCAATGCCTTGTCTGATTACTCAAATTGTTCATCAATGGCCTTTAATAAATCATGCACATTGTCATATTGTTCTAGTGAACCACACATATCAACCGAGATCTTGGTTTTTATGAACATGACACAAAGGTGATTAGATCACTCCCATTTTTCATAATTACCAATATCATCTAGATGGCTGATTGTTGTAATAGTAGCTATTTCATCCTTATAGATAGCATAATCAATGTCCATCCAGCCTAAATAAAGAAGAATTCTCTCCTTCCACATCTTATAATTATCACCCTTTAATTCAAGAATGTCACATTTAAAATTAGAGTAGGTTACAGGTTGTACAACTGCATAATTAAACATGCTTATGTTACTAAATTTGGGGTTAAAATACTAGAAGACATATTTACCAATGTAAATTATGAAAAATATGAATCAAATGACATAAAATTCTCTATGGGCTAAATTTTAATTCAAACAAATTCATATATCCTTATGATGAAACTATTAAATTATATTCCTTTTTCTTAATCCTTGTGGGAAAATTAAGAAAAATAATTTAACATATCATCCTAATTAATCATATTAAATAAAATAAAAATTCCTATGAAATAAAATTTATCATATCACATATGATTAATCCCAATTTTTAATGTTGTTTGCCATATGTGATCCAAAAGCTCTTAGTACATAATTTTGCATAATTAAAGATGCAGTGGCTACTCTCTAATTATACAAAAATTATATAGATCACTAGTTATAATTCATATGTAGAAAATGCACACATATACAAAAATATGCATAAAATTGATAAATTACCAAATTCGACATGGTATAAACATACATTTATCAAAATATTGAACAACTTTATGCATATCCAGTTGTTACCACTTTATTAAAAATATTGAATGACTTAATGAATATAACCATAGGAAAAATACATGATGGATATATGACTTTATCAAAACATATAACTTCATGCCTATGGAAAAATGGCACCTTTAAAACTCCGGTTATAGCTACTTTGTGTTTCCATGAAACATGCATTAGAATCTTTCCTCAAGTATATTTAATCTATGCATATCAAATTGGTGGGTGTGGTCCCTTCACCCATACCCTACACAAAACTTCACTAACAATGTACCTGTCACGCTAAGGGAAATGTTTCCTAGGAAGGTTGAACTCATACCCGAGTTAACCCTTATAGAAGAATTTTCACTAGATTCCCTACGTTGTGATATAATGCGATCTTCTGAGAAATCATAATGCATACATAAATCACAAAAATCCAGCTATGTGCAGAAATATTAAACACCATTGTCTCTAGATTACACCATCATGAAAAATCACATCAAGACAAAGATCTAACGCTCTGATACCAAATGTAAGAAAATAATTGTGCAGAAAATCGGATTGCACAAGTAATCAAAGTACAGAATGTTGAAGCAAATGGAATTGACCTCCTGCCATTGATGCCTTCGATTAATCTTGGCATTCAGATTCTTCTTTCACACCAACGCTATACAATGATGGTGTATGCAACCTCCAAGCATCTGTGAAAGGGATCAAAATTGCAATCTTGTTGTGATTCCTTGGTACCTTTATTCTTCCTTCAAGAACAAATTTATAGGCCATGGAATCAGTTACTATGAGAAAATTTTGAAAAAAATAGACCCAAAACCCCATCCGAATATGGATGCCATCCCAATGCCAACACAAAAAGATGTTATATGTTATCGGATATGGAGGCCATGTTATGGGATATGGAGGCCACCTTAACACTAATGTGGAAATGAGGAAGCCTGTTATCAACAAGGTGTAAACACGTTGATGTGGATTACAAAAAAAACTACACAACAACACTTTGGCTGGGATATCTCTCTTAAAGAAGTCACTTGGCTATTTGTATCTTTTGCAAAATAAATTCTCAAGTTCCATCCCTACCAATATCGGAAAGCTACTCAATCTGCAGAGGCTCTACCTTAATGGAAACCTACTCATTGGTGAAATTCCTTCAAAGATAGGAAACTGCCTTATTCTTGAAGACCTTGTCCTATCATCAAACAATCTCTCTAGGCCAATACCAGTAGAGGTTGCAGGTCTTAAATCCATTGTATATCATTTTGATTTATTAGAAAATGGTTTAATGGGAGAAGGGCCTCCAAAGATAGCAAGACTGCAGATGGCATAATATATAACTTTTTCAAGCAACGATCTTGCTAGAAACATTGCATTGTACATGGATAGTTGGTTGGATGCCTACGAGATTAGTCTCACTTCTGATAATTTTTGTAGTAGCTTTTCCAAATTATTTGACAATAAGATCACCCAACATTGTACATGGATAGCTGGTTGGATGCCTATGAGATCATTCTTACTTCCAATAATTTTAGCGATAGCTTTTCCAAATCATTTAACAATAAGCTCACCCAACTACAAAGGATAAATCTATTTTCCAATAACTTTACTAGACCTATGTCTGCACTGCTGCTTAATCATTTAGCTCTCCAATTTTTAAACTTATGCTACAAAACTTTTGATGGAGAAGTTTTGTGTCTCTACAGTTCCTTATAAAAGCTTAGATTAATAAGATTGTCATTCCTTGGTAACTCAAATTTATGTGAAAGATGCTTTGGTGTCCAAGCTTGTCTAGTATCTCTTGCACAACACAGCTCATACTTGAACAAAAGCACTATTCTAAAAATTGTGTTGGCCATTATAGGTCTACTTTTTTTGCCCATTGTTGCAAGGATTTCATTCATTTTTAGAAGAGTCAAAACATCCAAAGAGGAAACTCCAAGGATAGATGAAAAATTCTTAAAGATATCTGTGGAGAAACTTCAAAGAGCCACAGATAATTTCATCCCTTCAAACTTGGTAGGTGAAGGCAGCCATGGGAAGGTTTACAAAGGTGTTTTAACCTTTGGATTGTTGGTTTCTATAAACTGTTTCTCTTCTACAAAATAGACTAGGATAGAGAAAATATTTGAAAAGGAATGTCATGCTTTAGGCAAAGTGAGACATTGCAACATTCTCAAGATTATCACTGTCTTTTGGTTTGAGGAATTAAAAGCCCTGGCAATGCTGTTTATGAGTAATGGCAATCTCCATTCTCTTCTTCACAACAGAGAAGATGGTCAATTGACCCCAATAAAATTGTCAATTAGAGTGGACATATTAACAGAGTTAGCCAAGGGACTTGGCTATTTGCATCATGATTGTAAATTTTAGATCATTCACTATGACATAAAACCAGAGAATGTATTATTGGATGAAAATATTGTTGTGGCCAACCTTGCCCATGTTATTGCACAAGGTCATGATCAACAAAACTACCCTATAAAATCATATACCATTTTATAAAGCAATGTTAATGTGTGGGAAGGTGGACCGATATGCAGGAAGGTGAACAAACATGTGAGAAGGTGAACTAACGTGCTGAGAGGTGGACCGATGTGTAGGGAGGTGAAACATCACTAGTAGGCAGCTATATAGTAGAGAATGAAGACAACGTCAGGGGAGGAGCAAGGGCCTCCTTAACAAATTAGCCTCTCTTCTCGAACAGCTACATCTCTGATGAGTGATAAGGTACCCCTACACCCAATCATATGAATATGAGCATTCACATGTGATCCAGTCGAACTCCAAGGATTAAGTGATTATGCACCTATGTAGAACAAGGATGAGTTATGCAATCGTTGTCTTCCCAAGATTACTTGTAAGGCACAATTGTATGGTTAAGTAAACTTGAGGTGTATGATTTTAATGTTTTTTTTATATTTTCTATCCTGGTCTCCTAAGTGTGTGCAATGAAAAGATTTAATTAACTAATGGATTTTTCTAACTCTAATGTGAATCAAATCCTAACGCCAGCATCTGTTCCCACTCTCTGAACACATCCTGAATTAGTGTAACACTACTGGGATTACCAAACACTAGTCGTTACTGGGTTACCAAGTGTTCTACGTATGCTTGAAGTGGTTGTACTGAGTGTGCTAATTCATTGGTAATTGATAATTAATAATTCTATGAAAATAACATTAATTAACTATTGAAAACATCTAATAATAATAAATAACATGAAATGCAATAATTAAGCTATTTTAAATGTTGCAAGGTTTATCACAAAGTTCATCTTTATTTCCAAACATAAGGTGTGCTCAGGTACACAATGCTTGAATAAAGATCCGTTCACTCTATGACTTCTACTGTAGGCACTCAGAAATAATTCTAACTCTGAGATAGAAAAACTGCAAGAGTTTGACTAAGGGATTGAAAAATTACCACCCAAGACCAAGCACCCTTGTCTATTATTTATAGGTAATTAGATAGGCTCTAAAATTACGTGTTCAATGTCACTTGGCCCATCTAATATCGCATATTCGATATCGTGGGTCCGATATCAAGTTGCTTATTTGTTGACTCATCATACCCCCACTAATAGATATTATGCACTATTAAACAGCTATCCAGGCCATGGGATTTCCGATGAAAGGCTAATGTATCATAACATCGATGGGCTTCGTGATGCAACAAGAGAAACCCTAGGGATGTATGCCTAAGGTCAACTATACGAACTACGAACCCATCAAGTCCAAGAGCTTATTAAGCGGGTAGCAAAAGAAGACGGAGAAATCACTAGATAGAAGAGTGTTGAAAAACATCAACGGGACCAAAATATCAACTTAACAAAGGTCCATGATTGTAAAAAGGAGAAATCAACCTAACACAAGGAGAAAGAACCATATTTTCCAATACAACAATCATTAGATGAGGTAAGGAAAAGATCAATAAGATGTTGGAATGGACGTATAAAAAATGTGGAGAATTTATTGATATCATTGGAGATAGAGTTTTGACAACCCAAGAAATAGGAAAAAACATAGACAGTCGGAAAAACGAGGTAAGGAAAATAAGAGCTCAACTGCCAATCATACGTATGAATGCAACATATGCCTGTATGATCACCCCAAGGGCCAATGCCCAATCTTGTTACATTTACATGAGCATTGGGGAAACACATTACACCTAGAGTTCATACAGAGATACTGTGTTTGATCACAGTGGCAACAATCCCAGTCGTGGGGGAAGCCAACCCTAAATTGGAGACACCCTTCATATCATTTGAAGCCAAATGCTTATCTGGTCCAGTACCTTGTTTCTCCAGCTGGGCCAACATACTCTATCTCACTATACCACCATTTTCCTCAATACTATCACCCATTCTTCAACAAAACCACCACCTTGTGTATCCTACACTTCTCCTAACTTTCAACATTCTCATTTTTTCCCTCCTTCTACATTACCACCAACTATTCCTAAGGTGTCTACACCACTGCAACAACCCATGAACGTTACTTGTGCTGCTACTACCAACAACTGTGAGAGGCCTCAACATCCAAAGTGTCCCTTCTTTAAACATGACCGTACGAAGGGACAACACAATTCCAAGGCCACTGCATCCTCTAACTTGGCACAAGTCCCACACTGTGGTGCACCCTTATCTTTGAACTCAGCACCTCATGTAACTCCATCAGGGCCACCAACTCACACTCCAACAATAATATGGCCCAATGAACATTGGAATGGAGAGTGACAACCTGATCCTTGCATACCATCTTCTGGCCACCAACATCATAGTGGGTCAACTCATTATCTGGGAACTACATCGTACAAATTGCCCCACTATGTTCACTATAATCAAGAGTGTGAATCCCAATGGGGTAAGTATGACCGGGCCCCAATATTTCCAACATGCAAGGATCCTTATCTTCCATTTATTAATCCTTACCATGCTCAACCATTTAGTTATGGGGGATACCCCCCATCATAATAACAACTAGGATTATTAACCATTTTTTATTTTTCTTTAATTTTACAACTTTTTTTTTCCAGTTTTTCATTTTTCAACTTCTTGTTTTATCTTTTTGTCTTTTTGGTATTTTTGTCTTTTTACAAGTAGTCTCATCTGTGAATAAAACACTCATGTGGATCATTGGTTGAGGTATGTTCTATGTTATCAAGTCTCGAACAATCAATTATGTGGATAGTGAGCCCATTACACCCACTCATCCATTCTAGAAATAAAAGGTTCTGTTTGAGGGTACAATGATATTCTTGAAATTCTTAAAACTTAAAATTAATTTTATGTTCATTATACCTAGAATGAAGAAGGATGGACCAAGAGGGAATGACTAGGGTGTGACATCAAGGGACTTGTGGGTGGATTCTCTTTGGTGACCTATGTGGAAGTTATCGTGCAATGTGGTTGTACTAAGATCCTTGTAGATCTAATAAAAAATGGGAGTAAGAGTAATCAAAAGGGCACTCAAAAATCCAATGCCATTCTAGGGGGTTCCACTAGAAAGACATGCACCCATGTTTGGAGGTTGGTGGCTACTCTGGATTCAACAATTGAAAAAAAAATAGAGAAAGAGAAAAAGAAAAAAAAAGGAAGTGCCACAAAACAAAAATCACTCCTCTCTTGAACAAAATGTCAAGTGATTGTACGCCTTGTTGTTATGGTACTCTCATAGTTGCTCATCATGGGATGAAATAATGTGATGTCACTAATTATAAGAATGGACTTGATCTTGATCTTAGAACGACGGGTTAATGACACCTTAATCATGCTTTTCATGTAGGATTCACTATGCCCTGGGTCAGTTACCTCATGTTCCAATCTCTACAATCCCTTTCTATAGATTGTCTCATCTCACTATTCTTGTAATTGTAGCTCATGTCATGTGTAACATAGAATTCTTACCTCATTCCAGTGATAATTACATGTGTGTGTTTTTTGAAGTTAGTGTGCATTACATTTAACCCTTCTAGTGCCCATGGACACTTTAAGTGTGGTTACACAAGGGCATTCTAGGTTGGAACCTACTCTGGGGAGGATCCACTTGTGTAATCTTTTGTAATCTTCACTTATGACATAGCTGACACACACCATTTCTTACCCTCAGCATAATTTTTCATAATGTTCTTTCCATACTATTATCCCTCTGAATTTCAACGTTCCTATGTACCATTACATAACCTTTTTCTCCCATCCAAGGTTTTATTGATAAAACCCACACCATCATAATTAATTGTGCCTTTTGAATTAATGGAATTACCCTAGAAACCTTTAACATGTGCCACATGTCCTTATTTTCATATTTTATTTTCCAAAAAAACCCTAAAAATTTGATTTTTCCCTCGGGCCTAAAACATTGATAGGCCATGATATGACGTATGCGATGTATCATACATGATATTGCATCCCTCCAACCCTATAAATAGGCAACCCCCCATAACACTTAGCCTCATTTCTCATCATTCACGTGGGGGAGTTTTTCAAATTTTTCTCTACAACTTGCAAGTGTGACACCTTTTCTTTTCAACCTCTATCTCACTCATTGGTACTCTAATTTTAATCCCGTCTGAACCTGCTTGAACTCAGAGTGTTCAGCTTAGTCGTGGGGGAGGGAAACCTACCAAATAGCACCTAACATTTTTGGAATTTATCATCGCCAAAAGGACATCATTAAGGGTAATTAGTTGTAATTAAGAATGAAATGTTCCAAAAAAAATCATTTAACCCTTTAGGTACACCGACAGATTAAAATTGAAAAAAACCACCTAAGTAAAACAGACTCATTATTATAATATTTTAGGCAAGATCACACGAAAATAAAAAAATTAATTAATTAAGGAAAGAAGTAAGGTATAACTTAATTTCAAAAACAGCCTTACTAACGCTTGACCTGTGTGATTGCAGATGGCCCTGAAACGTGGACAAAAGGAAGGTCCTACTCAAGGTGGAAGTAAGTGACCCAGGAGAGGTGGAAGACAAGATCCTGCTGGACAACATGTAGAACAAGAGGAGCAATCATTTAGTATTCATCAAGAGGACCCTCCTACCGTACAGTCTGGGCAGGCAGAAGGAGGAACTACTGCAGCGCTTGAACAGGGACAACATCTTACGTTGCCCCAAGATTGTGTTTAGGCCATCCATGAAAAGTCCACATTCGCTGTGGTGATTGTGGAGTTAAACTTTGAATCTTTTGCAGAGTTTGCTCTTGAGGCTATTAGGGATCATCTCAAAGGGTCTCCCTTATGGCCTGTCCTCTCTGAAAGTAGTGCATGGTACCTAGGGGAGACATACTAATTCTGGCACAATAGGGAGCAAGGCACCACTGTCAATATTTGTGGTGTGATAGTTGATTTCTCCACATAGGTCATTTTGGAAGTGTTAAACCTTCTGAATATAGGGCCAAAAGTTGCTTAGTTATCCACCTATTCAGACCCCAATGTGTGACGAGATTGGTTAGAAAGGGCTTATGGCAGAGATAAAACATTTTGTGAGTTGATGATGGAAGAGAGGATCTACTTCAAAATTGGAACATATCACCTCTATCCCATGAAGGGCTTAAAAAGGATATCAATGTATGCGGCAAGAGGATGTACAGTGTTGATGGGAAAGGTTAATACTAACTTGCCTCATCTATATTTAACGGAGATCCTAAGGAGGTTCAAGGAATAGAAGATAGGGAAGATGGCGTTGCCTTTCCCTTGTCTTATCAGAAAGCTTTGCCGACATGCTGGTATCAAGGGGTACACCAATGATGTCCTCTAAAAAGCCCAAAATGCTTCCTATGCAAAACTGTTAAAGCCACAAGTCGCAAGGAAAATTACTGGTAAGACGTTGGGACCAAAAGAAGAAGAAGAACAAACAGCTAGACCAATTGCAACTCAACTTACAGGTCCTAGCCAACCTCCAAGTACAAGACTTAGCCAACAATAGGAAGCAAGGGCTAGCATAGGCCAGGATCAACCACCACTGCAAGACTACAGACCATCGATGAGCCATCTTAGAGCCATCGCTGAGATGGTCAGTTGGGAAAGTCATGATGACTCAAACCTCTTCCACATCATCAATGATGATATTTAGCCCATAGTTTCTATGGATCGCAAAAGGGGTGAAGTATCTATTCACATAGGAGGAGGGGAAAGTAGATGGTCACAACAGATCTCAGGAAACACAACATTTTTCTAGGTACAATTAGAAACTAGTGAAGGGGCCACTATGGTGGTCATGCAACACCAGGGTTCCATGGGAGCTATAGAAGTGGTCATGGACCACATCAAAGAATCATTCAATGTACCTGTTGTGCCACCCGCAGATCTCACAGGAGCACATGATGCTCAAACTTTGGCCAGAACCTTAATGACTCCTGCGGAACATGAGGATGCGCTTGATCGATTGCTCCAAATAGGGCAAGTAATGACATCCCTATTTAACATCCCTCTGGATGTTATGGAAATTTAGTCAAACCTCCTTTCCACAAAGGGGAAGCTGTTCTTAACATAAGTGAGGGTCGAGCATGTGAAAGCAGAAGTGTAGAAATTGCAAGAACAGCTCATGGCTCCACAAGCAGTACAGTGGGATCCTCTGTAATTTGTTCCCACAGACCAGCTAGATAATTTCAGAACTGAGCAACTAACCAAGCTAATCACAGAGAATAAAAGGTGGTTGATGAAAAAGAGAAGGTTGTTTGGGATGCCTCTATAGCACAGGTGCAAACTCATGCACATCTCAAAGCACTCATCACCTTACAAGAAGAAAATAAACAACTCATTGCCAACAACCTTCGGTTGACCACTATGGAAAAGCGAAAGAATGTTCTCAAGGAACATTTTCATCAATTGCGAGAATAATTCATCTGGGTCAACCAAGACATAAGTCATTTAGCCAAGGTGAATAGAACCCTCTCAATGGAGGAGGTACACGCAATTCACCAAAAGAAAACTATTGAAATAAGCACGTGGAAAAATGAGGCTAAACGACATGAAAAGCTGAAGGAGCACTTCTGAGATCAGGTGGGGATGTAAAAATAGATCCTTAAGAAGGAGATCCATATGGCCAAGGCCCACATCAATGCTATCAGTGCTCAACAAACTGATTGGCTGGCCATATTGGACACATATGCTTTTTCCCACGAAGCAGAAGTTAAGAACTGGGACCTGCAGATTCAGGATTTGACAGAATACATGGAGTTGGCAAACTTGCAGTATACCAACCTTGCCATGTTAATAGCAAGGAACCCGAGGACAGAGCTCAAGTAGCAGGTAGAAACCACCTATGTTAAATACAAAGCAGAATTTGCAAAACATAAGAAGTTGTTGGAAAAACTCGAGATTGCAAATTCTGAACTTGAGGTGGTTAAAGCAAGCTACCAGGGCCACAAGGATGTCATAGGGGATTTGGCTTGATGGCTTGTGGATTTCTAGGAATACAAAGATAAATGCAGAGCCTACAAAGAGGAACGTTGGGTATTTGTGGCTTAGTATGTCAAGGCCAATCAAATGTTTCCACAACTACTTTGTTCATGGAATGTGCCGACTCCATCAAACATCAGAACATTAGCATGGATGACACAAGACCCTCAGATTGAAGAGGAGAAACTCCAGGCCATACTTCAATGCCATCAAGTCTCAAATCCTGGAGCACAAGACAAAGGAAAAGCACCAATGGAGGAGCCACCACCACTAGGAACTACATGAGTTCCACAAATTTTGTAGTTGTAGCACATTTTTGTGTTATGTCTTTGTTTTGTTTTCATTCCACACTATGGCATAATCCCATTTTTACCATCCAATAATCCCATACCTATCCACTGTGTAATCACTGTAACTCAAGGATGATTTTTCATTTAGTCATGGGGGTATGATGAGTTGTATTTTAGGTGATCATGATATCGCGTACGCGATATCGTAGCCCAACCCACGATATTGCAGCCTGTCTTCTCATTTATAAATAAGAGGTAGAAAAATGAGTTAGAAATCATTAGATCATTACTCAATTTAGAATTATTTTTAATTTTAGTTTTCATTTTCTCTCTCTCAACCCTTTTCCTCTCCATGTATTCCCGCAGTGTGGTGAATGTAATTCTACGACATCCTTTATTCGAGTGTGACGTACTTGGACACGCACATGACTGGAAATAAAGATTGAGATTACTTCATCATTGCAGCATTCACTTATTTTAATCATTTAATTAATTGTTATTTATTGCTTTCTTAGTTAATATCTCTCACCCTTAAACTCATGTTAAAACGTGAAATGAGTACGACTTGATTACAAGCATGTAAGTGTGACTACTTGATAAGCCAGTAGCGTACCTAGGATCTGTGCTTGGTAATCCTAGTAGTATTCATGCATGAAGTCCAAGATGTGTACGGATAATCAAGGAACGGATGCTCATCACACTTAGGCTAGTTTAGATTCTCTTACCCTCTCTCTCCTAGATTAGTGAATATTACTTTCCATTGCCTTTAGGAGTAGCATTAGGTTAGAACACATCATAAACCTCACTTTGGACTAAACCATACATGACAAATCTAATACTAGCCCATGTGGGAAGACAACGAACTGCAACCTAAGGCTAACTGTCTAGATGCCACAACTAATTTGTCTACGGAGTTCGACTGGATTACACGTGTAATGCTCTTATTCATATGGTTGAGTGTAGGGGTACCTCGCCACTCATCAACCACTCTCCACACAATAAACTAGGGCATTAGCAATTTCTTCAGTAGCTACATTCATTGAATCATCATGATAATTTTTCTTTTCTTTCTTTAATTTCATGCACTATTTTCTAAGGTGATCTTTCTAATTTTAATTCCAATAGGTGACATTCTTGCAATCCTTGGATTAACTTCTTACCTTGGACTTTGGTTTTCCATGGCCTTGATTTTTTCCCTGTTAAATATTTCTACCTCTACCTTCATTACTCAAGGAAAAACCTAAGGATTCACTTGACTCCCTTCTATGTATATCCTCACTAAGAATTAGATCTTGAACTCCAAACAACTTTAGTTTTCGATTTCTTGATGAACTGCTAACTATAGTAACTATTGCAGACTAGCTATCAAGTAGTGATGATAACAAGATCAATGCTTTGATCTCATCATCAAAGTCAATTTCCACAAAACTCAACTAACTCCTGATCACATTGAACTCATTGATGTGATCTTTAATTGACTTACCTTCAAACATCCTTAGATTGAACAATCAATGCATTAGATATACCTTGTTTGAGGTGGATGGCTTCTCATACATATCTGATAAGGCCTTCTTCAAAACTTGAGTAGTCTTTTCATTGACGATATTGAATGCAATGTTCTTTGATAATGTCAAACGAATCACCTTAAGAGATTGACAATTTAATAGTTCCCAATCCTCTTTGCTCATATGATCTAGCTTCTTCCCCAACAGCGGTTCATGCAACTTCTTCTAGTATAGATAAACTTTGATTTGCATCTTCTAGAACCTGAAGTCCATCCCAACAAACTTGTTAATCCTAACTTTCCCATCCTTAGATGCCATTGCTACAACTGATCCTTCGCAAACCTCGCTATGATACCAATTTGTTAGAAAATGAATCAAGCAAACAAAGAATAGGAAAAATAAGCACACACAGAACACATAGACTTTCTGTGGTTTAGCAAGATCACCACGTATTCACCACCACACTAGAGTTTCATTATATATTTTTGTAGACTAGAATTACAAGAGAGTTTCAGAATGTTACACAAATATGCATAAAGAAACCATTTGTAATCAAAATTGGCCCATGACCCAATAATCCTGATCTATTGTCACATAACTCCAACACATGGTAGATCTAATAAACCAGAGGTAATTATTCCTATCAAGTATCAGAATGTTAGCAGCAAGCTTTGCTTGAATTGAAAGTGAAAGATGGATTCAACTCCCCTAAGAAAAGCACATTTGCAGATTGTGCATATCAGGAGCCCTTAAAAGATAAGTTATGTGTGTTTCTATCTTGTGCTATGACTATCCATCTAAGATAGCATTATAATGTTACAATAGAAACACCCTGGATGATTTGTTTTTGATGCATCTATTGGTGCTTTGTCAATTTGTAAAGTCTATCTATATTTTTCATCATGAAAATGTATTATTTGTGCAATAGATACTATGAGTTTACAAAACATAATAAAGCTCTGTTAGGGAGATTAAAAATTCAAGGGCAAAGCTATTAATTTTGATTAGAGAATCAAAACATAAGAAGCACACTCAGGGAATGAAATTTGAATAGAGAAAGAAAAGGAAGAGGGTATACAATGTTAGTACAGTGCATGTAATGTAACCATGAATGAAAGCATTGATGCAAGAAAATTCGAAGTTACAAAATTACGGTGAGAAAATAATGGTTTTTCCTCAATTGAGCCAACCTCCTACTTATACTTAAAAGGATTATTACTTAGAGCTTTAATGTTGGGTAGGGGAAAGTTAGTGAACTTGTGAAAGCTCAACCTTTATGCTAAGACTTGAATGAACATCATCCTACTTGAAAAACATCCACTTTACTTAGCTACCCCTGCCAGAAATTTATGCCTGACTATACAGTAGCATAGTTTGCTCTTGGTCCTATGGCTCTACTTATTAGCCTTTGCATTTAGATTCATTGCTCTTTCTTGTGGTTGAGATCTTTATATTACTTTTTGTTTGTTCCCATCCCTTTGGCAATTCCTAGTTTTATGCTTGTACAATGGGTAGGTCCCCCGCCTCGGACAAGGTGGGACTGAAGAAGGGCCATTGACTCCTCAAGAAGACTAGACGCTGGTGCATTACATTTAAAAGTACAGCCATTTAAGGGTTGTGCCCATCAAACCAGCTGGTCATGAAAGGTTTTTCATCACATTTTTCTACCTTAATTTGGCTGCTCCAATCCTTGTTGTTGTGGCTATGTTTAAATTGCTGCAATAAGTATAATCTCTATTATGAGTGTATTCAAAATGTTCCAGTACGTGTTCCAATTGTTTGCTTATGCCCTTAGTTGTCTTCAGTGTGCTAATTGCTTTTGCTTTAGCCCATGTTGTGGGTTGGCTATGTGTCACATCAGGTTTAGTGAAATGGGTTCTTAGAAGTGTCTGCAATGGATTGGATTCAAACAAATTCCTTTGGTGTGTAGTATCATGTTTTTGGGGGGTTGCGGTTCATTGGTTTATTGACTACCAGATGAATATATGTTACTTGCCAAGCAATTCCTTTACTAAAAAATGAAAAGAGAATTATTATATATAAAATGGTTTACAGAAATTTAGATAAAAGAAAACCTTAAATAGCTTTTTTCTATTTTAGTTTACTCAATTTTTGTGTTATGCAGTAAATGGGAACTTGTATAAAAGTCACAGCAGTCCAAAAATTGTACTTCTGTATTGAACCATTGGATGGTACAAAAAAAACATGAAGCAGTGAACCATAATCAGTTTCCCTACGTAAACATGGTAGTATTTATTTTTAAAGTAAAATGGAAAATATAAAGATTCCATTTGCTTAGGCATAGTCCTGCATAGAGGGTCTTTCGAGATATTTCTTTGAAGCTGGTGGGAGTTGACGTGGGCTACGACTTGTGCTTTTTATGAAACACTGCACAAACAAAAAAGAAAAATTTTATAGGTTATTAACTAAATCAAATATCTTGTATCTACATTTAGCATACTGAACAATATTGTGAATCATTAGGCTTGTCCCAGAAATAGTATTTAAAATGTTTAAAAAACTGAATTTGAAAATCAAACATCTAAATGCAAAGTAAAAAATGCTTCCATTTTAATAAAATTTTCTTATTTTAGGTTTGAGATGACAAATCTAATAAGAATAATGGCAATAGCACTTCACTGTAAAAATTTAGGAAGCTAGAAAGTTTAGAAAAGAACATATACAAGAACATGGGATTAAAAAGCAAAGCAAGCTATCTTCAATAGCAACAATTGACATAAGAGGCTGACAATGAACAAGTAATCAAGAGATATAATCAATAAAATCAATATACATTGAAGTGTGTCAACATTTCAGGGCTAATAGCAACTAAATTATACATGTCATGAAGCATACCTAGGAGAATCATTGTTGTATAGAACATTTTCAAGGTTGCATGTTTAGAGGAAAAAGAACACATGGAAATTGGAATCACTACTAAGAAGAAAACGCTCAGCTTTTAGCTTCATCCCTTTTGTGAAGGAGAGGATGTTGTGATTCTACCATATTAATAGCTTCTTCCAAGTTTCTATTATGGCCAACCTTACCCATGCTATTGCATGGGGCCATGATCAACAAAACTGTCCTGCAAAATCACATATCATTTCACCAAGTAATGTTAATGTGCATGAAGGTGGACTAACGTGTGGGGAGGTGGAATGACATGTGGGAAGATGGATTGACATGCAAGGAGGTGAAACATCACTAGTAGGCTACTATAAAGCAAAGAACGAAGGCGATGTTAAGGGGGGTGGGGGGAGGGGGAGCAAGGGCTTCCTTAACAAATTAGGCTCTATTCTTGAACAGCTGCACCTCTCTCCATTGAGGCACATGTAGATGGGTAGGGGGGATCTCTAGGGGCTCAGAAACCAATGGACAGTGGGTTTTTCTCTCTCCATCTTCTCTTATTTTTCTTGGGGTGACAACAATGTAGTTAATGTGCATGGACGACAAGCACGATCTGTAGGTTCGGTAGTCTTGTTTTTTATTCTTGGCAATGGACTAGCAATAGTCAGCAATGATAGAGCTGCGTGGATGGCAGTCAACAATCTCAGTAGGAAACCAAGAGGTGATGGTTTTCTTTTCCCATTTCACGGTAGACCTATGATGGTAGTAGACGTAGGACTAGAGACAACAACACATCTACCAGCATGTGACATCAAGATCTGGCAGCTTGTTCTCACACACTCTCTCTATTGTGTTCTTGCAACAATTGTAGGTGTGGATTCTACAGTTCTATTCTATTTTTTGTAGGCGGGTCATCCATGGCAAGGTTCTCCAAATAGGGACAAATTTCCTTCTTTCATACTGGTGATGGGGCAAGTTCTATTCATGCATTAGAGACACATTAGTGGGCCAATTCATCCAACCTCTTCTCTCTCCCTCCCTCATCTGGCGGCTATAGGTGAGTAGTGTTGGTTGTGATAGCGTCTGCAATGGACTAGCAGTAAATGGTGGTAGTAAGCAGGAAGTAGGGAAACTTTATTTTGATTACCTTTTGTATTCTTACATTTGAGACACTCATTCCAATTAAAATTCCCAATTTTTTTATTGTTTTTAAAAGACCACGTAGCCCTCTCTAGCTAAGACTATTCCTGAGTTTCCATACCCATACAGGAGGTGCCCTAGGCAATAGTCTCCTCAAACAAGATTTTTTCTCGATGTTGGTGCATTCAAAATTTATGCATCAATAGTTTCTTGGTAATGTTCTTTGATCTTGTGGATTTAAAACAATAGCTGATTGCAAAAAAGACTCAACTTCCTTCATGCTAGGCTTCATGAAATCATTTTGGAAAGTGCATCTTAGACCTAACATTAAAATGTTTTCCACAACTTTCATTTCTTCATCTTCGTCCATCTTAATCCCTCTTCCACCTTCATCTGCTATTTGTATAATATCTTTGATTGTTTTTCTTCTTTCCTCTGGTGATTTTCCTTCCAAGGCCATTGAGATCCACGATGGCAATGTGACATCCCTTGAAAATATCTTGTGTAGGCTTCAATCTTATAATGACTTCCAAGGTAACCACTCCAAAGCTGTATACAACACCTTTGATAGATATTCTCTTTGATCCCATACTCTAAAAAACCATTGCATGAACTTTAACGTACATGCCTCATCATCAAAGGAAAATGTATTTTTGAAAATAGAAAAGTAAAAAAATAAATAACACATACTTGGAGCAATATAACCAACAGGGCCTTTCATGGTAAGAGAAGATGATGTTGTTGGGCAATCAAAGTCTTCAATGAGGCCAGATATTCCAAAATTAAAGAGTTTGACAGTCATATCATCATCCAATAAATAATACATTCTCTGATTTTATGTCATAGTGGATCACTTGAAATTCACAATCATGATGCAAATAGCCAAGTCCCTTGGCTAACTCTGTTAATATGTTCACTCCAATTGACAATTCTAATGGGAACAATTGACCATCTTCTATGTTGTGAGGAAGAGAATGGAGATTGCCATTACTCATAAACGGCATTGCCAGTGCTTTTAATTCCTCAGACCAGACAATAGTGATAATCTCGAGAATGTTGTGATGTCTCACTTTGCCTAAAGCACGACATTCCTTTTTGAAGCTTTTCTTTGTCCCAGTCTATTTCCAAAGAGAAATATTTTACAGCAACCAGTGATCTAGAGGTGTGAGGTTAAAACACCTCTGTAGACCTTCCCATGGCTGCCTTCACGTACCAATTTTGAAGGGCTGAAATTATTTGTTGCTCTTTGAAGTTTCCCCACATATATCTTTAAGAATTTTTCATCTATCCTTGAGTTTCCTCTTTGGATGTTTTGACTATTCTAAAAATGAATGAAATCCCTACAACAACGAGCAACAAAAGTAGACTTATAATGGCCAACACAATTTTTAGAATAGTGCTTTTGTTCAAGTGTGAGCTATGTCCCATAGGAGATACTATCCGGGCACACTTAGAATAGTGCTTTTAGAAAAGTTTCATGAATGATATAAGGTCCTTCCCATAGCATTTGAAATTTAGTTCATTGTGGCACATGTGTGGGATTCCAATAAAGAACCCTATCCCCTAGTTGGTATTTAACTTTTCTAATCCTTAGGTCATGAGGTTGTTTGTTAAAGGCCTTGTGCAATTCATTGGATGATAGGATGGCTAATCGATTTTTATCTAATAAGTTAAGGTTCATCAACCATTCTTTCTATGCTAGACTGAGGTCAAGGTTGAGGTCACATGCTATTGATAGTGTATAGAACTTAGCTTGGATAAGAAGTGTTGGAATTTTACCGTACACTAACTCATAGGGAGAGTAGCCTATAGGGATTTTCCATGTGGAGTGGTATGCCCAAAGAGCATCGTTCAATTTGGTGCTCCAATCTCACCTATATTTGCTAATGGTTCATGTCAATATTTTTGTGATCTCCCTATTGGTGACTTCAGCTTGACCATTCGCTTGAGGATGATATGGTGTAGTCAATTTATGATCAACTCCTAAGCATTACATCAACTTTCAAAAAGTCACACCTATAAAATGTGTACCATTGTCAGAAATAAATGCATGAGGCATGCCAAACCTATTTATGATTTTTTGTTGAACAAATCATGCAGCGGTGGATGATGTACAATCTGTAATAGTGGTTGCTTCTACCCACTTTGTAAAATAGTCAACAGCAACAACAATGTATACTTTTCCATTGGATGTTGGTGTAATAGGCCCCATTGATGAACCACAATATCGAGCCCACGATATCAGGTCTACAATATTGAGGCCTGCCAAGTGATATTAGACATCTAATATTGGAACTTGTCTTGTTACCTATAAATAAGAGGCAAGCACATTTGGTTTTGGCATTAGTTTCTTAGTCCCTTACCCAAACTCTTGTAGTTTTATTGTTCCAGAGTTAGAATTATTTCTGAGTGCTCACAATAGAAGTCATAAACTGAACGGATCTTTATTCAAGCATTGTGTACTAGAGCACACCTTGTGCCCAGAAATAAAGATGAACTTTGTGATAAACGTTATAACATTCATATTAGCTTATTTATTGCTTTTAATGTTATTTATAATTATTTAATACTTTTTTTAGTTAATTGATGTTTCTTTTATAGATTCGTTAATTTTCACAAGTAAGCACACCTAGTATGACCACTTTGAACATACGTGGAACACATGGTAACCTAGTAATGACTAGCGTTTAGTAATCCTAGTAGTGTTACACTAGTTCAGGATGTGTACAGAGAGTGGGAATGAATGCTGGTGTTAGGACTAGTTAGAACCTAGCAAATTAGTTAAATTAAATTAGTTACTTAATTATTTCATTTCTCCCTTTTAGCACTAGGACATAAATATAAAAAGCATAAAAATCATATACCTCAAGTTTACTTAACCATACAATCGTGCCATATGAGTAAGCTTGGGAAGACAAAGATTGCCTAACCCATCCTTGTTCTGTGAAGGTACATAAGCACTTAGTCCTTGAAGTTTGATCGGATCACACGTAATGCTCGTATTCATATGGTTGAGTATATGGATACCTCAGTACTCATCATTGGTGCTGTTGCTGAGGACTTTGTTGTTTGTGAACTAATCAGAACTCAGGAATCTTCCCATCATTAGAACAAACCCTTAGGGTTAGTTACAAAAAATAATATAATAATACATCGCACACTAAATAATTAATCATGTCTCCTTCTTCCTATGAAAGTGCTTCACTGCCTAGGTCTAACACAATGAATAGTCAGAGACGTAGTACACATGATGATGATCTACCAATGCCCCAACAATTTTACTTGGTATACACTCATCCCAATGAGTATGTACCAGACTTTACCTTTATCCTCCACCTAGATGAATAGTTGTGATGGTGTGATTTAGAGGGCAACATAGTGTTACCACCAAATCACTCAATCCCAAGCATGCTTCTTCATGCTCTCACATGAATTGGTATGTAGCACTTACAATCATAGTACGTTGTGCATGAACAAGATTCGAGAGATTATTAACCCATGGAGGCACAATGTCAAAGGGACCTACAATTGGAGAGACATTACGAATCTATGAAGGAAAAGTGGTCTCAGGATGTCCCATATGTTGTAAATGAAAATGAGGGTGGTGAACCTACCTCGGGAGGTTTTCCACATAATGATGTTCCTCTCATTGACTTTGGTCAAGGCGTTTTGTATCAGAATCTTCACTCAACTATTCATAACCTAGGTTCTGATACCAATGGACACAAAGGATCTAAAAAAGAAACATGAACACATGACGAAAACGGACATTCCGATCATAACTATGGCTGAGGCTACAACCCCTAAAGAGAAAGTCATAGGCACCATCATAGTGCTAGCCCTCCTTCCTCTCCACCCTCATCATCTCCTTCCCTCTCTCCTTCAGGATCTAGACGTAGTCACAAAGAGAAATATCATGAGGACAATGGTAAGTGAAACAGAGATCATAGATGAAATAGTTGAGAAAGGGGATGAGGGCATTCTAGAGAAATGCATCATGAAAGGAGGGAGAGTTGGGAATAGCATAGGCATCATAGATGCCATAGAGAATATGATCAAAATGAACCCCTACTCACTACCAGAAGTATGCCAGACATAACCGAGGTCGTTAGGATCCCAAAAAGGCACCAAAAGGATAGTAGGATCAAAAGATTAGACATGAACAATATCCCACGATTTGAAGGAGGATACAACACTGATCCTCAAAATCATCTACAAGCATTTTATGATGCATGTGCCTTGCAAAATATAGAAAATGAGTGGCAAAAACTAAAGTTGTTTCCATGAACACTTATCAAAGAAGTGGAAAGTTGGTACCGATCCTTAGAATTAGAATCCATTCGTCAATGGAGTACCATGTTAGAGTTATTCAATGATAAGTATCAAATGTACTCCTAAGTGTCCAACCTACGAAAGCAAATACAAGGATGGAAACAAGGAGGACATGAACCCTTGGATGCTACCATGGACCAATATTATGGATTATTACATTGTTGCCCTGGCCATGATTACTCATATAGGAAACAACTACGCCATCTCGTAGATGGGGCTAGGTATGAAACACGAAGAACCCTTGGGACTTATGCCCAAGGAAGGCTATCTGAGCTCAAAGCCCATCAAATACAAATATTGTTGGAGCAAGTTGCCAAGGAGGAAGGTGAGTTAAGAAAAAGAGAAAGTGAAGAGGAGTACAATAGAGATCCTTCCCTCTGAAAGAAGGAAGTTAGATTTTATGAGGATGAAGAAGAGTCACCACTTGAAGAGATGGTGAATAGGAAAAATTTTCCCATTCAAAAGTTCACATTAGATATATCAGCAAACGTAGATCAATTGTGGGACTCCCTAGATAATAAATTTAAAATTTTTCTCAAAATAGTAGAGGAGTCTAGAGAGCAAGGTAGTGACCGAGAAAGGAGAAAAAAAGAGAAGCTGAATATGCATGTAACAAGGGTAAGGGCAAACCTACCATCATTACAGAGGTTGTGGATTTAGAAAAAAATAATGATAGCAGATCTAAGATATACCAATATGACCATCCTAGGGGATGTTGCCCAGTAGTGTCACATCTGCAAGAGTCTAGGATGTATGTACTAAACCCATGATTAAATAGATGAAAAACACCTCAAAGGTCACCTTATCCTCAAGGTAACCCAAGGAAGTTTCACCAACCCTTGATATATTATCTGAATGGAGCTCCACCACAACTAAATGAATAGTATCAATAGTGGTAACACCCATAATCATGGGGAATGCCACCACCACATCAACAGTACCCTTACCGTCAACCTAACCCGTATGGATACTATGTGTAGTAGCCAATCTCTCCACATGACTCTACTAGTCACGTCACGCTTCAACCTCACTACCAAGTCCATGAGTACTATAGAACTCCTTCTCCTAGGAGAGATGTTTTACAAATGTACTATCCTTCTCATCCCACCTCACCTCTTCCAACCTTAGCTCCATTACCACCTACTCTAGCTATGCAGGGTGAGCTCCCTACCTAGCTGCAGCAATGTAATACTACAAGGGCTGTCAACCCTGAACCTACTATTGGTTTAGACAACCATACAAAGAAGAGACCTTTCTTTAGAACCAACAGTCCAACTAAGTCCTTACAACTACAAGTGGCTAATCCTCCAAATGCCTCTCCATCATTTGAATCTTCAAAGCTTCCTTCAAACTAAAGACCACACTTAACACACATAGTCATGTTGACTCATACCATTACCAACTTGATCAAAGCTATGCATATTCCTATGGAATTCTCTAATCTTGGAAGTCCTCTTACATATTTACAAATCATTGAAAATGAGCCATGCAAAGCTCTTTTGGATTCAGGTTCTAGTGTCAACTTAATCTCTCAAGAAATGTACAAAGCCTGGAATCTACCTCCACTAAAAAAGAGTAACATTCATTAAGAGCTAGCCAACCAATCCATCACTATCCCATTAGGACTAGTGAAAGACATTGTCACCACTGTTTTTAGGTGGTTGTATCAAGTCAATTTCCTAGTGATTCAACTTAATAACTACAAGGGGGACTTCCCAATCATTATGGAAAGATCATGGCTAAGCACAATTGATGCACACCTAGGAATATGTGATCTTTCCCTAGAAATATTAAAGGAAAATACATTTGAAAATATCAAGAAGAAGAAAGTTCCATGCATCGTATATAGTGACATAGTGTGCAACTGTGTGTAGAAGGCCTGGTTTGTACAACGTTTAACATTTCCTACATGCAACCAGTGTGTACAAATAACTAACATACAAAGATGTCTATATGCAATAGACACAAGATAGGAAGCCATCCAATGGCTGACAACTAACCAAGAGAGAAACTCAACTATATGCATGGAACCAACTGAGAGCTTGACTTGCACCTACATTAATAGTATAGACACATTAAAGCAAGTCCATCACCAACTTCCAATTCCTAACATCAAAAATATCAATTGGGTGAATTTGGAAATCCCTGACGAGATCAAGCAAGAGCCCCTTGTGTTAAAACCGTTGCCCACCAGTATGGAGTATACATTTCTCAAGAATCGAAAACTAGTAATCATTAATGCTAAGCTCACTCCTCAACAAAAAGAAAGACTGCTGAAAATAGTAAACAAATGGTTGAAAGCCTTTTCTTGGTCATATCCCAAATTAATCAAAATAGATCATAGGATATGCCAACATAGAATTTACACTAACCCCTCCATGAAGCCACAACAACAACCGTAGAGGTGATTGAACCCAAAGCTTAAGTAAGTGGTTAAAGAAGAAATTGAACAGCTTCTAAAAGCTAGGTTCATCTACCCCATTGCTAACAGTGAATGGGTTAGTCCATTAGTTATTGAGCCTAAAAAGGGAGGTAAATGAACGATGTGTATAGAATTTAGGTTGCTAAACATGGCAACATTCAAAGGCCACTTCCCATTATCATTTGTTGACCAAGTCTTAGATACCATTGCAGGGCATTGCTACTATAGTTTTCTATATGGTCATAGTGGTTACAATCAAATTCAAATAGCACTAGAAGAACAAGCCAAGACCACATTTACAAGTCCTTGGGGAACATTTGCATATAGGAAGATGCCATTTGGCTTGTGCAATGCCCCAAAAACATTTCAATGTTTGCTTCTAAGCATATTTCAGCAACAAATAGGAAATGGTGTGGAGGTCTTTATGGATAGTTTCTCCACCTACGGAGTGGACTTCAATGAAGCATTGGACCGATTAGAGCAAGTACTGAAATGGTGTGTAGAAACCAACTTAAGGCTAAATTGGAAAAAAAGCCATTTAATGGTCCAAGAAGGCATTGAGTTAGGGCATAAGATTTCAAAAACAGGGATAGAGGTAGATCCTGAAAAGATTAAGGTTATCCAAGGAATCACTTATCAACCTAAAATTGTAAAAGATATATGGTAATTCCTTGGATATACTGGCTATTATAGACACTTCATTGAAAACTTTTCAAGGATTACAAAACCTTTGGTAGAACTAAAGAAGAAGGACATATCCTTTAAACGGACTAGGAAATGTGAGCTAGCCTTCCAAAACTTACAATAAAAGCTCCTAGAAACACCCATTCTACAAGCTCTTGACTAGTCTAGACTATTCTACATAATGATTGACGCATCCAACTTTGCTTTAGGAGCCGTACTTGCATAGTTAGATGATCAGAAATGACCCTATTACATTCACTATGTAAGTTGAAGTATTGCTGGTGCACAACTCAATTACACCATAATAGGAAAAGAATTAATGGTTGTGGTGTTTTCACTAGAAAAATTTAGGCACTATGTATTGGGCTATAAGATATTTGTACATACAGATCATAGTGCAAATCGGTTCCTAATGAATAAACCAATAGTAAGCCCTTACATCATATGGTGGCTCGTGATCTTACAAGAGTTTGACCTTACAATGATCGATCGTAAAGGAACCGAGAATGTTGTTGCTAATCATTTATCTTGGTTATGATGGAACAACAAAGAGGACAAATATCCAATTTCTAATCATTTCCCTGATGAACTCCTCTTTGCAAGTGTAATAAAAAATCAATTAACCACAGAGACAACTTGGTATAGTGACATTCTTACCTATCTCTTCACACAAGAAACACCACAAGGGTTAGATGTTAAAAAGAAACAACAGGTTCTTCACCAAGCCAAATATTTCATGGAAATTAACGAACAACTTTATAAAGTATGTTCCGATGGCTTGGTTCGATGGTGTGTTCCCAATGTAGATCAATTGTGAGTTCTCCAAGATGCTCATGAGGGCCCTTGTGGGGGTCATTATGCTGGGATATGAACAACCATTAAAATCTTGCTTACAGGATAGTATTGGCCTACATTGTTATGAGATGCTCATCACTTTGTCCAATCTTGTGAGCACTACCAACGTGATGGGAAAATGACTACTAGAATGGAGGTTCTGCAATAATGGATTTAACCCTTAGAACCCTTTGACATATGTGGAATTGATTTTATGAGACCTATTACACCAATGTCCAATGGAAAGGCCTATATTATTGTTGTTGTTAACTATTTTACAAATTGGGCAGAAGTAGCCACTATTACGAATTATAAATCATCTACCGCTACACAATTTGTTCAACAACAAATTGTAAATAGGTTTTGTGTGCCTCGTGCACTTATTTCTGACAATGGTAAACACTTTACAGGTGTGACTTTCTAGAAATTTATGCAATGCTTAGGAGTTGAGCATAAGCTAACTACACCATCTCATCCTTAAGTGAATGGTCATGATGAAGTCACCAATAGGGAGATCACAAAAATATTATCATGGACCATTAGCAAATATAGACGAGACTGGAGCACCATATTGAACGATGCTCTTTGGGCATACAACTTCACATGAAAACTCCCTATAGGCTACTCTCCCTATGAGTTAGTGTATGGTAAACTTCCAACGCTTCCTATTCAAGCTAAGCTCCATACCCTATTCACAACATGTGACCTTAACCTTGACCTCATAGCACAAAAACAATGGTTAATGAACCTTAACTTGCTAGATGAGAACCAATTAGCTACTCTGTCATCTAATGAATTGCACAAGGCCTTTAACAAACAACATCATGACCTAAGGATTAGGAAAGTCAAATACCAACCGGGAGATAAGGTTCTTTATTAGAATCCCACACATGTGCCACAATGAACTAAATTTCAAATGCTATGGGAAGGACCTTATATCATTCATGAAACTTTTCCTTTAGGGGCCATGATGATTTATACCCTTGAAAGCCTAAATAAGAAATTAGTAGTCAACATCTAACAAACCAAACCATTCCATGAGCCTAAAACATCCAGTACTAATACTACATCTATTCGTGAACAATCCTACTCCTTATTTTGGATCTCCTCCTTTCAACTTAGTCATGGGGAAGATGGCCACCAATGCTAACCATTCTAAGCCATCAATTCCTTTTATATTTTTGTTTTACACATTTTTTTTTACATATTTTTCATCTTTACTTGTTTTTATTTTACACCATTGGTAACATTTTTACTATTTCTTTACTTGATTTATTCTTACTCATCACATAATAAGTGCTCATGATGGTGGATTGTACTATAATGATGTTGATTGCTAATGTTTGGTTTTTACCTTTAACTTTTAATGTTGATAATAAGATATGGTTTCTTTTGATAAAATAGGCAATGAGTCCACATCATCCATTCATCCATTTAGCTCTATGGTCCCCTTTGAGCTTGGAACTGTACTATCCCTTTTTCTAAGTAAACTTATTAATGAATTGGTGGCTTGGTATTCTTCAACCACAAGAAAGATTCAAATGGATTAAAAAGGGTGTAACCTCAAGGGGATTTTATGCATTAGGCTGGCTATTCTCTTAGGTTCTTGGATGTTTTTCATAAGTTTTCCACTATTCCTCTCTTCACCAAATATTAGGAAGTTGACAAAATTAAATAAGTGTTTACATGGTGTGGTTCTCACAAAAAAAAAAAACAACTGGTGGGAATTCAAAGCACACCCCATAGAAATAATAAGAAACATGGGCTACAAGCACTAATTATGGAACTGGAAATACATGTTACCCATGCTTGAAGGTTCCCTCTAACTAAGGACCTTTCTCACTTCTTACTCCTCTATCTTTGTCTTGTTAGAATGGTGGTGGCTTTGTAGATACATTCTCATTGTCTTACAAGGATGAATTGGTCAAGGGTGTTGATGTGAGGTCACTAGATGTGATTAGTTTTGATCTGGATTTGGAATGAATTCTACTAAGTCACCTTAACTACATAATACACTAGGGACTTTACACAACCTTGATCTTGGGATTCCCTTCCATTCTCTCTTCTCTTCCAAATTTCTTTCCATATTCCATCTCATTTCCAGTTTTATGCTCAGTTTATATCTTGGTTGCTGCATTATTATTCTTTGGTAAACTCTTGTGGGTAAGTCCTTAACCATTATTTCCATATGTCATTCCTAGAGCCTATGGAATTTTTGGTGTGTGGGATTGTTAGGGCATTAAGGGCATGAGCCTGCTTTGGGGAGGATCCACTAGCATTCCTTTTTGGTACAATTGTTAAGCCCTTTCCCTTAAACATTTCTGCAATCAACTATTTCTCGTCTCATCCCATCCATGACATCTAATTTTGTTTTATTGGCTTCACCATTCTTCTTTCTCTAATCTTCCTTATTCTTTCATTTTCTATCTTATCGCTACCTAAGGTTCGCTCTTAGTTGTGGGGGCCCTATCACAAAATTTTTCATTCCATTACTTATTTCACCCCTACACCTTGGGTACTCACCAAGTGATAAGCCTCTAACCCAGTATCTGCCATACCCACAACCTAACTAATGTGCTTCATAGTGAGGTAAGGTATCAATCACACTATATCTTTTCTATCCTTACTAATTCATGACTATGTGTGTAAATATGGTGATCACATGAACAATGGACTGGGATACGAGGGAGCACTCAAGATGGATGGGAGCTGAAGCAGTTATGCAAGGAACACACATCATATGGCCATGGATGAACAATGATGTGTACATTAGCAGCAATGCATCTCATTTTCTTTTCTCTCTTTCTAATCTATCAAATAAATGTCTAGATGTCATCTATGTATGGTGTTCACCACAATGGGTATGAACACCAATGTTGTAATATGTTTTTCGATCCATTCACTAGGCACTTTGAGTCTATCATTCCATGTCACTATCAAATTGTCGTACAACCAATAATCCCATACCTTCCCAACATTCTGTAACTTGAGGATGAATTTTCATTCAGTCATTGGGGTATGACGAACCATGATATCGAGACCGTGATATCAAATCCACGATATTGGATCTATGATATCGGGGCCTGCTAAGCGATATCAGAATCTGTCTCATTGCCAATAAATAAGAGGCAAGTGCACTTGGTTTTGGCATTAGTTTCTTAGTCCCTTACCTGAACTCTTGCAATTTTACCTTTCCAGAGTTAGAATTATTTTTAAGTGCCCATAGTAGGAGTCATAAAGTGAATGGATCTTTATTCAAGCATTGTGTACTTGAGCACACCTTGTGTCCAGAAATAAAGATGAACTTTATGATAAACATTGCAGCATTCAGATTAGCTTATTTATTTCTTTTAATGTTATTTACAGTTATTTAATGCTTGTGTTAGTTAATTGATGTTGCTTTTATTGATTCATTAATTTTCACAAGTAAGCACACTCAGTACAACCACTTCTAGCATATGTAGAACACTTGGTAACCTAGTAATGACTAGCATTTGGTAATCCTAGTAGTGTTACACTAGGTCAGGATGTGTATGGAGAGTGGGAATGGATACTGGTGTTAGGACTAGTCAGAACCTAGCTAATTAGTTAAATTAAATTAGTTACTTAATTATTTCATTTCTTCCTTTTAGTACTAGGACATAAACATAAAAAGCATAAAAATCATATACCTCAAGTTTACTTAACCATACAATCGTTCCATACAAGTAAGCTTGGGAAGACAACGATCACCTAACCCATCCTAAATCTGTAAAGGCACATAAGTACTTAGTCCTTGGAGTTCAGCCAGATCATGCATAACACTCGTATTCATATGATTGAGCGTAGGGGTACCTTACTGCTCATCACCCATAAAATCAATTCCCCATATGTCGAAGGGTTCTAAGGGTTGAATCCATTGTTACAGACCCTCCATTCTAGCATTCATTCCCCCATCACATTGGCAGTGCTCACAAGATTGGACTAAATGATCAGCATCCCAGAACAATGTAGGCCAATAATATCTTGCAAGCAAGATTTTAATCATTGTTCATCTCCTAGAATAATGACCCCCACAAGGGCCTGTACCACTTGAAATCATCGGTCTCTAGCTGGAAGGAAACAGAGACCGTGGGATCGCAGGACGAGAACAGAAGACCCTGCCTTCGCCTGAGGGCGAGCTGGAGTGCACGAAGGCAAATTACCTTGGGTGGTCGACACGCGGATCAGACAAGGATTTACCCGCACGTATGCCAAAGCGCTATACGCTAGGTTACGCATAAACGGCGTAAACAGCATAAAATAGATGCAAACGGAGCGTAAGCGTAAATGGGCATAAACAGAATGCGTGGGCCAAGTTGACGTAAAACTATAAACTGTAAACAATCTTATGCAGAAAATGTAACAATGATATTACAGAATGAGAATACAGTGTATCGGTCTAACGCAGTTGTGGCGAAGCACAAGGTGGACGAAAAGCCCTGGTGGATGGGAGGGTGGTTGGGCTAGATTACGTTGTGGACCTGGCGTAAAGACTGTGTGCGGCGTACAGCTTTTCCTGCGTAAGAGGGTTTTGAGCTCTGGTGCGCAGTGTAAATGTCTCTGGTGTGCTCTAGGATTTTTTGCAACCGTCTGGATGGAGTGGAAAAGTGGGGTTTTTATACCGATTGTTACGCTAGACTCGGGTTAGGAGACATGTGGCGCGTTGACCGAGTGCATACAATTTACAAATATACAACATATTACATCTGTCGGGCGTATACGTGGGGCGTATACGCTACATCAGGCCGGCGTACACACAGGGCGTATATGCTGGACGTGCCAGGCATGTGAACTTGGGTGGAGACGCCATGGACGCTGGGCGTGCACGCCGACAATGGCTGGGCATATACGCCAAGCATATACGCTGGCGGCTGCCGACTTGCTTCAATTCTTGCTCTTCGGTGCTCTCTTCATTCTGTCATTGAGACTTCATCATCAGGCGTGTGTGGTGCTGAGCGTACAGGCGAAGCGTGTACACCGGGCGTGTGGGCCAGATGTCCACGCTGGGGCGTATATGCTGGGTGTGTCGGGCGTATACGCTGGGCATATACGTTGGGCGTATATGCTGGTACTGCTGGGCGTATACGCTGGTACTGCACACTTAGTGAAAATTACGCCTCTTGATTCCCAAAGTTACAATGTGCGACACCGAATGTAGTCGTGGTTGTTCGTGGGTCCCAGGGACCTGCTTCTTGCTGGGGAAGCACTAAGCTCAAAATTTTGTGGTGTTTCATTGGCCCCTCTTTGTTGACGCTTCGAGGAATCTACTCGAGAAGCGTCGACAAAGAAGTGCAAAACACCACTAGCAAGTTGATATAGACTTTGTCCTCTGCCACGTGACTGGACGTCATCGCACCGTGCTTAGTAGAACGTGGGAAAGGGAAATTTGCAGCTGATAGGAGAAAAGAGATTGTGGGGAGGGGTGACTCCCCAAGAAACTATGTTGGGAGATGGGGTGCTCGGGTGTGCGGCATGCTGGTCCTTGTCAATAGCCATTGTTTAGCAGACTCGGAGTTCAGACATGCGATGGGTGTCCTTTGGCGAGACAAGGCTCCTAGTTAGTGGTCAAGAGCATTTGTTGGCAAGACCAAAGCTACGGGGAGTTCTGTTACATGCTTTGGAGGAACAGGGCCTCTATTCAATGTTTGGGGGGCTTGTTGGTGGAGAGCCAGAGCCATGCAACTAGATGCTTCTTGACCATTTTGGACATGAGTACTTGGTTTTGAGACGACTGCCTTCCCGCCTAGGGCTCATATGGGAATTGCCAGGAGTCTCGTTTTTTTTTTTGCAGCAATTGTGAACTTTGCATTGATTTTGTACTCATGTGTGAACTTTTGCAGCATGTTCGAAGTTTTGGGTGTACTAGATGTATCAGAGGTAGGATTGAATAAAATATGTTTGTAAATAGATAGGGAATGAGTCGGTGAATGGGGATGTACTAGTGAATGGTTTGATTCAGTCTCGCCATGTGTGCTGTGAACATTGTCCCATCTTGTTGCTTGTGACGAAATGCATCCTTGTATGAAAACCTCTGGGTGTCATCCTACAAACACAACTCCAAGGAGACAAGAAAACCATGAGTGAATAATCGAGCTTAGACTTACACGATGGCAAAGGGAACAAAGATGCTGAAAGAGATTTCAAGCACTGTATGTCAATGGCAGTAGCGTTGGTAGGATCTTCTGATGGCGGGCGATGCAGTGATGAAGCTCAAATGTGGCGGCAGATTGATGAACCAGAGATGAACTTGCCAGTTTATAGTCTTGGCGGACTGTCATGGGTCAGTTTTATGTCGTAACCCGTTGGACATTGCCTGTTTAGCATCGTGGCAGACGTTACATTGCCAGTTTTTAGTCTTAGCAGACTATGAGGAGGCAAGCTAGTTTATAGTCTTAGCGGACTCTGATGGTCGTGACGGTGGTAGTTTACTGTCATGCCAGACGAGTGCTAGTTTATCGTCATTGCGGACACTATGGGGTATCAGTTTGTTGTCATGATGCTAGGACAGGTGTGGTGGCAATTTTAAGTCATAACCCAGGACTGTTCTATGGTATCAGTTTACCGTCATGATTCCAGGACGAGCTGTGGTATTAGTTTATAGTCATGATTCCAGGACTCACACGTACCTGAGCTCGTACTTCAAACGTAAAAAGGTTTTAGGTACAAATGATTAGTTGGATTGGTAAGCTCGTTTCCTTCCATGTCAGCTAGTTTGAATGCTCCATTGTCGAATGCTTTACTGACCAAGTAAGGACCTTCCCAGTTAGCTGAGAATTTGTCCGGGTGTTCCCGAACAGCTTTAAGCACAAGGTCACCTTCTTTGATAGGGCGCTTGTTGATGTCATGCTGATGTCATTGCAGTTGTCGTTTTTGGTACCATTCGATCTGATCAAGGGCGCGCACACGTTCTTCCTCCACCGAGTCAAGATCAATGACGCGTAGATCATTGTTTTGCTCGTCATCAAGGAGCCTAGAACGTGTGATCCTTAAAGATGGTACCTACAGTTCCAAAGGTAAAACAGCTTCTAAACCATAAAAAAGACTGTATGGTGTCTTACCCGTCGAAGTTTGGTGCATAGTACGGTATGCCCACAATGCGTACACCAATTGTTCGTGCCATTTTCTTTTGCTCTGGGTAAGCATTTTCTTAAGTATTATAACAATTGTCTTGTTTGTTACCTCCGCTTATCCATTGCTCTAAGGATAATAAGGGGATGAAAACGAGTGTTTGATCCCTAAATTTTCACAAAAGGCTTTGGTTTTGGCGCTACTAAATTGTGGCCCGTTGTCAGTGATGATTGTCATGGGAATGCCAAAGCGGGTTACAATGTTTTCTAGAATGAAATTGCACATGTGCTTGGATGTAGTTTTTTGAAGGGGATCAGCTTCTACCCAATTCGTGAAGTATTCTGTGGTGGTTATAATGAAACTATGGCCTGCGGAAGACGAGGGGGTTATCTGACCAATGAGATCCAACCTCCATTTTTGGAAGGGCCATGTGATTTGCATTGTATGCAACTCGTTCAGTGGTACATGTATCAGATTGCTATGTTTTTGATAGGTACTACATGTTTTGACTTTGGTGAGACAATCGTATTCCATGTGTGGCCAATAATAGCCCAAGCGTCTGATTTTTGAGGTCATGGATTTCAGTGCTATATGTCCTCTGCATAGTCCTTCATGTACCTGTTCAACAATAGTGTGAGCATCGACACTACTAACACATGTTAGCAATATGCCTTCGTAGGATCGTCGGCACAGTGTGTTCCCTACCAGGGCATATTTCTTAGAACGTTTCTGCACTACGTCTTTCTGTGCATTTGTTAGATGTCATGGTGTTTCGCCACGTAGAAGGTATTCTTTGATGTCATCGTACCATTCTACCACGTGTGTTGAACTAACAGATGCGATTTGCAACGTGTCAAGGGTGTCAGTGATTGGTTCAGCACAACTGGTTATGGAGCTTGGCAACGTGTGGAACATGTTTGGAGATATGTTTAATGCTAATGTGGTTAATGCATCTGCGATGGTGTTATCATTTCTGAAGACGTGTTGCACATCAATGTTTCTGAATTGCCTCATTAGGTGTTTTGCCAAGTCGTACTATGGTTGTAAATGTTGGGCTTTGCATGTGTAAACATCTGTGACTTGGTTTACGACCAGTTGCGTGTCCCATTTGACTATGAGTCGTGCGATGTTTAAAGCTAGAGCTGCCGCGAGTCCTCTAAGGAGACCTTCATACTCTACTATGTTATTCATACAAGGAAAGTCGAAATGATAGGCAAAGGGTCGGATCTCCCCAGAGGGAAAGGTGATGACAGCAACTGCACTTCTTCCTCGAGAGGTAGATGCCCCATCAAAGTTCAAGATAGCATCGTAGACATCGGGCACTATGTCTATGGCGCTTATATTCTCATCTGGGAAGTTTGGGTCTATTGTTGCTTGGTCGTACGTTGGTGATGTTGCCATTTGATTTACTATAGCTTGACCCTTGACTGATGATTACGCTACGTAGTACAGGTCAAACTCGGCTATCATGGCTTTCCACCGAGCTATTCGACTCGTTTCGTAAATATTCCCTGTTATGGCTCTCAGCACATTGTCCTTGCAAATGCTGTAAACCTGATTGCGGAAGAGGTAATGTCGCCATTTTCTTAAGGAAAAGACCAAAGCTAAACATGACTTCTCCACATCATTGTACCTTTTCTCGTGGGCAACTAATGCGTGGCTCAAGTAATACACAGGGACCTCGGTTCCATCATCTCGTTTTTGGCAAAGCATAGATGCGATGGACGAATCCAAAGTAGCGAGGTAGATGTAAAAAGATTTATGGTTTTGGGGTGGATAAACTGTGGGCATTCGGGCAAGTGCTGTCTTGATGTTCTCGAATGCTTCTTGGCATTGTGGCGTCCATTCAAAGTGGATGTTCTTGCGTAACAGGTGATTCATGGGTTTTAGTTTATCTATCAGTTTTTCTATGAAACGCCTAATGAATTGTAATCTACCTTGTAGACCTTGAAGTTCAGTAAGGTTGCCTGGTGGTTTCAGGCTTATTATGGCCTTAACCTTATCAGGGTCTACTCGTATCCCTACTTCGGATGCTATAAATCCAAGAATTTTTCCTATTTTGACGCCGAAGACACACTTTTTCGGGTTAAGTCTCAATTCGTACTTCAGACAACGTTTTAATACTAAATCTAGGTCTTGTACATGTTGTTCTTCTATCTTTGACTTGACCACAATGTCATCCACGTAATCGTTGAGCGAGTGTAGCATATAATCGCTGAAAATAAATGTCATCGCTCTTTGATACGTGGCCCTAGCGTTCTTGAGACCAAAGGGCATCATCATATAGCAAAAAGTTCCCCATGGGGTCATGAAGGTTGTCCTAAGTTGATGTTTCAGATTGATACGTATCTGATTGTATCCTGAAAAACTGTCCATAAAAGATAATAAGGCATGCCCGACGATCGAATCAACGAGTTGATCAATGCTGGGTAGGAAAAAGTCATCTTTTATGGTGGCTACATTCAGATCTCGGAAGTCAATGCATAGGCAGATGCTTCCGTTTTTCTTTGAAACAATGACCATGTTAGACACCCACTCGGCATAATCAACAGCCCGAATGAATCCAGCCTGATAAAGTTTGGTGATCTCGTTGCGAACTACCAATGCTACCTCGGGTCTAACTTTTCGTGCCTTTTGTTTTACTGGTCTCAACTTCGGGTCAAGGATAATGTTGTGTTGGATAATTCTAGGATCTAACCTGGGCATGTCCATATAGGATCAAGCGAACGCTTTCATGTTTTCCCTAAGCATGTTTTGGATATCTTGGGCCAAGTGCAATTGTAGTAATGTGCTTAATTTTAAAATTTTAATTTCCCCATCGGGCATGGTAATGGGGGTTTTAGTCAGCAGATCCTCGGTGATACCTTCGGCCTCGATGTCAAGGAATTTTGTCATGGCTTTGTAACCGTCTGCTGTTTGCTGTGTCGAGGTTATGACTACGTCGTCTGTTGGTGAACTTAGGTTGATGGAGTTTATGTTAACGTCTCGTGTAATTTTTCTATATGGTCCGTCAATGATTAACGACGTGGTTAAATGCTAGCTGTCCATTGAGCTTACTCCTGCCAATAAATAGAGAGCGGGATAAGAAAGAGGGAGATCGTTCTATGCCTTTTGATAATTTGAAACTATGTGTACATGCATAATGGTGGATTATCGTCACACCAGGATGTACAGCAGTTTAAGGCCGTACTGGGCCATGAGTGGTAGTTTACGGCCGTACCGGACCAAAAGTGGTAGTTTAAGTCCTTACCGGGCCGTAACTTGGATGGGGAAATGGCAGTTTAAGGCCATACCAAGCCATAGGTGGATAGAAAAATGGCAGTTTAAGGCCGTACCGGGCAAATATGGCGATTTAAACTAGAACATTCAAAGTAAACATGCAAAATGGGGTCCATGGAGGAACCAAGACATAGCAATCTCTTTTTTAATAATATTTATTATATATCTTTTTATTTTTATTATTTCTTTTTAGTCGAAAAATAAGAAAAAAGGCAAAAAAGCGTAACGGTGGCGTCAGCGTCAGCGTCAGCGTTAGTGCAGCGGAGCATCAGCGTCATCGGAACTCTATATAAAGGGGGGGTCCATTTGCTTTACTTTGAAAGCGACAGAGCGTAAGAGGCAACGTAAACTGTGAAAGTGTAAGTACGAATTGCATTGCCTTAGCATAAATTTCCTCGAGCGTAGATGCCGATGCATAACCCCAACGTAGACGCGGAGCCTCAAACTTCCAGGTGTCAGTGTAGACACTTCTCTTCAGCGTAAATGTGTATCGTCAGCGTAATCAGGCCGAGATGGGCAAGGGCAAAGAAGTGGAGGGCCAGGGGAGGAAGGGTCCTGAATTGACCTTCGTGGAGGAGACGGAGGCTATGTTGCAGGGCCTGCCCAGGCCAAGGATCCCATCCTGGCCCGTGACATCCCACAGGTAGGCTTTGATCTTTGCATCTGATTATTTCTGTGCTTTGTCCTGTATAGCATAGACAGTCTCGGCGTATACACCAAGCGTAAGGGCTTTTAGGCGCCTGGGGTTTTGCGGTGTATATGCCGAGCGTCACTTTAAAGCATAAAGTTTTTTCAGCGTAAACATTTTCTCCTGTACTAGCATATCAGCGTAAGCCATGGCGTCATGAGTTTCTTGTGCAGTCTTGTCAGTGTGATTCACTTGTTTTACCAGCGTAAATTTTTACTATGATGGCGTATACGCTTAGGGTTGATTCGGCGTATACGCTGTTAGCCTGCAGTTGTCTTTCAGCGTAAACTTGTTTTTCCTCTTTCTGGTGTAAACTTATTTATTCCGTATTAGCGTAGACTGTTTACGCTTAAATTGGGCTGCGGCGTATACGCCGAGGATCTCGTAGGCGTATACGCTGAGCGTAAGGCAGTTGATTTTTGGCATCTACACTGCGCTAGGCAGCATCTACGCTCAGTGCTCAGCGTATATGCTGAGTGTGAACTGCGTTTTTGCACTAAGTGTGAATAGCCTTGCTAGCATATACGCTGATCTACGGGGCGTATACGCTAAACGCAAATAGTTAGTAAAATTTTTCCAGATTTTAAATGTCGATTTATGGTGTGAACTTTCACGTTTCGAGCTAATCTGTTGTGGTATTGTGATTTTTTGTAGGGACAGCAAACGCTTCCTCATCGTTGTCAAACTTGTCGGGGTATTAACATGGGTTGGCCCCGTGGAGGAAGGTGAGGTTCCCCCGGATCTGACCATGGATGATAACGGGGTTTGGTTCAGGGGAGGCGCGTTTGGATTTTTGTCCTTCCTGTTGGACAATTTCGAGGTGGCTATCTTGTCCAACTTTGACGAGGTGACTACACGAAGCGTGCTTGAGGAGATGCTAT
This sequence comes from Gnetum montanum, assembly GCA_015680685.1. NCBI lineage: Eukaryota > Viridiplantae > Streptophyta > Gnetopsida > Gnetales > Gnetaceae > Gnetum > Gnetum montanum. The sequence goes on along the minus strand of MNCI01002119.1, from coordinate 41,858 downwards.
CGGGGGCTGCAGAGGGTGTCATGGTTTTTATACAGGATATTGATGAGGGGCCTCGCGTGTGTGGGCACTATTGCCGCGAGGGTTGGATTATCTCAACAATACATTGTTCATAGTTGCCCGTGCGCATACATTGTTCATAGTTTCCCGTGTGCATACATTATTCCAGAACCCTCCTGGCATAGTGTATTGAGTGGCTAGGTAGGAATGTTTAAGCTTACTGTTTCCTTTCGCTGTTTAGCGTTTGCTTCTTGTTTTTGACCCATATTTGCTTACAGGCCGAAGACCAACCCGGATGGGACACTCGTTGAAGATGAAGGATTAGCCCTTGCTCGCACTGCTCTGGAAGCATTTATGATGGGCCCCACCCTTCGTGGGACTATACTGAGTCAAACGAAGGGTTCGATGGTCCACTTTCACAAGCGGTTCTCTAGAGCGTTTGCGATGTGCAAGGCTCGTGGGTGGCTTCATGAAGACTGGACTGACAACGGGCCAGTTTTCTCTCATGATCTTGGCAGCATGTCTAGATCTGCCACTAACGGTAAATGATAACATTTCCTAGATGTGTTAGTGGGTTTGTTCAATTGTTTTGATTTACACTGATACGACCACTTTACTTTGCTTTTACAGTTGATGTACCTTCTGGTGAGGATCCGGTGACCACTGGGCGAACCAAGACGACTTTGTCGATGAAGTTTGGAGGGGTGGCAAAGGCCCAGAAGTGGTTATGACCACTCGTTGCCTAGATGATACTGGGCTCATGGAGCTTTTTATGACCCCAAGTCCTGATGTTTCCATTGGGGAGATGATCGGGATTGTAGACTCCTTTAATGAGTCTGTCTCATACTACAGCACTTGGATTAAGGGTGTGAAGGTAGTTTTCCATCTGTCGCTGAGTTCTTTTCAAACCTATTTGGCGTGCCATTGGATGGCCTAAATGTAGTATTAGATAGAGCTCATAAAGAGCTTCAGATGATTCGGGAGTTGGAGGATTGGCTAGGCGTGGCTAAGGGTGCCAAGGGATTCCCGATGCAGGGGAAGGCAAAGGTTGTAGAAGTGAATGAACTATATCCCCTATTCAGAGCATGGGTATTCCCCAAAATGCTTTTCCAGGTGAGGTGCCTTTGGGTTAAGGCTGTTTGTGTCATGCGAACTATTTTGGAAACAGGCATGTGGTATAACTGGGCATCATTTTTATTGTCGGGCATGCACAAGGAGATAGTGCGATTGCGCTTGAATGTCAAGGCGCAATCCCATTTCACCTTTGCATTCTTCACCGGTTATCTTCACCGTTTTGCTGAGTTCCTAGTAGTTCGCGCAGATAACAAGTTTGTCTTGCAGGATCGGGGTCAACTATCCCTCCCGTGGATCAATCACCTGTATGACACAGCCAAATCCCAAGATGCACCTGAAGGCATCGATGAATCCACTTCTATTACCACAGGGGGATCATCTGGCGGTTCAATCCACACACGTGACAGTTTGGGGTTGGAGCCAGATGAGGTGCCTTACACTACTAGAAGGGTAGAACGGGTCATCAAGAAAATCGTTGGCCAAGCTAAGGCGAAGCTAAAGAGGCCTGCGCGCCCAGCTGAGGAGGTCTCCGGTGTGAGCCAGCCATGCGTGAATCAGATACGCTTCAAGATGCCTGGTAAGCAAAACTTGCCTGCTCATTACTTTAGAGTTTTCATTTTGTTTATAGCTTTTACCTCAATCGCTTACATATCGTTGATATTTTTTGGCTTGATTTTTAAAGCAGTAAGGAAGCAGGCTTTAGAGACAACCATGGAGGAGGAGGAAACCAATGCGGAGAAAAACAACGAGGAAGAACACACAGAGAAGAGCCAAGGTGGAGGGACGGAGGAGTTAAGGGAGAAAACCATAGAAACTGAGCCGTTGGACGACCAAGGCAGTGTCGATCAAATGTTCCGCAGGTTTCTTCAGGAAGATTTGGATTTAGGCGCTCCCCCAGGGGGTGACGAAGGTCACGGTATGTTTTTCCTTTTATCCTGTTTTGATTTCTCCCATCAATTGTCATTTTTGTGGTATTATTATTTTTGTTTTTTTTTTGTGTTTTTATCTTGTCCATATGAAGGTAGCGAGACCAGGACAGTGCGTTTGGATGTACCGATGAAGACGGTTCCCTCGGAGAGGACCACTGAGGTTAGTTCATCGCGTACCCATGAGCCATTTACTTGGTCTAAAATGCCAAGCAAAATGGATTTTGTGGCTAGACTCGCAGAGGAAGTCGTTGAACAGATCTAGGAGGCCCACCCTGACATAGGTATACATTATTTAAAGGTTTGGAACTTCACATCCTGTTTATATTGTCCTAACATTTGTATTTTTCACGTGGATAGGAGCTAAATTGAGATGGGATCCCTCTGAGAGCGTCAGCATAGAAAGTTTAACAACACTTTCCCCAGAAGTGGAACAAGTGCCAAGGCCTATTTATGATGGATTTGCAGAAGGCTTTGTGCACAATGCTAAATCGTTATGGACCTGTAGGCGTTCTGTTAAGCAGTTATGGCTACAAATTTAGGCAAAAGAAAAGGAAGTCTCTGAGTTGTCAGTGGAGAGTGACGATCTGAAGGCCCGGTACGAGTTCGCCGCTGCTAGGCTGAGCGGTGATCACTCTTGGCAAACGTCCGAGGTCACGTATACAAGATATTGGAATTTGCTGAATCATCATGCATCACTGACTCGGAGAATGGCGGAGCGCAAAGCCCAAATTGATCTCCTGAACCTTAAATGTCAGGATTGGAAATCTTTTTCTTCCAAGGTTCGTAAGTGCGGTCAGGACAAGAAGAATCACAAACATTACTACAAGAAGTCGCTAAAAGAGGTGTCCATTGAAAAGCGGCAACTCGAGATGTTTGTGGAAGGTTTGGGTTTGCGTTCCGCTTTTGATACTTTTGCTCGGAATACAACTGTGGAAATGGAGTTGCCTACAGGGGTGATCACAACTGCATCTGGGGAAGTGTCGATTGGCGAATTTCCTCTGAAACGTCCTACCTGGTCAGCTGTCGACAAAGGGAATACTTTGGCAGACATTAACTTAGGCCTGGATGGGACAGACTGGGCCAGCGTTTTAGAGGAAGAAATCCTTCATCAGCTGGAGTTTGGCTTAGGGGGATCTCCTATGGTAAGCGTTTTTCCTTGTGAAGTTTACTGAACGGTACTTAAAGCTTTGACATTCACTTATTCTTATGTTGGTTGTTCTTTTGGTATTTTCAGGATGAAGGTGACGATGATGCTCAAGAAGCTAGCCCCAGTGGAGCAAGGGCCCCTGACGCCGGTGGATCTAGAGGGGATGACCCTCCCACCTCAGATGTTTAGTGTTTTAATTTTTAATTTTTTGATGTTTTGTGTTTGACTCAGATTTATGCGGGAAATGTGACTTGAAAATTCTGAAACGGATGAAAATAGTTGAAAGTTGTAATTGTACAATGTTTTATGTAAGAAATTTTTTGTTGATTTTGAATTTAATTGTAAACATGACACAGCAATGTAAAATGTTTTGGCTTATTTTGAGTTTGATCGCACACACGACACGATAATGTAAAATGTTTTTAAGTTTTACTTCTTTGTTTAAAGTGTAGCGAACTGAAGTAACCATAAATGACATGTGAAAAGGAAAACAAAGTACGCACTAGTTTAAAGCCATTTCAGGCCCCATTGTAAACGAGCAATATTTTGGGTAGAGTGGATAAGTTTCTTGGTGGACCGACCATCTCTGATCGTGGCTAGTTTTATGTCATTGCGGACATGATAGTTTAACGTCTTTCTGGACAAGGAGTGTTGTTTAATTTCAATCTTTTTGTTGTTTATTTTTTATTTTGTTTTGTTTTTTTTTTGTTTTTTGGGTTTTGTCGTATGTAGTGTCATTTCGGACGTATTATAGTTTAACGTCATTTTGGACTTCATGTAGTTTAACATCTTTTCGGACGAGGAGTGTTGATCTTATTTTAATTGTTTTTTTATTCTTTTTATGTTTATGTCCTGCGATTTATTAACTGGTATAATTTTGTATTCGGTGTCCCCTTCGCTGATCATGTTGAATGGTAATTCAGCCCAAGGGACATCCGATGGAATGGCTTCTATGTCAATGTTTTCAGGTGTCTCAATGTCTGTCATGCCTTCTGTATTTGTTTCTGTATGAAGAGGTGTGCGTACAACGTCCGACGTAGGCGTTTCGGTTTTAGGAGGTTTTTGTCCTGTGTTCGAAGGCTTACTGTTTACCGGTGGTTGCGGATTCTTATCGTTTCGGCTAGGCTTTTCGATCTCAACTTCCGAGCCCTGATCTATGTCCATATGCGACGAAATGATAGGGGTAGCTGCCTCCCCGTGTATGATGACCTCACCACCCTCATAAGGCAGGTGAATTTCTTGGTGTATGGGGGAGGAGACAGCTTTGAGTTGGGCCAACCAAGGTCTCCCTAATATTAGGTTGAACCCTGGCATCTCATCGATCACTAGGAAGTCGGCAGATGTAGGGAACTGGTCCCCTGCTATGAAATCCAAGGTAATTGTTCCTTTTACCATTACGCGTGACCCACTGAATGATTTTAAACAATTAGTTGCAATCGGTTTAATTGAATCAGTAAGCCCCAATTGTTCAACGATGGGGTACGGTACCACATTGGTTGCAGCTCCATCGTCTACGTGGACCCTATGTATCTTGAATTGGTTCACGCATATTGTTATGAACATGGGGGATGTTGTTATTTTCCCCATTTTCTTGTCCACTTTGATGTTGTCTTCATGAAAGCTTATGGGTTTAGGAGTAGTCCCGTGAGGCGAGTGCATCACCACATGAATAGACAGTTCATTTGGGGGCAAATCCTCACTTACCGAGATTGATGTCAACATACATACTAAAGCTTCCCGATGTGTTTGGGACGTCAAAACCAAGTCATACAAGCTTAGTGAAGTATTTTTCTATTTTAGTGCTTGGGTAACTTATGTCAGGGCCGTTGCAAAATCTCTACTATCAGGGACGTTTTTATCAGCAGTGACTGGGTCCATTGGACCCAACAGTTTTATTTCCCGTTTTGCTGGTTTGTCATTCTTGCTCGGAATTGTCGTTTTATGCGGTTCTTGTGTTCTAGATGATTCACCTTCGCTGTCCGTGTTAGGTCGGTCGTTGGATGACGACATGGGCATGGAGTTAAGGGGAGTGGGATTGGGTAGCCCCACAGCTAGCTGTTGGCATTCCTTCTCCACACGCTCACGTGTAAGCCTGTCTGCCAAGCGTTCTCGCGTGTGGCACGGGGGTGGAGTTGGCCTTAGAGCCTCGGGTTGCCCTAGGACCCTAACCACATATGGGGCTAGGTGGGATTGCGGGTGGACGGTCGGATATGATGGGGCAGGAGGCTGAACAGGTATCCTGATGACGTACGGGGTTGGTTTTGGTGGAGGTTGGACCTCCGCTGTTGCAACAGCGGGTGGTACTTGGATTACGAAAGGGGTAGGCCGAGCATGAGGGGTTGGTGCATTCGCGGAATTGACTGGAGGGATGCGCACCACGTATGATTTTTGATGTGTCATGACGTTGGATGTGGGTACGATTGAGGGCACCCAGACGACGTATGGCCGCTGCGGGGCGTGTGGTGATTGAGATGCGAACGTGGAGACAGTGGGAGGAATCCGAACTACGAAGGGCCTACCAGGTGTTTCCTGTGTATGCTCGGGGTAAACGGTGTTGATGTTAAGTATCTTGGAATCCTCATTGAAGCAGATTGTACTAATAACGTATGGCTCCTCGTTGGCGTTCAGAGGATCTTTGTATACCCCCATGGCCTGATTCTGCGGTTGGATCGGGTTGGCCTCGTCAAAAGTGATTTGGCCTTCATCGACCATCCACTGAATATCCTGTTTTAAGGTGAAACAGTAATCCGTACCGTGTCTATTTCGTTGATGGTAGTCGCAAAAGCGATCCATTCTGAAGCCTTTGGGTACCGGAGGCTCATCCGGCGTTGCTAAACTAGGGTTCTAAACGAGTTGGCAGAACCGGTCATGTCTCTGGATGGCCGCGGGGGACAACTGTTTATGTTTCATCAACCCAGCCTTCAGGAGTTGATCGAAGAGCTGGGAAGGCTTCATTGGCAGAGGGGTGTATTGCGAGGGCTCTTTCCTCTCAAAGTTTCGCGTATGGTTCGTTGTTGGGTTTTGTGATGATGATGACTCTGGCGCGGCTGTGGGAGTTGGTTTATTGTAGTTAGTGGGCGCTACGGGTGGTTTATTTTGTTGTTGTGCCCCTGCTATCACCGCTATGATTGCCTTAGCCTTCTCTTTGTCTTTTTTGGTGTGTTGATTCTTGAAGGATAGGTATGCAAGGTCATGGCTGTTTTGGGCCGCTTCTTCTATGTTTTTAACTTGTACAAATGCTTTGTTAAGGTCACACACGTTAAGGTAATACAGCTTGGATTTAAAGAAATCGTTAACAGCCCCTTTGAAAATTGTGAGCAAGTATGTTTGGGATATCGGCTTGTGCAACTCGTTAAGGGCGGCACTCCACCTCTGAATAAATTTCTGTAAAGGTTCGAGCGGTGCTTGCTTAACCTGTGTGAGGCTGTCTAGAGTGGCCTCAGGTTTCAAGTTATACTTGAACCGAGTCACAAACTGGTGTAATAAGTCTTCCAAGGAGAAGACGGAATTCCTTGGCAGGGCCCAATACCAATCGAGTGCTCTCCCCGCGAGGGACATGGGGAACACTCGGAGGATGGAATGGGGCCATGCCTGGAGGAGCACGCATTCGAGCCTAAATGTTATCAAGTGTGCATTGGGATCTGTCTCCCCATTGTATTTGGTTAGTGTTGGTAAGGGAACACCTTTGGGCAAGGTTAAGGGTTGGACAGATGAGCTAATGGGGTCATCTTGGTAGAAATCCACTACCATTAGCTCCCCATCGGCGGCTGTTTTGAGGCATTTCACCTCGTCAGCTAATTCGTGCATTAATTTCATGGCATCTGCCCAATCTTGGGTGCTCGGTAACATGGCTGCTTGAGGTTGTGCTATATTATATGGGTTAGATTGTTGGACGGTTGGTTGAAAGACCGAAAGTTGCACAGTCGGGGGTTGTACTTGTGGCACGTGATAGGGGAAACGTTGTGGTTGCTGTGGTGGAGGCTGTACTGGGGGAACGTTGGCTGGTTGAACCATATGTGGTGGTATGTTATAGTGAGGAGGTTGATGTTGCTGCGGTTGAGCGCCCATCGTTACCCATGGTATAGCTACATTTTGTGGAGGGACCCCCTGTTGGGTTACGGCGGTAGAAGGGGCTATATGCGTTTGAATGTGAGGGATGTAGTGGATGGATGTGGATGCCGGTATCACGTGTGGCATCGCTATCACTCGGGGTGGGAGTGTTACTCCCACGCTATCATGAGGGGGTGGTGCTTGTGAAGATGGGTCGGCTGCTGCATCGGGGATGATGGCGAGAGGGAGCGTGCTGAATTGCGGATCAGCTGGAGGCTGCACATGAGCAAATGATGATGTGTGCGATGGAGGAATTTTTGTGTGAGTTAGTCTGAGGGGTTGGAGGGGCATGATCTCCCCTACGTTCGGATGAAAAATGGGATTAGCATGTGCTAAAGGGCTGAGGGTGTGGTAGGAGTCCTCGTGTTCTGATTGAGCAGCGAAGTCATCTTCTTCCTCTAGTTGGGTCTCTAGCACATGCTGATCTAGCGTGTGGCTCCTTTGCAGGAGGAGCTATGTGACGAGTTTCGAGTACTGCTCTGGAACCGGGATTACATCGTATGGGGAAGGGGTGAACTCATGTCCTCCCCTGTAAAAGAATTCGAACTGTCTCTTTACCTCCAATTCAGCTCGGTCTATAGCCAGGCCAGCTTGTATCTTAATGCATATAAAATTATACTGATCCTGGGTTATGATGTTGGAGGCCGGGTCTCTCCCTTGCAACCTTAGGGACCGATGGGGCCCCGCGGTGGGTTGTACTCCTGGGTGTTGCATGACAGGCTGTTGGAGAGCTATGGTGTCCACGATGTCAGTTACTTGAGCTATTGCAGCAGTGGTGTTCACGGGGTTCATGATGAATTGTTAAGGGTGACATGGGATAGAGGGGCAAAATTAGCGTACTTGGTACAGCGTAAACCAAGGGACAAAGTGCAGCGTACACGCCTCAACGTTCAGTGTAAAGCGTCAGCGTAGACAGTGTATACAGCGTAAGGGGTGGAGCGTATACGCTAGGCAGCGTATACAACTTCGGCGTAAGACGAAGTACAACGTAAACTGAACAACGTGAACAGGATAGAGTGTAAAACAGAGTAGGGCATAAACAAAGTACGGCGTAAAACAGAACGTAGCGTAAACAAGGCTCAACGTAAGACTAGGCAAAGCGTAAACAAAATACAGCGTAAATAATGCTCAGTGTACGACAAGGGACAACATAAATATTGAACAGCGTAGACGCTGGCCAGTTAGCATGATGCGTATAGGCAAGGTTGCGTAGATGCTGGGGTTTTTGTGGATAGTCCATGTGAAGTTGGCAGCGTATACGATGAAAGACTTGCAGAGCTTGACGAGCGTAGACGCTGGTAAGCATGCAGGCAAGGTTTCCAGACGAGGTTGGGGTTTCAACAGAAAAGAGTGTGGTTGGCAGCGTATACGCTCAACAACGTAGATGTTGATAAGTTTGCGAGTGAATGTTTTAAGAGGCCCTTCTTCTAGCGCCAATTTATGTATCGCCTGAAATCGTCAGTCTCCGGTTGGAAGGAAATAGAGACTGTGGGATTGCAGGACGAGAATAGAAGACCCTACCTTAGCCTGAGGGCAAGCTGTAGTGCACGAAGGCAGAGTACCTTGGATGGTCCGCATGCGGATCAGACAAGGATTTACCTGCATGTATGCCAAAGTGCTATACGTTGGGTTATGTGTAAACGGGCGTAAACGGCGTAAGCAGCATAAAACAGATGCAAACGGAGCGTAAGCGTAAACGGGCGTAAAAAGAATGCATGGGCCAAGTTGACATAAAACTGTAAACTATAAACAATCTTATGCAGCAAATGTAACAATGATATTACAGAATGAGAATACAGTGCACCGGTCTAACGCAGTTGTGGCGAAGCACAAGGCGGATGAAAAGCCCCGGTGGATGGGAGGGCGGCTGGGCTGGATTACGTTGTGGGCCTGGCATAAAGATTGTGCGCGGCGTATAGGTTTTCCATCCTAAGAGGGTTTTGAGCTCTGGTGCACAGCGTAAATGTCTTTGGTGTGCTCTGGGATTTTTGCCAACCATCTGGATGGAGTGGAAAAGTGGGGTTTTTATACCAGTTGTTATGCTAGACTCAGGTTAGGAGACATGTGGCGTGTTGACCAGGTGCATACAATTTACAAATATACAACATATTACATCTGCCAGGTGTATACGTGGGGCGTATACGCTACATCGGGCCGACGTACACGTAGGGCGTTTATGCTGGACGTGCCAGGCGTGTGAACTTGGGTGGAGATGCCATGGACGCTAGGCGTGCACGCTGACAATGGCTGGGAGTATACGCCAGGCGTATACACTGACGGCTGCCGACTTGCTTCAATTCTTGCTCTTCGGTGCTTTCTTCATTCTGTCATTGAGACTTCATCGCCGAGCGTGTGTGGTGCCGAGCGTACAGCCGAGGCGTGTACACCGGGCGTGTGGGCCGAATGTCCACGCTGGGCATATACGCTGGGGTGTATACGCTGGGGGTGTCGGGCATATAAGCTGGGCGTATACGCTGGTACTACTGGGCGTATACGCCAGGTGTATATGCTGGTACTGCACACTTAGTGAAAATTACGCCTCTTGATTCCCAAAGTTACAATGTGCGACACCGAATGTAGCCATGGCTGTTCGTGGGTCCCAGGGACCTGCTTCTTGTTGGGGAAGCACTAAGCTCGAAATTTTGTGGTGTTTCAAGATCCTCATGAGCATCTTGGAGAACTCAAAATTGGTCCACATTGGGAACACACTATCAAACCAAGACATTAGAACATACTTTATAAAGTTGTCTATTAATTTCCATGAAATATTTGGCTCGGTGAAGAAACTATTGTTTCTTTTTAATTTCTAACACTTTTGGTGTTTCTTGTGTAAGTAGATAAGTGAGAATGATACTATACCAATTTGTATCAGTGGGTAAGTAATTTTTTATCGCACCTGCAAAGAGGGGTTCATCAAGGAAATGGTCAAAAATTGGATATTCATCTTCTTTATTGTCCCATCACAACTGAGATAAATGATCAGCAACAACATTCTTGATGCCTTTATAATCGATCATCATAAGATTGAACTCTTGTAAGATCATGAGCCATCGTATGATGTGAGGGATTACCATTGTTTTATTCATTAGGAACCATATTGCACTATGATCCATATGTACGAATATCTTATAGCCCAATACATAGTGCCTAAATTTTTCTAGTGCAAACACCATGATCATCAATTCTTTTTCTATTTTGGTGTAATTAAGTTGTGCACTAGCAATACTTTGACTTGCATAGTGAATGTAATAGGATCTTTTCTAGTCATCTAACTATGTAACTACAACTCTTAAAGCAAAGTTGGATGCATCAGTCATTATGTGGAATGGTCTGGACTAGTCAAGAGCTTGGAGAATAGGTGTTTCTACGAGCTTCTATTTTAAGGTTTGGAAAGCTAGCTCAAATTCCATGGTCCACTCAAAGGGTATGTCCTTTTTCATTAATTCAACCAATGGTTTTGCAACCTTCGAAAATTTCTCAGTGAAGCGTCTATAATAGCCAATATGTCCAAGAAATGACCGAATATCTTTTACTATTTCAACTTGATGAGTGATTCCTTGGATAACCTTAATCTTTTCAAGATCTACCTCTATCCCTGTTTGTGAAATCTTATTCCCTAACACAATCCCTTCTTGGACCATTAAATGGCTTTTTTGCTAATTGAGCCTTAAGTTGGTTTCTACACATCATTTCAGTACTTGCTCTAATCGATCCAATGCTTGCTCAATGTCCACTTCATAGGTGGAGAAATCATCCATGAAAACCTCCACACCATTCCCTATTTTCTCCTGAAAGATACTTAGAACCAAATGTTGAAATGTTGTTGGGGCATTACACAAGACAAATGGCATCTTCCTATATGCAAAAGTCCCCCAAGGATTTGTGAACATGATCTTGGCTTGGTCTTTTGGTGCTATTTGAATTTGATTATATCCACTATAACCATCCAAAAAATTATAGTAGCAATGCCCTGCAATGGTGTCTAAAACTTGGTCGACGAATGAAAATGGGAAGTGGTCTTTGAATGTTGCCATGTTCAATAGCCTATAGTCTATACACACCCTCCATTTACCTCCCTTTTAGGCACAATGACTAAGGTAATAACCCATTCACTATTAGCAATGGGGTAGATCAACCTAGCTTTTAGAAGCTGTTCAATTTCTTCTTTAATCACTTTCTTAAGCTTTGGGTTTAGTCGTCTTTGTGGTTTTCATCAAGGTTTCATGGAGGGATCAGTGTAAATTCTATGTTGGCATATCCTAGGATCTATTCTAGTTAATTCAGGATGTGATCAAGAAAAGACTTTCGATCATTCATTTACCATTTTCAGTAGTCTTTCTTTTTATTGAGGATCAAGCTTAACGTTAATGATTACTGATTTTCCATTCTTAAGAAATGTATACTCCATACCGATGGGCAATAGTTTTAACTCAAGAGGCTCTTTCTTGAACTTGTCAGGGATTTCTAACTTCCCCCAGTTGATATTTTCAATGTCAAGACTTGGAAGTTGGCAATGAACTTACTCTAATATGTCTATGCTATTGATATAGGTGCAACTCAAGCTCTTAGTTGGTTCCATGCATATGGTTGAGTTTCTCTCTTAGTTAGCTGTTAGGCACTGGGTGCCTTCCTATCTTATGGCCGCTACATATAGACATCTTTGTATGTTAGTTATTTGTGCACACTGGTTGCATGTAGAAAATGTTAAACGTTGTACAAACCAGGCCTTCTGTATGCAGTTGTACCCTATGTCACTATATATGATGTATGGAAATTTCTTCTTCTTGATCTTTCCAAACATATTTTCCTTTGACATTTCTAGGAAAAGATCACATATTCCTAGGCATGCATCAATTTTTCTTAGCCATGCTCTTCCCATAATGATTGCAAAGTTTCCCTTACAGTTTTTAACTTAAATCACTAGGAAATTAGCTAGATACGATCACCGACAAATAATGGTGACAATGTCCTCCACTAGTCCTAATGGACAGTGATGGACTAGTCAGCCAGCTCTAAATGAATGTTAGTATTTTTTAGTGGAGGTAGGTTCCAGGCTTTGTACATTTCTTGAGAGATTAAGTTGACACTAGAACCTAAATCCAAAAGAGCTTTGCACAGCTCATTCCCACTGATTTGTAAATATATAAGAGGACTCCCAGGATCAGAGAATTTCCTAGGAAGACAACCAACTTTAATCCAGTTGGTAATGGCATGAGTCAACATGACCATGTGTGTTAAGTGCATTCTTTGGTTTGAAGGAAGCTCCAAAGATTCAAATGATGGCAAGGTGTTTGGAGGATTAGCCACTTGTGGTTGTAAGGACTTAGTTAGACTATTGGTTCTAGAAAAAGGTCTCTTATTTATGCAGTTGTCTAAACCAACAGTAGGTTGAGGGTTGATAGCCCTTATAGCATTGTGTTGCTACAGTTGGGTAGGGAGCTCACCCTGCATAGCTGGAGTAGGTGGTAATGGAGCTAACAGTGGAAGAGGTGCAATTGGATGAGAAGGATAGTATGTTTTTGAAACATCTCTCCTAGGAGAAGGAGTTCTATAGTACTCATGCACTTGGTAGTGAGGCTAAGGAGTGACTTAACTAGTAGAGTCACATGGAGAGGTTGGTTGCTACACATAGTACCCGTATGGGTCAGGTTGACAATAAGGGTACTATTGACGTGGTGGTGGTATTCCCCATGATTGTGGATGTTTCCACTATTGATACTATTCATTTGGTTGTGGTATAGTTCCACTTGGATAATACATCAAGGGTTGGTGGAATTTCCTTAGATTACCTTCAGGATAAGTTAACCTTCAGGGTGTTTGCCGTCTATTTAATTAGGGGTTTAGTGTGTACACCCTAGACTCTTGTAGATGTGAGATTACTAGACAACATCCTTTCAGGTGGTCATATTAGCATATCTCACATCTACCATCATTTTCTATATCCGAATTCACAACCTCTTCAATGATGGCAACTTTTTCCTTACCTTTGTTACATGCATGCTTATTTTCTTTCTTTTTTCTCCTTTCTTGGTCACTACCTTGCTCTCTAGACTACTCTACTATTTTGAGAATGGTTTGAAATTTATTATCTAGGGAGTCCCACATTTGATCTACCTTTGCTGATATATCTAATATGAACTTTTAAATGGGCAAAGTCTTACTATTCACCATCTCTTCAAGTGGTGACTCTTCTTCATCCTCACAAAATCTAACTTTCTTCTTTTAGAGGGAAGGGTCTATGTTGTATTCCTACGCACTTTCTCTTTTTGTTAACTCACCTTCCTCCTTCACAACTTGCTCCAACAATATTTGTATTTAATGGGCTATGTGCTTAGATAGCCTTCCTTGGGCATAAGTCCCAAGGGTTCTTTGCATTTCATACCTATTCCCATCTATGAGATGGCATAGTTGTTCCCTCTGCAAGTAATCATGGCCAAGGCAATGATGTAATAATGCATGATATCGTCCCATGGCAGCATCTAAGGGTTCATGTCCTCCTTGTTTTCATCCTTGGATTTGCTTTCTTAGGTTCGACACTCGGGAATACGTTTGATACTTATTATTGAATAACTCTAACATGGTACTCCATCGATTAATGGATTCTGATTCTAAGGACCGATACCAACTTTCTACTTCTTTGATCAGTGTTCGTGGAAACAACTTTACTTTTTGCCACTCGTTTTATATATTTTACAAGGAACATGCATAATAGAACACTTGTAGATGATTTTGAGGATCAGCATTGTATCCTCCTTCAAATCGTGGGATATTGTTCATGTCTAATATTTTGATCCTACTATCCTTTTGGTGCCTTGTTAGGAACCTAATGGCCTTAGTTATATCTAGCATACTTCGGGTAGTTAGTAGGGGTTCACTGTGATCGTATTCTCTATGGTGTCTATGATGCCTATGTTGTTCCCTACCCTCCCTCCTTTCATGATGTGTTTCTCTAGAATGCCCTCATCTCCTTTCTCAATTGTTTCATCTATGATCTCTATTTCGCTTACCATTGTCCTCATGATCTTTCTCTTTATGACTACATCCAGATCCCAAAAAAGAGGGGGAAGGAAATGATGAAGGTGAAGAGGAAGGAGGGCTATCATCATGATGATGTCCACTACCCTCTCTTCAATGGTCATGGCCTCAGTTGTAGTTATGGTCAGAATGTCCATCTTTATAATGTGTTTGTGTTCCTTTTTCAAACCTTTTATGTCTGTTGGTATTAGAACCTAGGTTATGGATGGTTGAGTGAATGTTCTAATGCACAACTCCTTGACCGAAGTCAATGGGAGGAACATCATTTTGTGGAAAACCTCCTAAGGCAGGTTCACCACCCTCATTTTCACTTAGGACATATGGAACGTCCTAAGACCACTTCCCCTTCATAGATTTATAATGTGTCTCTTTTTGTAGGTCCCTTTGATGTTGTGCCTTCGTAGGTTGATAATCCCTTGAATCTTGTTCATGCACAATGTATTTCGATTGTAGGTTTTACATACCAATTCATAGCACAAAGAAGCATGCTTGGGATTGAGCAATTGGGTGGTAACACTATGTTACCCTCTAAATCATGTCATCATAATTGTTCATCCTAGTGGAGGATAAAGGTAAAGTCTGGTATATACTCATCGAGATGAGCGTATATCAAGTGAAACTATTAGAGCACTGGCAGATCATCATGTGTACTAAACCTTCGACTATTCATTGTGTCAGACCTAGGTAGTGAAGCACTTTCATAGGAAGCAGGAGACATGATTAATTATTCAGTGTGCAATGTATTATTATATTATTATTATTTTTTCATGACTAACCCTAAGGGTTTGTTCCAACAATGGGAAGATTCCTAAGTTCTAATTAGTGCACAAACAACAAATTCCCTGGAAACAACACCAATGAAGAGTGGCAAGGTACCCTTATGCTCAACCATACGAATACGATTGTTACGCGTGATCCAGTTGAACTCTAAGGATTAAGTGCTTATGCACCTTCACAAAACAAGGATGGGTTAGGCAATCGTTGTCTTCCCAAGCTTACTTGTATGACACAATTGTATGGTTAAGTAAACTTGAGGTATATGATTTTTATGCTTTTTATGTTTATGTCCTGGTGCTGAAAGGGAGAAGTGAAATAATTAAGTAACTAAATTAATTTAACTAATCCACTAGGTTCTAACTAGTCCTAACACCAACATCCATTCCCACTCTCCGTACACATTCTAAACTAGTGTAACACTAATGGGATTACCAAACACTAGTCGTTAGTAGGTTACCAAGTGTTCCATGTATGCTCGAAGTGGTCGTACTGAGTGTGCTTACTTGTGAAAATTAACAAATCAATAAAAGTAACATCAATTAAATAATGAAAGCATTAAATAATTGTAAATAACATTAAATGCAATAAATAAGCTATTTTGAATGCTGCAAGGTTTATCACAAAGTTCATCTTTATTTCCAGACACAAGGTGTGCTTAGGTACACAATGCTCAAATAAAGATCAGTTCACTTTATGACTTCTACTACAGGCACTCAAAAATAATTCTAACTATGGAAAGGGAAAACTATGAGAGTTCAGGTAAGGGGCTAAGAAACTAATGCCAAAACCAAATGTGTCCATCTCTTATTTATAGGCAACAAGATAGGTTCTGATATTAGATGTTCGATATCGCTTGGTAGGCTCCGATATCGCAAAATCGATATCACAGATCTAATATCATGGCTCATCAAATACCCAATCAGATGGTGCTTCACTAGGCTCAAGAGTGCTAAAGGTCATGGCATGCTGTAGGTAATAGATGTAGGGAATTTGCTTAGAGATAGAAAGGGAGGAATGAGATGCAAATAATGTATCATGTTGCAAGATGCAGAGTCAGCATGACTAACTATGATCATGGCACCAAGGTGGCTTGTTGTTGAAACAATGGCCTCTCGCTGAAGTGCTTGTGATAGAGCCTTTAAACATACCACTAGAATGGTTTACCCCTGACATGTTGTCCTCTCATCGGAGTGATTACGAGAAGGCCATTGCAAATTTACGGTGGACCAGTTAAGAAATTATAGCTTTGTTAGATTTTGCTTTGGGATATGTTTTACCTCCCCCTTTTTTTGTGAAATGCTAGCTGCAAGATACTTATCATTGAGTGGACTATGTGCCACCTGATGGGCTTTACTTAGAGGCAACCACATTGTGTCTATAGGAAAATTGTTTCCTCCTCGAGATGAGTTGCATTACATTCACTTGGGCTTTGACTAGCCCATAGAGGCTTCCCATGGAATGAGTTGCATTACATCCATTATGGGTTCTATGGTTGACTAAAAGAAGGGTGTCATACATATCGAAGAAGCTTGCAGGGAAGGTAAGGAAAGGTGAGGTGGAAGAGGTAAATGTGAGTAGGCTATAGTAGGATAGTAGGGATGTGCACTCTCGATCAACTTGGCGAGTCCAACCAAGCACATCAAAGCAATATGATGCCTTGCCATTACAATGAATCATTCCTTCAAATGACCATCTCTGAGGTTTCGTCTTACAAACACAATGCAAATGAAATAAGAAAACAACCACAAAATATAAGGGATAAAAGCAAACTACCAATTGTGAGGGTTCTACAAGTGCTACGAGTGCTGGACTAGTTGTAAGAGCTTGTAGTGCCAAAGTAGGAAGGCCAGTGTAGATGCTAGAGCCAAAAGGCTATAAAAGATCTAGCAGCCACACCAAAAGCAAGCATCCAAGGGGAGGCTAGTGAGTTGGCCAAAGGTGATAGCGATGTAGGTACTTGAGACTCCACACTAAGGACAAGAGCTTAAAAATTCAACAAGATGGCAAGAAGCCATGCTACTGGATGCACTTCCAAGCCCAAGCAATGGTGAGGATTAGAGGATGATAGCATTGTGGCTAGGCCATAGTACTACTGGGACTCTAATAGGTGGTGATGATGATGAGAGCCCCAATCACTAATGAAACACCCAAGGTCAATGATGTTGTCAACACAACCTAGGGATGGTACTACTAGTGATGGTGGTAGTAGCTCCAAAAGGTCAACATAAAGCCCAAGGGCATTTCCACAGGATCAACAAAATGCCAAGGATGGTAATGCTACAAGTGTTCCAAAGGCTCTTTATTGATGACATGAACTCCATTCTAGAACTACAACACCCCACACCACCTAGCCCATCAAGATGTGGGCAGTTGACAAAGGATGGAAAGCATTTACATTGGCTTGTACACAAAACTGTGTGTGTTGAGTTGTGTGTGCTAAACTACAAACCTAGTTTAAGGTCTTGGTAGACTACATGTTATGCTAGTTTAAGGTCCTAGCAATCCATGAACCTAGTTTAAGGTCCTGGTAGACCATGATGTGTTAGTTTATAGTCCTAGTAGACTGTCATGTCCCAATTTAACGTAGTAGTTGTGCTAACCTAAATTGTCGATGTAAGGCTGGAAGGGAAAAGAAACACTGAAAGATTGTTGAGTAGACATAGTTGACCCTGCCTTCACCTAAGGGAAAGCTGGAAAAGGAAACGAAGGTAGAGTGCCTTGGATGGTCTTCACGCAAATCAACCAAGGACTTCCCTAATCGTAAACTACATCTTGCGCTGGGGTTATCCTAACTAATGTTTAAAATGTAAACAGTGACGTACAAAATGTAAACAGATCATACACAGAACAATATTGCAAATAGAATGTAAACTAAATGTAACATAGAGTAAACAATATAATGGTTGGAAAAATGAACTGTATTGTATTGCTTAGAAAAGATATGCACTGGTCAAAGTGTAGTTGCACGTGTGAATGGCAAGTCAAGCACCAAGCCCCGAGGTGATGTGATGTGTTTCAGGAGTGCTTGGATGTTAGGAGTCAAGTATGCTCAAGCACCCAAGGATTGCTGGTCTGAGTTTCCTGAGCCGTTTGCCTTCAAAATTGCCAACCCTCTTTATGTGAATTGATAGGGTATTTATAGGGTTTGGCCAGGCTTGGGTGTGGAATTCATGAGTGGAATCAACGGCTGAGAATTGAGAGGAAAATAGATCAAGTGACATAAGTCCGATGGATAGCTATGTGTGAGTTAGACATGTGGGCAAGCTACGTTTTTGACCAAGTGCAATGTATCTTACAGCGTGCATCGAATTACTCAAGCTAGTTTACGCTCATGGAAGCACATACAATTTAGAGCGTAAGAGCTTGAAAAACCAAAAAATGATGAATGTTTACAATGAAATGATAATATACAATAAGAAGAATTAACTCTGGCTCGCTTGAAACTTCTCAATCTCTAAATTGCCTACTGTAGGATGTCGATCTAGGTGGCTTTGTGGCTATTTGAGGCATCTTTGCTTGACCAAGACTTCTAAGATGAGTTGATTTTTCCTTGACGTGTCCTCAACGTGCTCACACTGAACTCATGCTAAACTCACACTGCACTCACACTACCAGCATGACCTCAGTGTGACCTTAACGTGAGTGAGCTAAAATGATAGATTTTCCACCAAATTTTGATTTTTTTGAATCTTGATTCTTAAGTGCAAATGTTGTTTGACTGTGAGGTTAACCATAGGAATGATATACAAAATAAAAATTGAGCCTGATGTGAGTTGTTTTAGACCATTTTGGGTAGCTCATGCTGGACTCACGCTGCCAGCATCTAGAATTTTGAACTAAAATCTAGAATTCTAGAGGCTGGAACTTGAATTTTGTTGATGATGAACTCCAAGGATGACTTGGACGTTGATAATGAGATCGTTTCGACTTTGTTTTGGCTCTGAAAGTTGCTCACGCTACACTCATGCTGCTAGCATGACCTCAACATGAGTGACAGCGTGAGTGAGGAAATTTGCACCTTTTGACATTGAAATTTGAATCCCTGAATGCTAAAGCTTGGAGTCAACATCAGTGGCCCTTGAGTATGGCTTGCACCTTTAGATTGGGTCATCTTTAACTTGATTTTGAAGTTGTCAAAGTTACTCATGCTGAGGGCAAGCTAGCTTGACAGTGTGAGCAAGCTGGCTTGAGCAAGTTGGACCTAAGTTCCATGCCTTAATTAAATTTTGCCTCTTGATAGCTCAAAAGGGCTTGAGTCATTTTCAAAGTGTTAGGCCAAAATTAGTGGTGTTTCAGTAGCAGATGGTGGGTGTTGTGCCAATTTAACATCATGATGCAAGGATGAGTTGTGTCAGTTTAATGTCATAGTAAACTATTTGTGGATGCTAGTTAAATGTTGTAGCCCAAGGATGAGTTGTGCTATTTAAACATGATAATAGATGCCCTATGCCAATTTATAGTCATAGCATACTCTCTGTGCCAATTTATAGTCATAGCAGATTCTCTGTGCCAATTTATAGTCCTAGCAGACTCTTACTAACCTCTCTTTGTCATTGATGTGATGCTATGTACTAGGCATAATAAAACTTCAGATATGAATGGTTGATCAAATTGGAAAACTCATGGTTTTATATACCAGCAAGCTTGATTGCTCCATTGTCATAGGCCTTAGTGACCTAGAAAGACCCTTCCCAATTGGTCGAGAATTTGTTCGTAGGTTCACAAATGGCCTTGAGGAATAGGTCTCCTCTCCTAATTAAGCATTGATGCTGATTGTGGTAGTGATTTTGTCGTTTATTCTCTTCGTACCATTCAATGTGATCAAGCATCTAAATGCACTCCTCCTCTATAGATTCGAGGTTAATGGTTTTCAACTCATTATTTTGGGCCTCATCCATGAAGCTTGAGAGGATTACATGAAGTGATGGGACCTGCAATTCAAGACGTAAAATTGCTTTAGACCCATACATAAGGATACATGACATTTTACCTATTTTGGTTCTACATGTTGTGCAATAGGTCCATAGTGCATAGACCAATTGCTCATGCCATCGTCTTTTGCTGTTGCTAAGCATCTTCTTCAAAAGGTTGATGATGCCTTGTTTGTAGCCTTTGCCTGGCCATTCACCTATGGGTAGTATGGCAATGAGAAGGAATGCTTAATGCCAAGGTATTCGTAGAAGGCTTTGATTTCTACACTGCTAAACTATGGTCCATTATTTGTGATAATAGTCATGGGTAGACCAAATTGGATCACTTTATTGTCAAGAATGAATTTGCAAACCTATTGTGATGTGGTCCTTATAATGGAAATGGCTTCAACCCACTTGGTAAAATATTTAGTTGCAGTCATGATGAAGCTATGTCCTACAGAGAACTTAGGCATGATGGACCCTATGATATCCAACCCCCAACATTGAAATGGCCACATGATCTATGTGGTGTGTAGTTAAATGGGTGGCACGTGCATTAGGTTTCCATGCCATTAACACACATTGCATGTCTTGACCTTGGAAATGTAATCGTGCTCCATGTAAGGCCAATAGTAGCCTAAGAATTTTATTTTCAATGCCATTGCCTTGGGTGCTATGTGGCCTCCACACTATCCCTCGTGGACTTGATCAATGATCGTTTTCACTTCACCGTCGATAATGTAGGTCAATAGTATGGCATCGTAGGATCTGTGACATAGTGTGCCATTACCCACAATGATGTACTATCATGATCATTTTTTCACTACATCCTTTTGGGTAGTGGTTAGATGTTGTGAAGGCTCACCCTATTGAAGGTATGAGTTGATGTCATCACACCACTCTCGTGCATGTGTTGTGCTCATTATGGCTATAGATGCAATGTTGGCTACTTGTGTAATAGGTTTGATGCAATTAATTATTGAGGCAAGTAAGGCATGAAACATGTTAGGTGCAATGCTTAAGGGTAATGTGTCTAATGCATTGGTAATGATGTTTTTGTTGTGGGGAATGTGTTGGATATCTATAGTTGCAAATCATCAGAGCAAGTTCTTTGCCAAGTCACAATAAGGTTGTAAGTGTTGTGCCTTATAACCATAAACCTATGTAACTTGGTTGATGACTAACTGCGAAGCGCCTCAGATCACTAGGTTTCAAATTCCTAGGTCGTGAGCTATAATGAGACCTCTAAGGAAACCTTTGTACTTTGCTACGTTGTTAGTGCAAAGTAATGTAAAATAATAACTGAAGGGTTAAATATCCCTAGAGGGAAACATGATTATGGCGGTAGCACTACCCCTTTGAGAGGTTGAAGTGTCATCAAAGTGTAAAATTACCTCAAAGTTGGTAAACACTTGGCTTATACTGCTGCCATGCTCATTGAGAAATTTTGAATCTATAGTTGCTTGATCGTTTATTGGTGAAGCTATGAGTTGTGCACCTATTTCTTGACCTTTAGTTGATGCTTGTGCTATGTAGTGCAAGTCAAACTCTGTAGTTATTACTTTCCACTATGTAATTCAACTACTTTCATAGATGTTCGTTGTAATTGCCTAGAGCACATTGCTTTTGCAAATGATGTTTACCTGGCTACGAAAGAGACTAAGGTGAGAAAATTCTTTTTCACATCATTGTATTTTGCTTCATGGGCCACTAATGCATGGCTTAGGTAGTATACAAGGACCTCAAAATCATCATCTTACTTTTAACAGAGTAAAGAAGTGATGGACATGTCAGAAGTTGTAAGGTAGATGTAAAAAGGTCTATCTCCTTATGGAGGGTAAACTGTTGGAAGTTGAGCTAGCTCCTATTTGAGGTTATCAAATGCCTCTTAGCGTTGAGCTGTCCACTTGAAGTGGACTCCTTTTTTAAGCAAATGTTGCATTGCTTGTAGCTTATTAGTCAACCATGCAATAAACTGACGTATGAATTGTAGTCTGCTTTGTAACCCACATAACTCCTTAAGGTTAGTTGGAAATACTAAGTTGATAATGGCCTTAACCTTATCAGGGTCTATGCATATACCAATTTCTGATACTACAAAACCTAGCATGTGACCCGTCTTGACACCGAAGACACACTTCTTAGGATTCAGCCTAAGGTGATGTCTAAGGCAACATTTGAGTGTGCAGTCTAAGTCATCTGCATGGTCATGTGCCATTTTGAACTTAACTGCCATGTCATTAATGTAGTCATTGAGTAAGTCTAACAAATAGTTACTAAAGATGTATGTCATGGCACATTGGTAGGTTTCTCCTACGTTANCTAAGCAATAGAAAATCATCTTTGATGGTCACCTTGTTCAAGTCTTAAAAGTCTATGCACATGTGTATGCTTCCATTTTTTCTAGATAAAATCATGATGTTGGAGACCCAATTTGCATAGTTAATAGCTCAAAAGAAACCAGCCTTGTAGAGCTTGGTAATTTCATCATGGACTGCCAACGCCACCTCAAGCCTAACCTTATGGGATTTCTATCTAACTAGTTTTATGCAAGGATCAAGGATGATATTATGCTACACTATGCAAGGATCTAAGCCTAGCATGTCCTCATAGGACCATGCAAATATTTTGATGTTGTCATTAAGTGTCTTTGCAATGATTTGGGCATGTAAAGGCTCTAATAAGGAACTAAGTTTTAGTGTCTTTACATCACCATTAAGTGTTGCTACAAGGACTTCAACAAGGGAATCCTTAGTGACGTCACCTACCTCTAGATTGAGAGCCCTAACTAGATGGTCAAGCCAATCTAGCAGTGCTTTCATGGATGTTATGTAGTCATCACAGGCTATGGGCTCAAGGTCTAGGCATTGGGCATTGATGCATCTAATGAGGTCATCGTGAGGTTTGATGAGGATCAAGAGTGAATGAAGATGCTTATATACGCTTATGTTGTAGTCCTATGACATATCCTACAAAACAACTAGGAAGACCGTCAAGCCACACCTATCTTAATAGAGGCGAAATGCATAACATGAGGAAAGAAATGTAATGAATAATTACCTAAACATGTAAGAGTGGAAATTAGAAAAGTAGACGTGCAAGCTGGTTTTAGGCCTTGGCAAGCCATGATTTGCTAGTTTAAGGTCTTAGAAAATCATGATTTGCTAGTTTAAGGTCTTAGCAGACCATGATTTGTCAATTTAAAGTCTTAGTAAACCATGGTTTGTGCAAGATGCATTGGTTCAAGCCAAGTGAGAAGTGTTTGGAACATGGAGTTGGGCTAGGCGTTTGCTAGGCAACCAAAAAAATCTTAGAAATTTTCTAAGTTTGGGATTATTAGAAAAAATTTAGAAATTTTTCTAACTCTAGTTGCTATGCTCACCCCTTACTACACTCGCCCCCTCTTGCTATGCTCCATAAGAGACTTGGAAAATTTTGCCTAAGTGTGGGACAATCGATGTGGTAGGTGGTGCATTTAATTACCCTAGGATTGTATATATGTGTGATTCACCAAAGGTAAACTATCATTTTCCAAAGTGTGAACAGGAAGTTACAAAGTGTCACAGAGTTTGAAGTGATAGCTAGAGCGTAGCAAGTGGAGCATAGTAATGAGGGTGTAGCACTAGGATGACGCACCATAGTGACTGTCAACACCCCAGATTTGCCAATGTGGAAAAGGGGAGGTGAGCCTTGGAACACCTACCATAGGTATAGGTGAAGGAGAGGAGAGTGTTGCTAACCGCCAGGTACGCTTGCTATGCTTGTCCCTTTTTGTACCATTTTTTCTTCACATTGTGGCTTTTCTTTCTTGTATTGGGATTTGGTTCTTGGCGTGGCCTTCCTTGGTAGGAACTGCCACCACCCTAGCCACGTTAGCATCCATGAACAAAAGGAGGGACGTGTGCATGGGTTGTGGGTCTGTGTTAATGCATTAGATGCTTTATTTTGATTACTTGTGACAAATGGGACAAGGGAAAATGCATGGACTATGAGGGATTTGGTATGTTTATCCCTAAGGAACATGGCACAAGGGGTGAGGGAGAGGGAAAAAACAAGGGTCTTGTCCTGGTAGTGGATTGGGATTTCCCTCTCTAAGGCCATGCCACATGGAGGACACAAAATAGGATGAAAATAACTATGGCTAGGGCATGCATGGCCAAGGTTCATTTGTTTCCCTTTTTTCTTCTTTTGTGTTGATGCGTGGATGAGGGTGATGATGGATTGGGGCAAGGGTTATTGCTAAAAATAGCCACGACCAAGGGACAGGGTTATACCATCACTTTTTTATGATGTGGGGGCAATGCAAGGTAAGGGTAAAGGGAGGGTTAGGCATGACAAAGACACATGGAGAGAAGGCCATGGGGACAAGGAAAGGGACAATGATGCAACCATAGGGGCAATGGTTGTAGCGAGGGGGTGAATGAGGCCAAGGAGATTGCCAAGGCTATAGTGATGGTGAGTACCCCAACACATATTATTAGTGTGAGACAACACCTAGTGGCATAGTGAAAGAGACGTGATGATGGAAAATCAAGTGCTAGCAACTACGCTCCCTAGGGAGCGTAGCCAACACTTCATTAAAATTAGTCAACTTTCAGATGTGGTGGGTGTACTGCCTGAAATCGTCGATCCCCGGCTGGAAGGAAACAGAGACCGTGGGATCGCAGGACGCGCACAGAAGACCCTGCCTTCACCTGAGGGTGAGTTGGAGTGCATGAAGGCAGAGTACCTTGGGTGGTCCACACGTGGATCAGACAAGGATTTACCCGCACGTATGCCGAAGTGCTATACGCTGGGTTATGCGTAAACGGCGTAAACGAGAGCGTAAATGGCGTAGCAGATATGAACAGGGCGTAAATGTAAATGAGCGTAAACAGAACACATGCAAGAAATTAGCGTAAATTGTAAAAAATGGTATTACAGAGTCAAAGTACATTGCACTGGTCTAACGCAGTTGTGATGAACACAAGGCGGACGAAAAGCCCTGGTGGATGCAGGGATGACTCGGCGGGTTCGCACGATAGGTGGAGCATAGAGACTACGTGCACGGCGTACAGGGCTTTCCAACGTAAAAGGGTTTTTAGCTCTGGTACACAGTGTAAATGTCTCTGGTATCCTCTGGGATTTTTGCCAACCGTCTTGGTGAAGTGGAAAAGTGGTGTTTTATACCGATTTTTACGCTAGACTCGGGTTAGAAGACACGTGGTGCGTTGACCGGGTGCATACAATTTACAAATATACAACATATTACATCTGCTAGGTGTATACGTAGGGTGTATACACTACATTAGGCTGGCATACATGCTGGGCGTATACGCTGGACGTGCTGGGCGTATGTGAACTTGGGTGGAGATGCTATGGACGCTGGGTGTACACGCTGAGCGTACAAGTCAACAATGACTTGGCGTATACGTCGGGCGTGTACGCTGATGGTTGCCAACTTACTTTAATTCTTGCTCTTTGGTGCTATCTTCATTCTATCATTGAGATTCCATCTTCGGGTGTGTGCATCTATGGTGCCAAGCATACAGGTGAGGCATGTACATCAGGCGTGTAAGTCGGATGTCTACGCTGGGCGTATACGCTAGGGATGTCAGGCGTATACGCTGGGCGTATACACTGTTGATGCTAGGTGTATACACTGAGCATATATGCTATTGATGCTGGGCGTATACGCTGGTACTACACACTTAGTGAAAATTAAGCCTCTTGATTCCCAAAGTTGCACTGTGTGACACCAAATGTAGCTGTGGCCGTTCGTGGGTCCTAGGGACCTGCTTCTTGCTGGGGAAGTACCAAGCTCGAAATTTTATGGTGTTTCAGTGGGATGCTATGCTCCCAATAGTTAGAAATGTTTTGTTGATTTTCCGCTTGTTTTGGGGACTACACTCCCTAGGGAGCATAGTTAGCAATTAGAAAATTCAGTGATTTTTTTGGCTACGCTCCCTAGGAAGCGTAGAAAATAGTTAGAATTTTTTTGGATCTCATGCTACACTACCCAAAGTTAGAAAAAATTTGAGAAAATATTGAAAAGAGATTGCTAGGTGCAAAATTGGAATACCACATGTGGAAAATGCCAAGTGCAAAAGGAAATTTCAATGGTAAGAATGCCTCATGCAAAACAAAATGCTAAATGCACGAAACCTATGCTAGAATGATAATTTTGCAAATTGTATGGATGCTAAAACATGCAAATTGTGTTGGTGAAAATAGTGCAAATGTAAAGTAAAAAGTTAATGCTAAGTTAGTCTTGTACCCTAATGAACACCAGGCATGTCAAATGTGTATTGACGTCCTATGCTCGCGAGGCCCCATGGGGGACCCTAAGGATATATTTCTAAGTCATGCCATTTTAAACTAAATTTGCTAATTTTTGCTAAGCACAAGTTAGTTTTTTTTTAATGTCAAAATGTAATCTATTATGTCCTAATGCTACATTTGTTTACTATCTTGTGGTTGCGGGGTGTTACTGAAACTTTTCCTAGTGGTCATGGAGCTCATTGGCATTCTATCCTACATTAGCAAGCCTATGCCCAACACACATATACCTGACATGAAGTTAGGCCATTAGGCGGTGTGGTTTTGGCCAGGGGCATTTGAATTCCTAGTTTACCTACTACAACACTTTAGTGTGATCATGTAGTCACACTTGGTAGAAAAGGCTACAAGTGCCATCACTAAGACATTGTTGGCTAGGGAAAATTGAGACATACTAAAATTTATGTCTAATGTGCCCATGACTAGTGGTGATCGAGCAGGTAGCCCAAGACTAGGTCCTAGGAGCATTTTTCCCTTAATCAAGATCTAGAGAATGCTAGAGTTCTCTTGCTATAACAGAGCAACACCCTTTTCATTGTCATGCATGTGCATACAATCTTCTAGAACCCACCTAGGACTATATATCATGTGAGATGGTAAGTGCTCTTGCTTTTCATTATGTTTCATTGTCATTGGCCATGCTAGATTTGTAAGTGTTGACTGTAGATGTCTAATGCTAGGTTTAAAGTTGATGACGAGGGAATCCATGATGAGATAGGGGCTCTTGCTTTAACCCGCACTGTGCTAAAGGTATTTTCCTCTAGTCCAAGCTTTCAGGAGGTAGTTATTGAACAAGTGGGAGAGGTCTTAGAGAACTACCCCACCTGATACCCAAAGACATTCAACTTGTGCCATACCTACAATTGGCTTGATGCGGGATGGGCTAGTGGTAAGGATATCTTTGGAGAGCTCATTGTGCCACTTCCTACGTCGTGCACACTATTTTTTCCACATGATTATTCGTTATGTTGGCTTGACTTTCATTACTTATTCTTATGCACCCGTTGATCGCATGATGCTAACATTACATTGCCTATGTTATAGTTGTCGTTGCTTTAGGAGAGGTAATAGTGGTTGCCACTAGCCATAATGAGACCACCCTCATTATGAAGTATGGTTATGTAGAGGGGTCGTAAGAGTGGCTATGCCATTAGGCCTCAAAGGCTCTAACTAGTTAGCTTACGCATGCTGGGTTGATGGACCTTTTCCTAGCCCTTAGCCCAAGCACACAAATGGCCGAGATGGTGACCATCGTTAACTCCTTTAGCCATGATGTCTATTGTTTTGTTACTCACATGCATGGAGTGAGGGTAGTCTTGGACCTCAATGATGCCTTCTTCGCTGAATTCTTTTACCTTCCCTCTGAGGGCCCATCAATCATTAACAAGCCTAACCGAGGTAGACCAGAGAGAGGAGATTGAAGAGTGGCTGGGGACCACTCACTCTTGTAAAGGCATCATGGTTGGAAATGTGCACATGCCTAAGGGCCAAAGACTTTACCCTCTTTTCTCTGCTCATGCCTTTCCTAAGCTACTCTCCCAAGGAAAGGTCCTTGAGGTGGAGCAAGCATAGGTGATATGGGAGGTCATAGAGGAGAGAACCAGGTTTAATTGGGCCTCCTCCATTACTTCCAAGCTACAAGTAGAGTTTACCAAGCTTCACCGCAACGTCCATGTGAGGTCTGACTTTCACTTCACATTCTTCACAACCTATTTGTGAAGGCTTGTGAAGTTCCTGGTGATTAGGGATAGTGGACATTGGGTTATGCAGGATCGCAGGCAACTATCCAAGCCATAGATTAAGCATTTTTTTGCTACCACTCGTGCATAGGACCCTCTAAAGGGGATTAAGGAGTCGTATTCAATCACAACAAAGGCACATTTGGGGAGGTCACAGTTACCATATTCCAATGACAATGCAAGTGAGTATCCACCAACTGTTGTTTGGAATGTGAAGAGTATGGAGTAGTATATTGTGGAGATGGTGGGGCCCTCCAAGGAAAAAATTAAGAGGCCACACCCAACAGAGGAGACTTCCCCTATAGTTGGACAAGTAAGCATCAAGAAAGTCTACCTCAGGATACCCACACTCTGTTCGATGCTTGTAGGTTAGTATGCATCATAGATGCATTTGGCTTATGTTTTTTTTTTTTGGTTTTATTATGTTATGCTAACATTGCTACGCTATGTGAGTTAGGCAAGAGGGTTGCTAAGTAAGTAGCAGCAATGATAGTAGAGGTAGTAGACATGCCCCCTCCTTAGGTTTAAAGAGGAGGTAGAGGCTCCAGAGATCTCCCACCAGTTTGATGCAGAGGAGCTCTTCCACCCTAAGGGTGACTTTGTCAACCTCTTCGATAGTGTGCAGCTAGGAGATCCATGTGTGCTAACATCTTAGGGCTTTCTTGTGAGCACTCTATGTTATCATCTACTCTTACCTTTTTCTCTTAGCCCTTTGACTGCTCAGTTATTGCTAAGTGTTGCATTGTGTTTGTATTGCAGTCTCAGGCCTTCCTACTAGCAATCCACCGCTAGTGCCTATCCATCGCATGACGCAATGGGCAGAGATACCAGATAAATTTGCATTCATGGAAGGCATCATGGAGGATATGGTGGACCACATATAGTAGGTGGATCCTAAACTTGGTATGTGTGTCATTTTTCTTGAACTATTTTACCAATTCTATGCTTAGTTTATTATTCATATTGATTTGTTCATTGTATGCTAATAGGCTCTAAGCTTCGTTGGAATCCAAACCAGGAAACTCACATGGATGTGATTCTTGAGTATCCCCCTGAAGTGGAGCAAGTGCCTCATCATGTGTATGAGGTAGTGATCAAGTGCATGCTTCCTAGTGCGAAGGCATTGTGGACCTGTAGGTGCTCGAATGAGCATCTATGGAAACACGTGCATGAGCTCCAAGAGGTAATGGCAAGTCTAATCACAAAGAAAAAGGACCTCCATTCCTATTATTATTTCTTATTAGCTCAAGAACAAAAGGATGGTGCCTAGCGAACATCAGAGATAGATTATGCCAAATACTAGTCGACAATCCGAGGACCCGGGAGGCCATCAAGCAACGGTTGTAAATGGATCTACTCTCCTGGAAGAATCAAAAGTGGAAGAGCTTTAGCACCAAGGTGTGCAAGTGGGGGCATATATAGAAGAACCACAAGTGCCACTATAAGCAAGAGCAGGACACATATCTACAGCAACTCAATGACAGGTCCATGAAAGCCCGTCACCTTGAGATGTTCATCGAGGCAATTGGCGAGAGTTGGGCCTTTGAGTTGTTTTCTTAGCATATAGTGGTTAGTGGTTTCCTAGAGCAAGATATTACTCTACCCTTAGGGGAGACTTCTATGGCCACCTTTTCTATGCAACCTCCTGCATGGACTGTTGTGGACGAGGAAAAAATCCTTGCAGATGTTGACCTCAACCAGGAGGACTAGATGCAGTTATCAGAAGAAGAGATCCTCTGACACTTGGAAGAGGACCTTGATAGATGACCACTAAAGTCCAATGTAAGACCCTCTTAGGTTAGTTTTGCTTTTGCATTTTATGTGTTAGTTTTGCATGTTAGTTTTGTATTGTAGGTTTGCACTTGCTAATGAATTTGTTTTTTTTGCATTGTTTTGAAGTAGGTACCAAGCAATAGCGCAGGCCCCAGTGGAGCCATAGAGGTGGAGGAGGAGGAGCCTCAACCCCCACTAGACACCACTAGTTGGCCTAACCTGATGTAGCCCGGATGCTAGGAAATTTTTCACTTTCATCATTTTTGTTACATGGTCATGCTATGTACTCCTGCTAATAGAGATATAATAAAACTTATACTTTTTGCAATGAGGATTGTATGTGAAACTTCATGTTTATTTTGTTAACTGTTTAATGTGGATAATGCAACTAGTTTATATTATTAGGCTCCTTGTGGGCCCCATTCTAGTTTAAGGCCATGGCAAAAGGTCCATTGCTAGTTTAAGGCCATTTCGGGCCATGGTGATTGCTAGTTTAAGGTTATTTCTTATCATCAATAAAAGGAAATGGTTGCCAGTTTTGGGCCGTGGTAGGCTGCAAGGTGCTAGTTTTTGGCCATGGTAGGCCATACACTAGTTTAAGGCCTTTTCGAGCAGTAGAGATGCGAGAAAGATTGCCAATTTAAGGCCATGGCAAAAGGTCCATTGCTAGTTTAAGGCCATTTCGGGCCATGGTGATTGCTAGTTTAAGGTTAATTCTTATCAACAATAAAAGGAAATGGTTGCCAGTTTTGGGCCGTGGTAGGCTGCAAGGTGCTAGTTTTTGGCCATGGTAGGCCATACACTAGTTTAATGCCTTTTCGAGCAGTAGAGATGCGAGAAAGATTGCCAATTTAAGGCCATGACAAGCCATGTAGTGGAAGAAAGACGTTGCCAATTTTAGGCCATGGTGGGCCATGCACTAGTTTAAGGCCTTCGTGGGCCGTGGGCTAATTTAAGGCCTTTTTGGACCATGTGTTAGTTTAAGGCCTTTTGATGAGTAGCAAGATACCCCTACACTCAACCATACGAATACGAGTGTTTCACGCACGATCTGGTCGAACTCTATAGACGAACTAGTTGTGGTATCTAGATAGTTACTCGTAGATCGTAGTTCGCTATCTTCCCACCTGGACTAGTATTAGCTTTGTCACATATGGTTTAGTCTAGAGTGAGGCGTATGATGTATTCCTACACTAATGCTACTCCTGAGGATGATGGGAAATAATATCAACTAAACTAGGAGAGAGTGTGTGTGTGTGAGAGAATCTAAACTAGCCTAAGTGTGATGAGCATGCATTCCTCAATCATCTATACACATCTTGGACCTCATGCACGACTACCACTGGGATTACCAAATGCATGGCCTAGGTACACTACTGGGTTACCAAGTAGTCACACTTAAATGCTTGTGATTAAGTTGTACTCATTCCGCATTACTAGGAGATAAGGGTAGAGAGATATTAACTAAGAAAGCAGTAAATAACAATAATAAATAAATAATTAATTAAGCTAAGTGGATGCTACAATGATGAAGTAATCTCAATATTTATTGTCAGTCATGTATGTGTCCAAGTACATCACACTCGAATAAGGATGTCGTACAATTACAATCATCACACTGCGGGCATGCACTAGGAGAAAAGGGTTGAGGGGAAAAATTGACGTACTAAAAACTATTTAAAACTTAACCTTTTAAAAACTAAAAACTAAATCTACATACCTCTTATTTATAGATGAGGAGATAGGTTGTGATATTGCATATGTGATATCACGTCTAGGCTGCGATATCATGTACGCCATATCATGTACGTGATATCGCGTACGTGATATCATGGATGCAATATCACAGACAACAATTCATGACTCATCATACCCCCATGACTGAATGAAAACTTATCCTCAAGTTAAAGTGAGAACAAGCTCCATTGATTACACAATGGATAGGTATGGGATTATTGACTGACGAGAATGGATTCATGCCGCAGTGTGAAATCAGAACAAAATTGAGACACAACACAGAGAACGCAAAAGAAAATCCTATAGCTGCATAATTGGGTGGAACTCATGTGGTTCCTGGTGGTGGTGGCTCCTCCATGGGTTTCTTTCCCTTATCTTGTGCTCCAGGTCTTGGGATTTGATGACGTTGAAGTATGGCCTAGAGTTTCTCCTCTTGTAAGGCCTTGAGTGCCTTAGTGTGCATGTAAGTTTACGCTTGTGCCATAGAGGCATCCCAGTCAGCCTTCTTTACCATGCTCAACTATTTAGTTTTTAGGGATATTCCCAATTTTAATAACAAGCAGGATTAATAAATAAAAGGTGAAGATCCTTGCATGTTGAAAATATTGAGACTCAGTCATACTTACCCCATTGGGGTTCACACACCTAATTATAGTAAGTATAGTGGGGCAATTTATAAGATGTGGTTCCCAGATAAAGAGTTGACCCACTATGATACTTGAGACCGGAAGATGGTATGCAAGGATCAGGATGTCGCCCTCAATGGCTATATTCATTGGGCCATATGGTTTTTGGAGTGTTAATTGGTGGCCCTGATGAAGTAACACGAGGCATTGTGTTTGAAGAGAAGGATGCACCATAGTGTTGGACTTGTGCTGAGTTAGAGAATGCAGTGGCCTTGGAACTGTATTGTCCCTTCCTACGGTCATGTCTAAAGAAGGGACACCTTTGATGTTGAAGAGGTCTCTCACTGCTGTTGGAAATAGTAGCACAAGTAACATTTATGGGCTTTTGCTGTAGTGTAGACACTTCAGGAACAATTGGTGGCAATGTAGAAGGAGGGAAAGGATGAGAACATTGAAATTTAGGGAAAGTGTAAGGTACACAAGGAGGTGGTTGTGTTGAGGACATGGACTGATAGTATTAAGGAGAATGATAATGCGGTGAGGTAGAGTATGTCGACCTAGTTGGGAAAACAGGATGTTGGACTAGATAAGCATTTGGATTCGGATGATATGAAGGATGTCTCCAATTTAGGGATCGCTTCCCCCATGACTAGGATTTTTGCCACTATGATCGAACATAGTATCTCTGTACGAACTCTGGGTTTAACGTGCTTCCCCAATGCTCATATAAATGTAACAAGATTGGGCATTGGTTCTTGGGGTGATCGTACAAGAAAATGTTGCATTCATACGCATGATCCGCAGTTGAGCTCTTATTTTCCTCATCCCTTCTTTCTGATCATCTAATGATATTGAGTCCTACTTCTCATGTTGTCAAAACTCTATCTCCAATATTATTGATATATTCCCCACACTTTTTATGCATCCATTCCAGCATCTTATTGATCTTTGTCTCGATTTCATCTAATGATTGTTGTACTGGAAAAGATGATTCTTCCTCCTTGAGATAGGTTAATTTATCCTTTTTGTGATTATGAACCTCTGTTAAGTTGAGATTTTGGTCCCATTGATGTTTTTCAACACTCTCCCATCTAGCCATTTCTCCTTCTTCTTTTGCTACCTGCTTAATAAGCTCTTGGAATTGATGGGTTTGTAGTTCATATAGTTGACCTTGGGCATACATCCCTAGGGTCTCTCTTGTTTTATCATGAAGCCCATCAATGATATGGTACATTAGCCTTTCCTCGGAGAACTCATGGCCTAGACACTTGTTTAACAGTGCATAATATCTTTCTAAGGCCATGTCCAAGGGTTCATGTTATGCTTGTTTCCACTCTTGGATTTGTTTCCTCAAGGCTGACACTCTTGCATAGGTTTGATATCTTTCGTTAGAGAGTTCTACCATTGTTGGCCAACGTCAAATTGAATTTGGTTTTAACGATCTATACCATACGTTTTCTTGGCCAACAAGTGAGTTTTTTTCAACCATTGTCAATGTTTTTCCATGCACAGGAATCATAGAAGGCTTGTAAATGTTGTTGCGAATCTACGTCATAGCCTCCTGAGAAATTGGGAAAGTGGTTTAAATTAAGCCTGGGTAGACAGCTCTCTTTACAATGCCTACGGGAGATTAGAACAGCCTCTTGTATTTGTGTTAGGCTTGTAGTGGCTAGTAAGGGTTCATTGTCATCAAGTAAATTATGCTTTTGTGCATTGGAATGATGTTGCCTTCATTTATGTTTATAAGAAACCCCCACCTCATATTACGTACTCCAATCTTCATTGTCATATATTTCGTTGGTTCTCCAATGAATTTCTACACTAGATGTGGCATTATCGTAGTCTTGTAGGAGACGCATGATTGTGAAATTGTGTGTGAATTTGTATGTGACTTTTTTTAATTATTTCTTTGTAAAAGATATATCGTTAATTCCTATACAACGACCTTGTATGATATAACTAATCTAGATAACTAGCACCGTCCCCAGAAATAGTGCCAATGATGAGCAGCGAGATACCCCTACACTTAACCATATGAATACGAACATTTCATGCATGATCCGGTCGAACTCCACAGATGGACTAGTTGTGGTATCTAGATAGTTACTCATAGTTCGTTGTCTTCCCACCTGGACTAGTATTAGCTTTTTCACGTATGGTTTAGTCCAGAGTGAGGTGTATGCTATGTTCCTACACTAATGCTACTCCTGAGGATGATGGGAAATAATAACTAAACTAGGAGAGAGAGTGTGTGAGAGAGAGAATCTAAACTAGCCTAAGTGTGATGAGCATCTATTCCTCAATTATCTGTACACATCTTGGACCTCATGCACAACTACCACTGGGATAACCAAATGCATGGCCTAGGTATGCTACTAGGTTACCAAGTAGTCACACTTAAATGCTTGTGATTAAGTTGTACTCATTCTGTGTTACTAGAAGATAAGGGTAGATAGATATTAACTAAGAAAGCAGTAAATAAAAATAACAAATAAATAAATAATTAAGCTAAGTGGATGCTGCAATGATGAAGTAATCTCGATCTTTATTGTCAATCATGTGTGTGTCCAAGTACGTCACACTCGAATAAGGATGTCATACAATTACAATCATCACATTGTGGGCATGCACTGGGAGAAAAGGGTTGAGGGGAAAAACTAAAGTACTAAAAACTATTGAAAAATTAACCTTTAAAAAACTAAAAACTAAATTTTCTTACCTCTTATTTATAGATGAGGAGACAAGCTGCGATATCACGTACATGATATCGTGTACATGATATCACAGCCAAAAATTCATGACTCATCACCTTTTTAAGCCACATGCTTTGTTTTTTTTTGCAATGTTAGTTTTATAATTTTTATGTGTTTTGATGTTTTTCTAATGCATAAAAAGACCAAATGAAAATGCATGAGCAAGAGAAGTGAATGCATAAGAAAGTAAATAATGCAAAACACAAGCAACCATGTGGAATGTAATGATGCAAGCAAAGGCTAACAGGGCATGCAAAAGGTTAAGGGCAAGTAGGCACCTAGCACATGTTGCACTAAGGGAGTACCTTAGTCACGTAGTCACTTCCTAACCTGATGTGGGTTAGGGGGTGCATAGGGCCTGGGCAACACGAAGCAGTATTCATCTATACCTTCATTGTTGATGCTAAAGGGAAATTCTACCCATAAAGCTTCCTTAGGGAGGGTATTAGCCTCTTTTGGTCCTTTAGATGGGTTTGCCAAACAAGGTTGACTCTTGTCCTCCATAGGTGGCATGTCATCAGGGAACTCTACCTCCAACCCTTGGCCTCTGTCAATGTTGTTGATGGTGGGAGGGACCAAGTTATCACCATGTATAATCACTTCTCCACCTTCATATAGAAGGTGGATCTCTTGGTTAATGGGGGAGGAGACAACCTGTAATTAGGCTAGCCAAGGCCTTTCCAAAATCAAGTTAAACTTAGGCATCTCCTCGATGATAATGAATTCAGCTATAGTGGGGAATTGGTTCACTACCACAAAGGCTATTGTGATCATTCCCTTCATGATGATGCATGATCCATTAAAGAACTTGAGGCATGTCATCTTTGTGGCCTATATTTGGTTAGCCAAGCCAGTTTTGTCAATGACTAGGAATGGTATGCCATTAGTCATCACCCGATCATCGACATGCACCCTACAAATCTTGCATTGCCCTATGTGGATGGTTATAATCATCGATGTAGTGGTGACCTACCCCTTTTCAGGGTCGACCTTGATTACCTCATCAGGAAATGCTAAAGCCGTTAAAACTGACTCTTGAGGCGATGAAGGAAGCATCATAGCATAGATGGCTTGTTTATTCACTGGGATGTCCTCTTTGATAGGAATGGAGGCCAACATGCAAACTAATGCCTCACAATGAGTAGAGGAGGTTATCACCAAGTCATATAGGCTCAAGGTTGTATTCTTTTGTTTAAAATCCTGCTTGACTTGTGCCAATGCATCTAGAAAGTCTTTATCGCCATCAGTTGTCTTGTTAGCTTTCATCTCCTCCATGCGATTCAAAAGGAAAATTTCTTAGGGAGGAGATTTGGGCTTTTTTTTATACCTACCTATGAGCCTCAATGCTTGGTTTTTGGTCACTTATAGTAGTAAACAAGGGGACAAGCTTAGGTGGACCTAACGCCATGCATTCCCTCATCATTCAGTCAATGAGGAGCTCATTTGGCCTCCTGAGCTACCACCTTGACTACCTGGTGTTGTATTAAGGATGAGGCCTTGAGCAAGCAAGGCCTATTATAGTGTCCACCACTGGACGCAATGAAGGGTCCACACATTGTGGCATCCTAACGACAAAGGGTGTCTAGGTTGTATTCACTACAACATGCTATGGGGTCCTAACCACAAAGGATGTCATGGATGCCCAAGGTGGTGCTTTGATAACAAAGGGATTCCTTGGACTGGTTGGTGTCGAGGAGGCCCCAATGCTATCAAAGGACACATGAACCACAAATGGCTCTCATGTCAATCCTACACTGTTATCAATGCTAATGGCATTGATGACATAGCCTATGCCATTTATTGATTGATTTTCTGGTCGAATTGGGTTGGTCGAATCAAGAACCAACTGGCCTTGGTCAATCATGCATTGGATGTCATCCTGTAAGGCCATGTAGAAGCCCATGTCATGGCCAGGAAATTGATGATAATGGCAGAACCAGTCTAACTTGAAGTGTTTTTGGACCAGAGGCTTGTCTAGTGTAGCTTTTGATGGATTTCTGAGGAGCTTGCAGTAGCAATCATGATGCTTGTGAGCATCTTCAAACATTTTCTTGTATTGGATGCACCCAACACTAAGCATTTGACCCAATAGTTCTAACGACTTGATGGGAAATAGTGTATACTTTGAGCAATCTTGCACTCAAAGTTTGGCCTTGGGGTAGTTTGTCCTGTAGCTGCTAATGGCGCAAATTGGTTGGTTACCACAGTTCCAAAGCCAGTTGCCTTGTTGTTGGCTAGGGCTTTGGTTTCCTTGGTCATTGGTTTGACGTTGTTTGACTTGGCCTCATTGGCCATTGCTACAATGGTTGTTATTACCTTTCCCTTTTCCTTGTCTTTCTTTGCATGTGCATTCTTGTAGGCCACATAGGTTAGATCCTTACTAGCTTTCACCACATCATGAATGCTCTTTGTTAGAGTGAATTCTTGGCTTAGGGAGTATGGGGCAAGATAGTATAGTTTCAAATTAATGAATTCATTTACTACACCTTTGAAAATGGCCAATAGATGAGTTTCCGTGATGGGCTCACAGATTTCATTAAGTGCAATGCTCCATCATTGGATGAACTTTTGAACGAGCTCTAAGTGGCCCTACTTGACTTGCATAAGTTGGTATAGGATCACCTTAAGCTTCAAGTTGTACTTAAAGCAAGTGACAAATTGACTAAGCAAATCCTCTAACAAAGATGTGAAGGCCCTGGGGAGCACACCATACCAATCTAGCACCTGACCGGTTAGGGACATGGCAAACATGCAAATGATTACATGTCACCACAATTGCAACAAAAGGCACTTGGATTGAAAGGTTACTAGATGGGCATGGGGGTTCCCTTCATCGTTACATTTGGTGAACTAAGGAAGTTGAATTCCAGGAGGTAAGGTCAGTGATGGGACAATAGGACTAATGGAATCATCCCGGTAAAAGTCCATCACTTGGACCATATTAGAAGAGGTGGCCTTAAGCCACTTAACCTCTTTAGTGAGTGTCTGAATGAGCTAGAATGCTTGATCCAGGCTCAGTGTGGGTGCGGTGAGCTACATTGGTTGTGCAGCGTGTTGTGCTATTGGCATGCTCCACAACCCCATTCTAGGTTGTGTAACCACATAGGATGCTTGTTGGGTGTATTGCTATAGAGGATGTCATGCATGTTGCTATTGCATGTGTTGTGCCTAGGGTAGGAAGGCAGGGCCCCACCACATGATTGTGGCTTGGGCTATCATAGGGGGCACCATAGAGATAGGTGAGATGTACAATGCCTGACTCATATGTGGCTAGGACATCAGCATCGTGTGCATGTAGGGCTAGGTCAACATCATGGATGCTAGCATAGAGGATTGTAGATATTATGCCAAGACCATGAAGGACGAGGTGACAGATGATCCTGCACCCTAATACATATGCGCTTGATGGCTTGCTACGATAGTCATCAACCTAGGTGGTGATGGGGGAGATGTTGCTACCTTAGTAAAGGTAGATGGCTAAGACTGCGAAAGAATGACATTAGAGGAAGATGGTAGGAAAGAGACATAGAAGGGATCTCATTCTTTGAATAAGCTTAAAATTCTTCTTATCCATCCTGCAAGGGCTCCTCGTAGTCATTTGCTACGTTGTGCTCGTTTGATCCACTTAATCAGATGAGTTGGTTGAGCAACCACCGAAAGGTCTCAATGAGGTGGTTCAAATAATTAGGAGCAAGGAGGTACTCTCTCCCATTCCTATGTACAAGTTCATAACCTTGCTTTGCATCCATCTTTGGAGGTCTAAGGGGATTCCCACTTGGACGTTTGCACAAAGGAGGTTGTATTTGTCTTTATCAAGCACCATGGCTCGGGAGATTGGTTGTGAAGCTTGAGGGATTACCTTCCCACAAAGATGGGGCCCCTAGCTCTAGGAATGTCAATTTTTAATTCTTGCTAAATAGGTCAAACAACAACTGCACTTGAGGTAGAGGTTGAAGGCTCTTCAGGGTTCATGCTACTATGAGAAAAAATGCAAAAGGTGCAACGCTGGCAAATAAATAGTTAAGTATAACAATTGCTAAAAATAAATAAGTATAGAAATGCTAAAAAATCCCTAACTCTAGTGCTACACTCTCACCCTGAGGGTAAGCTACACTCTGCCTAGCACATAGAGTTTTGGGTCTAAGTACAAGAGATACACTTCACCTTCTATCCTATGAGGTTCCAAAGGAACCAATAATTGGCACTAATCTAAACCAACTGGATCATAGATAGCCATAGGGGTGTCGCATCTATGCTAGTTTGAAGTAAGTAACTTAGGTGCAGAGAGCACATGGGACTACCACTGAATGTAGAAGGAAATGGGGTGCCCTCTTTCTAGTGCTAAGAAACTGTAGCAACTAAAAATGTCAACAGCTAGAATGCCAAGGGGTTCGTAGGTGCATAGCCTTGACCCCACCTTTATGCAAGGGCCTCTGCTGGGAAATAGAGGCAAAGCACCCTAAAAGATCTTGTCAATCAAATAGGGACTGTACCTAATGCAACTAGGGTATCAAGCACAACCGGGGGTGGCGTGGTTAGCTAAAAATGCAAGTGCTAATGGTGTTCTTGGTAGTACCAAGTTCGGCTAAGCTTGGGCATAGCAGGATTTCCTGGCACAAGAACGGTGATAAAAGCATGCAATAAAACATGTAGAATAGCAAAAAACACGAATGCAATACTGAATGTCAAAGAAAATTCTTAAAATGCAATGGAGGAAATGCTTAAAATGTGATGAAGTTTTAGAGAAAGAAAGAATGATGCCACCCTAGACATGGAGTGTAGCAATTACAATTAATCTTTGAAGAGATACGCAGTGTACAAACAGGCATAGTAGCAGCATAGCCAGAGTCTCTAGGATGTCCTGAGGTGAAGTCTAACATCTACTATGAGGTTAGTACCTACTGGGCTAGCTGCTGCAATGTCATGTGGGTTTGTGGTGCATTGTAGTGCTGAGTGGAACACAAAGGGTTGTCAAGATGCTGATATGCTCTAATGTATGGGGTGCTCAAGGTGCTTCAGTGTCAAATGGTACTCTAAGATGCTAACTACTACATGGATTTTGCTAGCCAAATGTTTCAAATGGCTAGTACTAGAATGAATTTCCAACCCCTAGAGTGTGGAATGTAAGGATATTTATAGGCTTAGGGTTAGCATGAAGTGCAGATCGAGTGTCATGTGGTAAAGGGGTAGGTGGGGCTACACTAACTTTTGCTATGATCCCATTGAAGCAACTGGTGCTATGCTCTAGTATGGTCCACTGGACCCTAAGGGACTACCAGACCATGGCTACACTACTAGAACTACATTTTCCAAGACCACAATGTACCTACAAACAGTGCAAAATAATGCAATTTGGAGGCTATGCTTTGGGAGTGCATTCTTCCCTCTTTTGAGTGGGATCGAACATAGGTACAATTTTGGGACATAGAGGGGGGTACAAAAAGAGTGAAATTTGCTGGTCCTGCTTGCTGGAGGAGTGCTGGAGCTGGAATGAAGGCATATGCTAAACTTTCGAAGGTTTTGGAGGCAATTTCTTGTTGCTACGCTCTGGAGCGTAACATAGCAATTAGGCAATTCTTACAAAAGCTGAAGTCTAATGTTGCTACACTTACTATGCTAGAGAGCGTAGCAGGATTGGGCAAGGTGTAGCATGAACACTTAGAAAAATCCTAGCAAAAATTATAGTCCTTGTTCTTGCTATGCCTGCTACACTCTCGAGCATAGCAGGAGGGGTAGCTTCAAGAGTTAGAAATTCTGCCAAATGCCTCTTCCATGTTGAGCTAGCTTAACAACTTTTCACTTGACACTAGTGCAGACTAGACATCAGAGTGCTGCTATGCTTGCTACACTGGAGAGTGTAGTAGGAGGAATATAAGTGTAGCAAGACACTTAGAAAAATTTCTGTAGCTACTGTTTGACACTTTGAAGATTTTGTAAATCTGGTTCTATGTTGCATGCTACGTTGGCTATGCTCCAAAGCATAGCCCCAATAGTGGAAGCATGGGCCAAACACTTAGAAAAAGTTTCCTTATGGTGACACTTAGAAAAATTTTCCGTTGAAGTGCTATTGCCCGAATTTGGTGGTGTTCCAAATATCAAAGCAACAAATTTATATATGAAATAAAGTCATCAAAATGATCTAAAGAATATTAGTAGATAAAGATACATTAAAAGGATTTAAATAATATATATATATGTATATAAAAATACATTCAAATGTTATTTATCAAATAGACATATAACAAAGATACATCAAAATCATGCTTAGTGATAAATCAAGTTTTTCATGTTTGACCACAATAATCTACAATATTATAGATGCAATAGTTTCACTCAATATACAATGTCNGTTACACGATGATGAGTGGTGTGTCCCCTACACCCAACTATATGAACCGTAAGCATATATGCACCATTTAGTTGAATTCTGTGGATGGGGCTAATGTGGTATTTAGATTATTAAGTGTTGATCATAGGTCACTTTCTTCTCACTTGGACTAATGGTAGCTTTATCACATATGGTTTAGTCCAATGTGAGGCATATG
This sequence comes from Gnetum montanum, assembly GCA_015680685.1. NCBI lineage: Eukaryota > Viridiplantae > Streptophyta > Gnetopsida > Gnetales > Gnetaceae > Gnetum > Gnetum montanum. The sequence continues at coordinate 385 of MNCI01002119.1, read as the reverse complement.
AATCTTGATGTTGTGTAGCTCTAGCTAAGCTATATAAAAACATGAAAATTAATTATTTAACTAATTTAACTAATATTAAGGACATATATCCTAAACTATCCTAAGGATGATGAGTGTTCATTCCCAACTTGCCATACATGTTCTGAACTCATGTACCCACTACTAGGATTACCAATTGTTATGATACTGGGTGAACTAAGCAATAACATTGTTGGGATTTCTAAGTGAATACATGTTTATGCTTGAAACTAGTTGTGCTCATTTTGCGAATTGATTAATATGCATGAAAATGTAAATATTAACTAAGTACATGGAAAGTAAATTGCATTGAAAGAAAATTTATTCGTAAGTTAAAGTGATGTAATGGATATGAATCAATCTTGAT
>MNCI01002118.1:662630-680864 GCA_015680685.1 Gnetum montanum | reverse complement strand
AAGTGGGAACGGATGCTGACGCTAGTTAATTTAGACTTAGGACAGAGGTTAGAGTTAGCTTAGTTTCTCAACCCTTCCCTCTCATAGCTTAGAAGATAAACTTGAAAATACCAAAAAAAATCACATACCTCAGACTTGCTTAACCATACACCGTGACACTTACAAGCAAGCTTGGGAAGACAACGAACGATTAACCCCAAGTGTTTCTTGTGGTGTTAAGGCATTTAGTCTGCGCAGTTCGACCGGATCGTGTGTACACCCTCGTATTCGTATGGTTGAGTGTAGGGGTACCTCGCCACTCATCAATACCCTAGTCCTTAAACCTCATTCCTCTTATTCTAGATCCCTAAGAAATTAACTTGGATTGGTAGGAGGAGCATTGATAGACCAAGCAATTAACAAACAATTCACACATAATTTTATAGATTTATCATAATCTACAACATTTCAAGGTATAATGAGAATAGTCCTCAATTTAAGAACTAACCAAACATGAAAACATCAAGAATATGATATGCAAAAATTAACTATCCCAATTCTACTCTTTAATACCAAAGTTTTTATGATTACTGATGAAGTAGCCAAAATTCAATGATAGATTACTCTCACTGTAGCAAATTCACCTTGTTTGTGACAAACCCTGGAGTCGTATCCATGGAGGAATGGTTCAAAAATACATCAAGATAATAGAAATAATTAGACTCATTTCTCAAGAAATTTTATCATGTCTATCACACATAAGAGAAAACCTTGAATTTACAAAGTAACCTCTAACTTAAGCCCAAATAAAGATCCAAATATTTAACCTAATTAAAATTATATGCTTTTAAAATAAAAAAGAAGCACATGGGAGATATCACCTCCAATCTATGATTCTACTTCACTATCTTTAGAGTGAAGTAGCTTTTACAGCCCACGATGGACTCTAATGGTCAAACAACCACTACAAAGTTTAACTATCTCTCTCAATTCTCAAGAAAAAGGAAATACAAATTCTAATAAGATTTGGAACATTGGAGGGATATGAATCATTACACTTCTTAGTGATCAATAGGCCCTTTTATACAAATAAATGACCAAGGTTGGTATAAATTAACTCAATGAGGATTTTTAGAAAAGTAAATATATAGTCATATCACTGGCCATTACAAGCAGAAACAAAGATTGATGTAAAAGCATTTATTATCATAGACATATCTTGTCGAATTGATGCTACACGATTACCAAATAAAATATAATTACTAGGATCTATAAAGATGACAAAGTTTGATATCCATAGATAATAAGCTAAATCTATAATTCTCACAACTCGATGGACATTATCCAATTAGTATCTAGTAGTTGCAACTTGATTCACTTGAAGTCTCCACAAATTAGTACATTTACCATATTAATTAATATTGTTGAATCAATTTAGATTGATGTAGCTTTCTTCTTCCTCATTGGCAAAAACTAGATTGGTAAACATTGATGGGCAAAGACATCTCTAAAATTATGGCATATTGATGCATATCACAGTGGCAATGTGCATCGATAGCTCATTTTTTTTTCTTCTTTTTCTAATGTCAATTAAGAGATTTCCTATAAAAAAAATGTACTCATTAAACCATTAGTAAATATTGCTAGACATCAATTGGATGGATACCAAGTAATATGGGGAAATTACAAAAAAATAAAAATGTAAAATAATTTCTCAACTTTAAAAGATCACATTGAAGCTATCTACATAGCCCCCAACTAGCCTTTAGCAAACGCCTAGCCAACAAGGTGAATTTGATGATGAAATCATTAATTAATATTACTTGTAAAATAGCTGGAAAGAGTACCCAAGGCAAGCATGTCTTAATAATGGAATGATCAAAATCATTATTTTTAATTAACAAAATAATCCATATGTATTCATCATCACCATTAATAGTTAAAGACATATGTCAAACCTTCCTACAATTGATTTACCAATAATTTAAATTCAAGTTAAAAGGACAAGAATTTATCCCAAAACTAATCAACATTATGTCTTGAAATAATTCTATTACTAAGCAAAGTAGGTTGGACACTAGCATAATATCAAAACAACAAGATGCATAAAGGGTTATGAAAAAAGTTCCATCAATCCATACTAAATGAACTTAAATTCATCATTCCTCTAAGAAAACAAATTAGCCTTTATTATAAAAACACTAAACAAATTCTAGTATTTCAAGTTTTTGAAATGAACTACACTGCTACATGTTAATATAAAGATTAAAATAATTATATAAAAAATACATATAATAATATTTTACCATTTAGATCCTCATATTATTCATATCACTATTTACTTTGAAATGGCCATACAAACATAATACTAATAACTGGCCCTTACAGTAACAATTTGAAATCAATAAAAATGGACTCAAACCTACAAGCCAACCATATAATAATAAACTATTGTGTACAAAAAAAAGGCTTTAGAGCTACCTTCCTTCTTCAAACTTAAAGGACTCTTCTCCTCATCATCTTGGATAAGAGGCCTTAGTTGTTTCTCAAAGTTGGCTACCCTTTTATCTAGGATGGATATAGCCACAATGACTTCCTCCAAGGTAACCAAAATGGCCTATTGGTTAAATTATATCTCTTACAACTAATTATTTACTTCATCCTAGAACATCTACTTTTTTTCTCCATGTTGTATTATCATGAAACTTGGCTCAATATATTTCATAATAAATAACCCAATCATTGTAAAGATCTTTAATGATATTTCAAAATGTTCTTTCTTAATAAGATTAAGGTATCCTTCGTACCTATGGTGGAATTCTAAATTCCTAATTTTCTTAGTATTGTTAAAATCAAAAAACAAAAGTACAAGTGAAATACCTCATCCTCATGATGATAGACTAAGTATCAAATGAAAAGGTAGGCGTGATCCACCCCCTCTTCATATTTGAGTTCTTTCATAACCCACAATGTCATCACTTAGTACATATGAAACATGTGTGGAGGAAAGGACATTTGTGGCCACCATTCTAGCCATAACACAATGTTTTAATCACAACTTTATTACCTTCACACTCTACAACTACATCCCTAAACAATCAGACTCATCTATGAACTAGTGGTAAAGTTCATATTTTTCTCTAATGTTGACCTTGTTCTTGAAGATGTCTTCTCCTTCATTTGGTAGTCTAAACCATACCCTCATCCAATATGTAGTGATTGTTACTATTGTTTTCTTGTTAGATGATATAATGTAATACTTCCTAGGTTCATCCTTGATGAGGTGTGGCTTGAGGTCTTGATAAAATTTGAAAGTCTTCTCATGGGAAAACTGGTCAACTAGGGGTTTGATAAATACCTTGCATCCTAGGACATTGATTTGTTCATGAACAATGGAATCAGTAACCTTAAACCACTTAGTAAAATTAGCTTCAAGATGGTATTTGACAATCTTTAGTTGCTCAATATTGCAAGCCTAAATGGATAGTAGGAGATAGCTTAACAAATGAAAATATCAGTGATTTGTTCAAAAATTAGTTCCATACTTACCTTATCTTGAGTTGCTATCGAGGATTTGCCCATTTGAAGGTGGCCCTATGCTAAAATTTCGTTTCTAAAGCAATAAAAAAACTGAATCTAGGTCCTAGGAATAACAAATAATTCTCTAAATTTGGTTATATATAATGCTCACCTAGCTAGATCACACCCTTAAGCATGTTGCACCATGCTATTCTCTTAGACTCTTGGTCAATCATGAAAATCGTTTATGTTTAGATAGGGCTCCTTTTTTTTAATGTGACTAAGAGGATCTTCCTTAAAATAGTTGTTATCATATTCTTGTTCATACTAGCATTTGGCCACTACCTTATAGTTATGCTTATTATTTTTTAAAAAAATTAACATATCCATGCTTAACATCAAATCAAGATTCATTGATTTCTATTATGTTAATTTTTATAGCATGATCAATAGAATCAATATCACTAAAAATTTTTATCGACATTTATCATCTAAGTATTGTTATAATCCCAATGTCTCAAATTTTTCAAGGTTTATCACTTAACATCAATTAGGACGATGCAAATCAATAAGTTTATATAATTTTTATCAATCCTTATTAATATATTGAGTTGCAATTGATATGTTGTATTACTTTATGTTAAGATTATATTACTTAACATTACCTCAGTGATGTCCATTAATATATCACTACCCCTAAGGAAATTGTTTACCTAGGTACTTGTTAATTGACATCACTTTGTGCACTACTCTACAAGATAATCAAAGAATTCATTGTTGATCATTACCTTAAGCAATGAACATTAATGTCACTTTTTTATTTTAGTTTATTTCATTTCATTTAATCATTAAATTTTCATTATCTAATTCATATTATATGTTTTATCCATTTAATTTATCATCTAGGTATTAAACATCCATTAAGTTGAGCTTCCACATACAACTCAATTAGGAAGGTCCATCCAAGAAAGATTTGAAATAAAATTTTCCACATAAGGTTTACTTCTTTCATTAGAAGAATGACTTACAAACTCAAGGTTTATACCTTTCCTATGTTCTAAGAATGCAAGATGCATTTCTTCTAATGAAATAATTCTTTAACTTAATGTTGGGTACCCTACTTCCCCTAACTTATATAATGATTCACCCCTCCTTCTAATGCAACTAGGTTACTTCTTTAACCTAGATTAATTAGATTAAATTTTTATTATTTATTCTAATAACACTTTAGCAAGAAAATTAAAACGATGGTAATCTAGCCAAGAACTTAATAAACTCTCAAACTATAAATAGTGGACCAAGTAAACTCCAACCTTCTAAAGGCTAATGTCCTTAATACTAATGCCACAGTAGGGATCTCAACACCTAACACTTATGGAGAAGCACTTCAAGAACCACATCAAAAATCCCAATAGAAGTTCAAAGATATTTAATCAGTTACCTTTATTACATTTGCTTACTTTAGACTATTACCGATGGAATATTAGTGAATAAGATGGGTTGTATTAACTAAATACCAAAAAATGAAATAATAATACTTAATAATCATAAGGTATATTAATTTAATAAATGAACTAAAACAACATGAAATAATAAAATACTTATATGGTATAGTAAATGGTATATTAAAGGGAATATAAAAAATAGGAAAAGGACTTGTAATTTCACTAACCAATTAGCATATTTCTATAGCTAAGAGGTGTAAAAATACAAGATTAAACAATTGATCATAACATTAGAATGTCTTCCATTAAGATTTCCTACCCAAGTTGATCAATTTCTTTCTTAACCAATGTTATGTCCTAATAACCTAAAGCACTTGCATCCTTAAAATTTTAATTTGAACGATCGTTGATCCATGCAATAGATCTGATGGAAGCTTGTAGGGTGCAAAATTTGAACGATCGTTGATCCACTTGTAGGGTGCAAAATTTTTAAGCATAGAGTACCATTTTATATGTAAGGTTTTGATGGAAGCTTGGCTTTTCTTCTAATTGAAGGTTCTTGTGGGACATTTTTCACCTTTTTCTTTTTTGAAGATCTATTTTTGATCCCTACACCGATTGTAAGATTCTTCTGGGAGCTAGCTCTTCTTCCAATTAGAGGTTCATGTTAGCCTTTTTGAGTTTTTAAATAAATTCTTACTACCTTCTCCAATTCTAAGGTTTATGTGGGGGCCTACCCTTTCTTATGATCTTTTTATATAATTTTCTCAAAAATAATTGGGCTGATCACATGGGTGCTAGTTTGATTTAGACAGGGATTCATAATTCTACCTCTATATTTTCATCCAAACATAACACACCCTTTTCACCACATTGGCCAACTTGAATAGTATCCAATATTAAAATTCATGATTATGTCTCCATCATTAATTCAAATCACTTACTCCCCTTAATCATATAAATTAATCAAGGAAGAATGCATTATTTTTAGGAAAGAAAGTAGAGAAAAATATACCAACCAATGATTTATTACTCATTTAGTATTTTATTGTTCTAAGGCACATCCATAGATGAATTTTTCATTTTAACCTATTTATCTCAAGATACGAGGAGTTTTCCTTCTCCTTTGCATTCTATACATGATGCTACTAAATTTTTTATAGTCCCAACTAATACTAGTATTCCCCTCTACATTTTTCAAGGATAAAGTTGTCTGTTGGTGCTCTTTCAATAATTTTAGATTATAAATAAGATACTTTATTATGTGAGATACTATTACTCTCTTGATTTTACCTCCAATTGATCATCCTTTTATCTATTTCCTTATTTGAATAAGTCTCATTAGTTAGTTCTATTAGTTCAACCTTCTTATCTATTTCCTCATTTAAATAAGTTGCATTAGTTAGTTCTATTAGATCATACTTCCCTAGTTCATCAAATTGATGTTGATAATAATATTTAAATATTTTATCATTAACCAATCATGAATTATATTTATCTTCGAAGAATGCTATTAGAACACTTCCTTTGGAATGGGGTTGCAATACTAGGTACAGAACTTCCCACTTTGTTGTTAGTTACTAGGGAACTTTTCCAGCCACATGTTATAAAGTAGAGCATTATCCCCTATTGAAAACTTTTTATTTAGTATTTTTTTATTATGTATTCACTTTATTTTTCTTTTTATAATTCCTTTTTTATCCAATTTGGGTCATCATAAATCCTATATTAAACTCTTTATCAAAATTTCATTGATTGGCTAGTCTTAACAATTGGTAGTTTATTTCTACAAGTAAACAATAGTGCTTATTATCAATAAATCAATAAAATTAGTAACATAGAATTGGTTTATATATGATCTGATAAGCCCATGAGGCCTCTTGTAGCATTTTAGACCAATCCTTCTTTTTAGCACATATTATTTTAGTTAAGGCTTTTAAAATGATTTGGATCGCAGTTTTAATTTGACCATTTGTTTGGGGATGATAAGAGGTTTCTATCTTATGTTGGATTCCCCAACTTTTGATGAATCATTCCATAACATTATTTGTTGATCTTTTGGTATGTCAAAATATTAAGAAACATGAAGAACAAGGATGCTTATGAGGTTGTTTTATTTGTAGGGCAAGAACTTGGATTTGGATAAAAGGAGAGCTCAAAGAAGGACTTCTACAAAGCCTCAATGAAGCATTTGGGAGTTCAAAGTGCATGGACAAGAGACAAAGACCTCAAAGCTTAACTCTGGTGTTCAAAAGCAAGCCTTAGCATTGAAGGATTAACTGAAGATGTCTCCAAGAAACAACAAACATCTCCCATCAAGTAAAGATTTCTCTCAACAGCAATAGACGTCTGGATCGAAGAATAGAAGGATCAAGGGAAGACGTCTTGAAGAAATAGCAAACATCTCCCATCAAGCAAAGACATCTCCCTGATGAAGTAGACATCTTGGCCAAGTTGAAAGATGCTTAGAAGAAGACGTCTCTTAGAAATAGTAAATGTCTTCCTTGTGAAGAAGACATCTCCTCAAAGATGTCTCTTATGAATGGAAGTTTGATGTAGAAAGACATCTCAATCTTGAAGAAGACATCTCTAGTGACCATTAAATAGTTGTTGCATGAATTCTGAGGTGATTTCAAAAACATCTAGGCTATTAAAAGACTTCATTCTCTTAAAAAATGTGTAAATATTGAATGCAAGCAAGTGTCAACATCAAGCAATCATTGTGCAAATTATTCTATTGTATTTGTATGCCTCATTGTGCTATCGTTTGTATTGTTGTCAAAGATCTATTATGTTATACCTCAAAGTGCAAGGACTTGAAAATTTGTTGCATCCTTTTCTTGTAATTTTTTTTTTCTCTTTTATTGCCCTATGTGAATGATGTGCTTCTTGCAGGAAGGCATCATCCTTGAGCTTGTTGTGATCCTGCAAGATTGAGTGTTGGTGTAACACCACAACACTCTAGAGAAAAGCTCAAGTTGTAAAGGTTGTGAGATCTTGGAAACCACATTCTAATCTTATCAGGACCTTGCAAGGTTAAGTGAATTCATGGTGTCGAATCACTCTAAAGTAGAGCTTAGAGCTGTACAGAACATGGTATCCTTCAAACCACATTTTGAGAGTAACAAAGTCTGGAGATATGCTAACAAACTACCCTTCGAGTGTGGACTACCAAGCTAGGGAACCACATCAAAATTTGGTGTTTGCTTTAGTTGATTAATTTTTATTTTGGAGAACTTATTCATCCCCACCATCCTCCGCGACCACNNTCCCCCCCCCCCCCCCCCCCCCCCCCCAACCTTCTAAGTTTAATGATCCTCATTATTTATAAAATAATCTCCTTGCTGGAAAGTGTTTGTAGAGTTCCAAATAATGTAAGAATGTGTTTCGTTAGAAAAGTCATAACTACATTAACATCATTTATATATGTTCCCTTCACTTCTATCCATTTAGTAACATAAGCAATACATACTAAAATGTATTCATAGCCATTTGAAGAAGAGAATGGTCTTGAAAATCTATAGCTCATACATCCAAACTTTTTTTTATTAATATGGGATTAAGTAGCATTTCTTGCTTTTCAATATTGCTCCTACTCTTTAACAACTATTGCACCTCTAAATGTATGTGTGAGCATCTTTAAAGATAGTGGGCTAATAGAATCCACTTTGTAGTACTTTTAAGGTTATCCTCCAACTATCAAAGTATCCTTCTCCAAGATTATCATGACATATATATAGGATTTTTTATTGTTCATTCTCTGCAAGACATATTCTAGCTCCTTCATTGATACATCTATATCTTGATAGAGATGAGGCTCACTGCATATATATCTTGATACATCATTAAACAAGGATTTTTTTTCTCTTGACTCCATTGGGTTGGGATCTTCATTTTAAATAAATAGTTAGGTATATTAATAAATCATGGGTTCCTGTTGACTAAAAAAATTTGCGCATTAGGGAATTTATCACTAAATTAACCTTTGGTTTTACTTTCCTCCAAAGTTTCTAGCCTAGAAAGATTATTAGCTACAATATTATCTCTACCTCTTTTATAAAGAATCTCAAAAACAAATTCTTGAAGAAGTAAACACCACCTCATAATTCTAACATTTTCTATTGTTTTATTATCTAAGAACTTAATAGATGAGTGATCTATGTATACCCCAATCTTGTAACCAATTAAATAATTTCTACATTTTTCTAAAGCATACACAATTGCTAGAAGTTCTTTCTTAGTAGTTTTGTAATTTACTTAGGCTTGATCTAAAACTTTTAGACACATAGTAAATTACTCTAAGCTTATTATCGATGTATTGTCCAAAAACTTCCCCTATAGCCATATCACTTGCATTACACATCAAATTAAAAGGGAAGTCTTGATTAGGTGAATTAAGTAATAGATTTGATGTTACCCTTTTCTTAAGTTTACTAAAGACTTTTTGGTACTTACCAATCCAAGTGGAGGATACATATTTTTCTACGAGTTTATAAAGAAAGTTGGAAATATTTTAAAACTTCCTAATAAATCTCTTATAATATTTATAATGTTACACAAATGATCTAAGTGTTCTCAAGTTAGTTTTGATTACAAGTTTTGAAATAACTAACTTTCTCTTCAGTAATCGTAATCCATTCTTTAAAATAACACGACCCAAAACTACTTCACTAGTTACCATTAAATGGACCTTTTCCAACAAAGTTTTAGATTCTTCTCAATACACCTATCTAAGGAATATTCTAATCTTTCCAACATTTTTTTATATGTATTCTCATATAATGAAAAATCATCCATAAATACCTTAATGTACTCCTATAACATATCAAAAAGGATGAACATCGTACCTCTATAGAAGGTGGCTGGTGCATTACAAAGATTAGAAGACATACGTCGATATGTGAAGGTACCATAAGGACAATTGAAAGTTGTCTTTTGTTGGTCTTTTGAAGCTATAGCAAGTTGACCATAACCACTAAACTCATCAAGGAAATAATAATAATTCTGATCTCCTAATCTCTCTAGACTTTGATCTATGTATGGTAAATGAAAATGATTTTTTTAGTACCTTGTTTTAGTTTCCTATATTCTACACACATACCATTTATCCCCTTTTTACATACTACCATGTTGGAACTTACTCGTTCACTATCAACTATAGGATAATTTATGCCTTCCTTCCATAGTTTAGATGTTTCATCCTTTACAAGTTTGTTAAGAGCTAGTTTTGTCCTTCTATAAGGAATTCTAACAAGTTTAATATTATCTTCAAGGTAAATATAATATTAATAAATGTTAACGAAGATTCCATAATGAAAATCTTCATAACTCCAAGTGAATGCATTGGATTTTCTTCTTAATCTTCATAACTCCTAAGACTTCATTATTTGAAATCTCATCACTTCAAATAAGTTGGGAGATATTCTAATAAGTACACCTACCTAGGAAATTTTTTCTTTCTTCATTTTGTACACAATTCCCTTAAATATCTAACATCAAAAGAAGTGTCTTTTATGACTTTTTCTATTGGAATGTATAAATACAATACCTTAAATAATTTTTCATTTTACACTTTGGTAGGAAAATCCTCTTTTGCCCTCTTATGAAATGGTAGTAGGGCTACTTTCCTAATTAAATATTGTTAGATTTTGATGGTTGATCCCTTATCTCATTTTCTACATATTCTCTAACAACTTCTTCCTCTTTATGTGATTTCTTCCTTGGTTAAATCTCCTCTACTTGATCCTAGAAGCTTACTTACTTATTAGGCTTAGCTTCAATTATTTTTCCACTCCTTATCGTGATTGACTTGGCTTATCCCTTATCTCTTCTTTGAGTTGTGGGATTGGGTATAGTTTGAGAGGTTAATTCACTTTTGGTTAAGTTTTGATACCACCTCATAGTTTCCACTATGAATTATCTATTTCCATCAATGAAGGTTATAATACTTTGTGTCAATTAGTCCAAATGTTCATCGGTTGAATTCCAAAATGGTCTAAAATTATTTTGAGTTATTTATTATGCTTATTGATAAAATGTCCTTAGTGGATATGAAGGAGACTTTCAATTTCTAATTTGTTAAAATGCCTTAACAAACTCCTAAACTTCCTCATTAAAATAGACCAAATCAAGCTAGTTGGTGATATGATGTTGTCAATTTCCACATATATCCCAAGCTTCCTTTGAGGCCATACAAGCTTGTTTCTTAATTAATTTAGTTAACTCATCTATCTTTTTATTTAACAGTTTAGCTTGGTAATTCATCCCAACATGACATTAGGTTTGAACAAACATTTGCTTTGATCTCTTAAGGAGTCTATAATTCTCCAATCCTCCTCTAGTATGACATTTAAAATATTACCCCCACAAGTGAAATCCACATTTCTCTTACAATAAGGTAGTAATACTTTTATAAATATTTATATTGGTTGAACTTGTTCTAGAGGAACATTTGATCTTGGACTTCCAAAGGTAACGGGAATTGTTGGTTAATTTCTAGTAAGAGGTACATGGTAAGATGGGGCTCTAAACATAAGGATGAAATTCAAATGATAAAGATATAAGTTGGATTGACTACTAACGAAGCTATTATAGTATGTATTTCTTGGAAATTTAAGGTGCTTGTAGGGTACATAGTGTTTCCTAAGGTTCTTATGTGACTTAGAATCTAAGTGATTGAGGAATTTGGTTCCTTGGAAATACCTACCATGACTGGATTTTCTATATCCATTCTAATATTTAAAGAATCTAGGAAAGGATTAAAAGCTAATGAAATTGAAAATTGAATTGAAGATTCCTTACTTGGTTCACTCAATTCACCAATTAAAATTGAATTGAATTGAATTACTTTAAAAGGTCATGTTGAGGACATTTACAAGTATACCTTCAATTGATGATTCCTATGCAAGTAGAATTAAAAACATGTCAAATCCCACATATATTCATTCCTAATTTTATGCATAATGATAAGAAAGGAAAATATTGTTAAAGACCTCTCTAATTAATGCATGAAACATGAAAATACATTAAAATACAAATGAAAATGGCTCTTGCATACACAAGCTACAAGACCTATATAATTATTAAGCCTTCCATGTACATCAAAATCTCTCACTCAGCAATGGATGAAACGCATGAGGTCTTATACCTCTTTTAATCCTCACCTCTCACTCAAGATAAAGATATAATATAAAAGGACTAATGTAAGATGTCTACTGAACTCAAAAGTGCATTAAAGTACCCCTCTTACTCATAAGCAACATAATCATCAAAAGCCTTAATTATGTCTTCATGTTATGCTTGTATAGACATATCGTTGAAACCTACTTGTTTTCTGGATAAAACACTTCTTAAAAATTTTTAGGCATGTTGCTATAACCCACTACAAGTCACACCTATTTATAATTCCTATGTGGCTATAACCTATGATGGGTCACAAATTGCTCATGATCCCTTCACAGTACCTCACAACACCTTTAGACTATGATGGACTATAGGTCAAAGTATCCCATAGTAAGAGTTTTTTATAGAAATCCAAGAACAAGTGTACTTATTAGTGGAAGTGACTACCCATCCAAATCCTTCACAGCCACCAAAGTGGATTGTGATCACATGTCAATCTCACCCGCTTCACAAACTCTTGTCAAATCCAGAATCTTTAATAAAAATGAATTTTCAACTGACTACAACCTCATGCAAGTCACACATGATTTTCAATCATTTACTATAACTAAGTGTGAATTTTAGTCACATAATAGCTCCTATTCCAAACTTGAAAACATCACAATTTGATCTTATTAAGTAAAATAAAGATGAAATATAGCTGTGAGTATAGAAAAAATAACCTTGGGTTCTTTGGTGCACTTTATTTTAAGCATAAGCTAAGGAGATAGTATGGTGTCATTGTTTCTTAACATGGAACTCTAGATTCTTATTCCATTCAAATCCAAAGCTCTATTTATTCTTCATTTAACATTAATTCTTAAATGCAAATTCAATATCAATTACTCATCAAATCCAATAACAATGATATAAATTTGATTCTATAATAATATAAACCTAAAAACAACATAATATATTCATAAATAATATGAAAATGTTACATATCATTGCCAAGAAACCTAAATTTAATAATATAGCATGCAATTTAACATTGACTTTGTCTACTAAAATTCACTACTTCACATAGCAATCTCTCATATACAAATTCACTCAACTATAATTATCCATCAATATAATCTTTTTCAAATCATTTCTTGGCATTCATTCATTAGGGGACCACTATTTCGTATACTTCTACTACTATTTGTAGTCTCATATGATGGTTTCATAGTTGAAAACTACAAATATTTAGTCTTATTTTTAAGGATACCATATGGTACATTTCCCTATAGAACCAAAACTCATGGTTGGTTCATGATTTAAATCATTACCTTACCATAACTTCTTCTAATGGTTCAAATTCTAATAATTGATGAAGAAATAGCTTACATAAAACTACCATTAATAGTGGTAGCCAACTACAAGTCTACCACAACTCATGGTAAAATTCAAATTACTTCTTCTTGTTCAAAAACTTGTGGTGAACTTCAAATTACTTCTTCTTACTTCATGACCCATGGACCACTTGTAATATCATAGAATCTTAAACCACAATTTGACCAAGACTTGTGATCTGTTCTGACTTTCATACTTTAGCATCTTCTCCAGGCTTATAAAAATATAAAAGCATAGTATAAGTCTAAAGATCTAATAGACCTCCAAATGACTCCGAACTTGGAGGAAAAACTCCCTATGACTCGTACTACATAATGGATAGTAGGAATTATAACTTAAGTTGAGAGGTATTTCTATACCACTTCTACATGTCTAGGTTGGAAAAATTTATCAATGGCCACTGGATTTCACAGAAAATTTAATAAATTTTATCATTTTTTGTGAGGAAAAGACAAATCATTTATATTACTTCTAGGAAAACATCCTAAATCCAAATTACAAAGTCTAGAACTTCCTAAGTGAAAAAGGATCTTTAAACTAGATAGGAAGAGAGACAAATAAAACTTCTAGCCAAAAGGTTGCTAGTAAACTAGTTTGGAAATGTTAGAAATAGGTGGGATCAAATCCTAGCAATGTAACCATTGTAAAAAAATTCCCTAGGCATTCCTATAAGAAATCCAAACTAAACATACATAGAGTAGATCCATACAAGTTAGAATAACTATAGAAAATAGAAAATAGTAGGTGAAATAGAGATCCATCACCATCATAATTGCCACATATCTTAACTAGACCTTCCCTTCTTAGGGCTACAAAAATCATCAACAATACAAGGTCCATCAACCAGCAGGAAAGGCAAGAGCTACAATTCTGGTGATTGTCAATCATCAAGCATGACTAGGTTAATTTGTGCTAGTAGCATAAGCCTAGAAAGTCATTTTACACTAAGGTGAGCCACATTGAACATATTCCACTAAAGGGAGAAACGTTATGCTCAAGGATGTCCTTACTTTGGGAACCATAGGCCAAGGCCACATGGCACATACATTAAGATTCCCAAAGCCAAACCAACCCCATGCACAGCCTTAATTAGTCTTAGCAACACATACAAATTGATTTGCACATGCATTCCTATAAACACTGCCTATACGGCTAAGGTCACCATTACACCACCTTCATTGGATGTAGGCCTAACCTTCACCACTTCAACAACATCAAGTTATAGCAATCCACATCAATGCCCAGAATACAAGTCAATCTTTTTGAGTAATGTGATGAGCCAAATACCATAGAAGCTAAAGGCTTAAAACCCCCTATTACCTAGAAGGTTTCACTTCACCCAACTAATTCATAAGATGAAACTTTTAATAGACCTTTAGGGGTTCCACTTGAATCAAAGGATGACCCAACAAGGTAGGGACAAGGTTGATAAGAAAGTCATTAGGATTATCATGGCTCTTCCAAATAACATTGGTTAACAATAAGTGGGAAGATGATAGGGAAAGATAAGTACGAGTCATCAGGATGGACGGGAAGCACACAAAGGGACCAATATGCTATGACAATGCAGGGATAGTGGCTAAGGCTAGAAGTGTAGGGGGAAGAACATGAAAATCTAAAAACCTTATGCTCGCTCAACAAGCCACACAAGGAGGCTCAAGTGTACAATGTAAGGGACCTAGGCCTAAGCAACTAGTCATAGTTCACTAGCTAGGGTATTAGCTAATCATGCCAATAAGTTCATCTCAACCAACACCTCTCTTGAGAAAATGGCACAAAGTAAATGAAAATGGAGGCTAGAAGCCAGAAAGGATAAATGCGTTTCAGTCCAAGGTAACATACCAAATAAGTTGTCTCACAAGCTCTATCTACATTGTTGGCATATTTTTCTACTTAAATGACACATGAGATTGCTATATGATAAGTTCATTTCAAAAAAATATCTACACAACCACCATGCCCTAGTGATTTGATTGTGCAATAAGGATCCCTTAATTTGAAATCCCAGTAATTGCAACCATCACATTTAGCTAAATTCTCATCTACATCTCATGTACCATAAACTCATCATCCTACCAAAAGGCAACCACTTAAAATTCCATCTTACAAGGTAAGGTTAAATACCTATAAGCCTGTCACCCACCCTTTATTCGGTAGAAGCTACAAAGTTGATAAAGTAAGCAAGTTGCCATGGAATATGGTTTCATGCCACAATGAATCATGAGTATTAAGCATCATCCTGGTGCACTCCTAAGTTTTCCCCCATAATTAAAATTTGACAAAGATCTTCAAAACACATTTATAGAAAGATCTTGGGCTCTTTACCTACAAAGTATGATTTCACTCAAGCTAAATCTCTCATGCAACCTCAGCCCATAATGAAAAATCATGCAAGTAATTTAAAATGAAAAATCCATTAGTAATCATGGATTAGCACTATTCCTACATAATCCCCACCCAAGTGCACATAAAATTACCCATTATCTTTACAATGGAAAAGTGACACTTCTATAGCTTATCCTGAGTCAAAACTGCATGGTGAACCAAAATTCAAATTAAAAAACTACCTTAGGCCTATAGTGAAGTCTCCAAATTAAATTTCAATCTTAAAATTTAGTAAAATATCAAGTGCAAAGAAAGGATATCCACTATTTATCATTCCCAAACTTCAAGTGTAAAAGAACCTTCCAAACTAAACTAGGAGGGTCATGCCTATAGATCAACTCTAGGATCTGACTAAGTTGAGACTATCTACCACTATCATGCAATGATAAGGGGACCCATCATTGTCCCCTATCATACTAATGCTTAACTAGGAATCCTAAAGGATGTCTAAAAAAGACAATAATATCTAAGAACTCTTCTCCTATCGATTTATGATAAGTAGTCTAGCCAACCAACCTATCACTGAGATGTCTTACCCTCCAAATTTCCATCATCTCAATGATTGGGAAAAAGTCTAGCCTTGCCTAATATTCATTGAGACCTCAAATGCCTTAGCAAAGTAAGCCCACATATGAGGATAGCACATTTGAATACAACTCACGTAAGGCTTATCCTCCCAAGACCAAACCTTCCATGCAAGTTTAGCTACCAAACAAAGGGCTTACTTCCCAAAATTCCTAATCCCATAACCATGCACATGAAATAAGGTGGACACATACTCCTAAGACACCAAGTGGAAGTGGCATTACTCCTCATCACTAGACCAAAGAAAATTGCAAATAAGTTGGTTAATTTTTGTGACAAAATGGGTTGCAAATTGAACACAAGGGCACTATAAATCAAAATAAATAAGAGAACAAACTTAACCAAGGTTAATTTACCTATAGAAAATAAGAACATACCTCTTCAAGTAGTTAATCACTTTTTCATCTTGTGAGAATACAATCCATACTTTTGCCTAATTTTCATTAAAAGAAAAGTCGTTGTCCTAGATAAATAGCTTGAAATGAGCCAACTATGCAATTGAACATGTTTCTAATCCATTTGAAAATTACTTCCAAGCATTACACATGGAATAATTTCATCTTATTCTAGTTGACTTCTAGGCTAGTATATTAATAGAATCCATCCAATAATTTTTTAATCTTCCTTGCCTCATGAACTAAGGCTAGGAAGAATATCATCATGCCATCCATATATCTAAGAGCATGAAAGTCCCAAGGGAAGAAAGATGAGACTTTCTCCTTTCTAACTCAACAATAAAGATTATAAGAAATAATAGTAAACAAGTATAATGATAAGGGATATCCTTGCCTAAGCCTTCTTCCTGGATAGAATTAAGAAAAAATATTCTCATATAGGAAGACTTTGAATTTAATTATATACATCATATATTGAATTATTTCATAGGACCAATTACTAAACCCCAAATAATATATGGTTAAAAATAAGAAATTTTTGTTCATCTTATCATAGGCTTTGGAAAGGTCAACATTAAAAAGCAAGATTTTCAAGTTACAAATGTATGCCCAATGTAAGACCTTGTTAGTAATAATGTTACTATCAAAAATGTTTCTACCATGAATGAATCCTAACTAGGTTTCCTCAATGATGCTTGGAAGCAAAGAATTTTAACAATTAACTAGAATCTGGAAAAGGATTTTATAAAACTAATACATACGCTAATTGACCTGCAATCCCCAAGCGACTACACCATATCATTTTTGAAAAGCATGACAATGTGAATGTCATTCCAAATCTTAGGAAAAGTATCATATCTAAATCCTACATAATACAATCACCTCATCTCTTCTCCAATGATGTCCCAATAATGTTTAAGGAATTCAAAGTTTCAACCATATTGCCCTAGAGTTTTATGATTCAACAAGTTCAAGATCATAGATCTTATTTTCTCACTCATCAAGATCCTTTATGAAAAGTCATTATTTGCCAAGTGATGAGTGGCGAGGTACCCCTACACTCAACCATACGAATACGAGCGTGCACGCGCGATCCGGTCAAACTCCGCAGACTAAATGCCTTAACACCACAAGAAACACTTGGGGTTAATCGTTTGTTGTCTTCCCAGGCTTGCTTGTAAGTGTCACGGTGTATGGTTAAGCAAGTCTGAGGTATGTGATTTTTTTGGTATTTTTCGGTTTATCTTCTATGCTATCAGAGGAAAGGGTTGAGAAACTAAGCTAACTCTAACTAATGTCCTAAGTCTAAGTTAACTAGCATCAGCATCCGTTCCCACTTACCAGACACACCCTGAACTATGCAACTGTGGCTTACCAAACGCTAGTTGTTACTGGGATCACCACACGTAACGCAAATGCTCGAAGTGGTC
>MNCI01002118.1:641475-654534 GCA_015680685.1 Gnetum montanum | reverse complement strand
ATATCGCGTACGCGATATCGCAGGGGAAGACACGATATCGTGGCACATGCAGGTCGCGTCTCATCACCAAGGTTCCAATGTAGGAAATCATTCCTTTTAGAAGCTTGGAAGAAATACTTTCATTCTAGCCATAAAAGATGTGAAAGTAGTCCATTGCAACCTGGAGATCTACCAAAGCATCCAAGGAGAACTTAACTAGTGAATTTTTCTGATTCCTTCTACTAGTGACCATATGGAAGTAAGCTGAGTTATTGTCTCCCTCATTCAGTCACCTTTCCTTTGAACACTACTTCTAGTTCCTCATGGGTGAGATGTCTCGCTCATTTCTCTGCCTTCACAATATTCTACATGATTGATTCTCACTCCAATAGCAAATCCTCTTAGCCTTGAACATGCTCAACACATTGTAAAGCTTCTTATGTTGATGAAAGCCATGTCTATTTCCTATCTTGTGAGCAAAATCATCAAAACTCCAAAACCTTCTTCATCATACCTTTAGACCCAACACTATTAGTCTCTTTCTATCAAATATGATCAAGCTTAGACTAAAAGCACTCCTTTGAAAGCCATACACTCTCAAACCAAAATGGAGCATTATGAAAACCCTCATCTCCCACTCATAGATAATAGGCCTATGGTCTAAGAATATCTAAAAGAGGATCTTACCAAGTGGACAATGCTTAATCAAGCATGAATGAGGAATGAACAATTGGTTCAAGTAAGAAGCTAACCACTATCCCTCCAAAGTCATTCATTTCTAAGTAAAGTAGAAGAAGGGTATCTTAAGCTTAGCAAACTCCTCATAATGCTCTAGGTCATTAAAGAACTGGCTCTCAACATTTTGAATCAATAAGCAAGATCTCTCTTCCCATCTCCTAGTAAAGTTCCAATCATTACCCAAGAATCCAATCCTTCTTAAAATTAATTTTCAACATCTTCCACTTAAAATCTAGCCATAAAGAGGTAGAAATAAGTTCGTAGACATTCAAAATGTTTACTCCCTCACCTTCAATACAAACAAAGTTGGAGGAAACCATCCTATTCTAAAAGATATTCCTATTCCTCCACATGAAACTAACCCACCACTAAAGCCTTAAGCAAGGACCTAACATCCCACCCATCCAAGCTAATCCTTCCAAGAAAAAAATTTCAGTTTCATCTCCTGAAGAAGTAGCAAATCAACACTACTCAACTATAATATGAATTTCCCTAGCTACACAGTTTATGTCCTGGTTGACCTGGCTGAGTTGTTCTCGTAACTGCTGAAAATGTTCTTCGAGAACATTCTTCTGCTTTTCCACAGAGGTCAACCAAAGGTTTTCAGCTACTTTTTTTCCTCTTATAAGGCCTTGAGTGTCTTGATATGTGCATAAGATTGTGCTTGTGTTGCAGAGGCATCCCAAACAGCCT
Source organism: Gnetum montanum (assembly GCA_015680685.1). NCBI lineage: Eukaryota > Viridiplantae > Streptophyta > Gnetopsida > Gnetales > Gnetaceae > Gnetum > Gnetum montanum. The sequence continues at coordinate 653,124 of MNCI01002118.1, read as the reverse complement.
TCTCTTTTTCTTCTACCACCTTCTTATTCTCCGTCAATAATTTAGTTAGTTGCTCAATTTTGAAAGTGTCCAGCTGGTCTGCGGAAACAAATTGCAAAGGATCCCGCTGTGCTGCTTGTAGGGCTACAAGCCTTTCTTGTAATTTTTTCACCTCTGCTTTAGCGTGCTCAGTCCTCATCTCTGTCAAGACCAGCTTTCCTTTGGTGGAAATGAGGTCTGATTAAATTACTGTAACATCTTGAGGGATGTCAAACAGGGACGTCATAACCTGTCCTATTTTTAGCAATCGATCAAGTACATCCTCATGTTCCGCAGGAGTCATTAAGGTTCTAGCTAGAGTTTGAGCATCTCGTGCATGATCCAATTGAATTCCAAGGACTAAGTGCTTATGTGCCCTTGTGGAACAAGGATGGGTTGGCTGATCGTTGTCTTCCCAAGCTTACCTGTATGTCACGATTGTATGGTTAAGTAAGCTTGAGGCATATGATTTTTATAGCTTTTATGTTTTTATGTCATGTGCTAGTAGAGAAGGAGAGAGATAACTAAGTGACTAATTTAACTTAACTACTCATTAACTAAGTTCTAACTAATCCTAACACCAGCATCCATTTCCACTTGTCGTACACATCCTAAACCAATGCAACACTACTGGGATTACCAAATGCTAATCATTACTAGGTTACCAAGCATTACACATATGCTCGAAGTGGTGTGCTTGTGTAATTTAATGATTTTCTTAATTGATCAAAATGAATTTCTGTGCTAATAACAGAAATGTAAAGTGCATAAAATAAAATAGATGCATAAGAAAATAAACTTATAAAATGCATAAGAAAACAAATCTCAAGTGCTACAAGGATGAATCAAAGAGCTCGTCTTTATTGTCGTACACAAGGTGTGCTCAGGTACATAATGCTCGAATAAAGATCTATCCACACTTAGACCTCCTACTGCGAGCACTTGGAAAATACTCTAACTTTCAAACAGACTACAAGAGTTTCACTACTTGACTACTAAAAGACTTCCTTCCCAATTGTGCACCTGGGCACTGTATTTATAGGCTTAGAAGTAACTACTCTAATAATTAGAGCAACCACTCTAATAATTAGAATAACTACTAAAGTAACCACTAGAGTAACTGCTCTAATAATTAGAATAACTGCTAAAGTAACCACTCAAGTAATTAGAGTAACTGCTAGAGTAACCGCTAGAGTAACTACTCTAATAATTAGAATAACTCCTAGAGTAACCACTCTCATCAATAACTATAAATAACATTAAATGCAATAAGCTATTTTGAATGTTGCAAGGTCTATCACAAAGTTCATCTTTATTTTTGGACATAAGGTGTGCTTAGGTACACAATGCTCAAATAAAGATCCATTCACTTTATGACTCCTACTGTGGACACTCATATATAATTCTAACTCTAGAAAGGGAAAATTGCAAGACTTTGGGTTAAGGGACTAAGAAAAGTAACTATCTCCTTCCGAATCCAAGTGTGCCCACCTCTTATTTATAGGCAACAAGACAGGTTCCGATATCGGATGTTCGATATCGCTTGGTGGGCTCTAATATCATGGATCTGATATCGCAACTCATCATATCCCCTGACTAAATAAAAACTCATCCTCGAGTTCCTTACAAAATATTGGGAAGGTATGGGATTATTGACTATACAACAATCTAACAGTACATGGAATGATAGACATAAAGTGTCCAGTGAACAGATCGACAACATATTACAACATTGGTGTTCATAACCATTGTGGTGAATATTGTACATAGATGACATCCAAACCTTTATTTGACAACTTGGAAAGAAAGAGAGAAAAGAAAATGACGCGTGTTTTTGCCGATGTCAAAATTGTGCACACCATTGTTCATCCACAACCACATAATCAAGCTTGTTCCCTGCATAAATTCTTTTTGCTCCAATCCATCTTGAGTGCTCTCTTCTATCCCAATCCATTGTTCATGTGATCGCCATCTATACACAAAACATAGTCACGAATTAGCAAGGATAAATAAGACATAATGCTATTAATACCTTGCCTAAATATGAAGCACATTGGCTAGGTTGTGGGTATGGCAAATATTAAGTTATAAGTTTATAACTGATGACTACCCAAGGTGTAGGGGTGACATAAGTAATGGAATGGAAAAATTTGTGATAGGACCCCCACAACTAAGAGTGAACCTTCAGTAGCGATAGGATGGAAAAACTAAAAGAACAAGAAACATGAGAGAAATAACAATGGTGAAGCCATTAAGACAAAACAAAAATGGATGTCACTGATGGGGTGAATGAGAAATAGTTAATTGCAGGAAATCTTTTTAAGGAAAAGAACTTAACAAGTGCACCAAAAATGAATGCCAATGGATCCTCCCCAAAGCAGGCCCATGCCCTTAATGCCTTAACAAACCCACAAACCAAAAATTCTGTAGGCTCTCAGAATGACATATGGAAACAATGGTTAAGAACTTACCCACAAGAGTTTACCAAAGAATAATAATTTAGCAACCAAGATATGGACTAATCATAAAATCGGTAATGAGGTGGGATATGGGAAGCAATACGGAAAGAGAGAATGAAACAAAATGGAAAACCAAAATCAAGGTTGTGTAAAGCCCCTTGTGTAGTATATGATTAAGGTGACTTAATAGAATTCATTCCAAATCTATATTAAAACTAACCACATCCAGTGACCTCGTGTCAATGCAGTAGACCAACCCATCCTCCCGAAGCAACAAGAATGTGTCCACAGAGCCACCACGATTCCAACTAGGGAAAGATAGAGAAGCAAGAAGCGAGAAAGGGCCTTAGTTAGAGGGAACCCTTAGGCATGGGTAACATGTCTTTTCAGTGCCATAACCAGTTCTTGTAGCTCATGTTTATTTATTATGTCTAAGGGGTGTGCTTTGAATTCCCACTAGTTTTTTTTCTTGTGAGAACCACACCATGCAAAGACTTATTTGATTTAGTCAACTTCCTGATATTTGGTCAAGAGTAGAATGGTGGAAAACCTATGAAAAACATCCAAGTACCCAAGAGAATAGCCAGCACAAATGCATTGAATCCCCTTGAGGTTACACCCTTTTCAATCCATTTGAATCTTTCCTTGGTTTGAAGAATACTAAGCCACTAATTCGTTAATAAGTTTACTTAGAAAAAGGGACAGTATAGTTCCAAGATCAAAGGAGACAATAGAGTTGAAGCAATGAATGGATGATGTGGATTCATTGCCTATTTTATTAAAAGAAATCATATTTTATCATCAACATTAAAAGTCAAAGGTAAAAACCAAACATTAGCAATCAACACTATTATAGTATTCTCCACCATCATGAGCACTTATTATATGATGAGTGAGATTTATTCAAACAAAATGTAATAGAGAAAAAAAATAGTAAAAAATGTTAATGATGATGTAAAACAAAAATAAGTAAAGAAGAAGAATGTGTAAAACAAAAATGCATAAAACAAAAAAGACAAAAGAAACTGAGGCTTGGAATGACTATCATTGGCAACCATCTCCCCCATGATTGAGTTGGAAGGAGATTCGAAATAATGAGCAAGGTTTTCTATTAATAGAGGCAGTGTTAGTACCGGCTATTGTAGGCTCATGGAAATGTTTGATTTGCTAGATGTTGACCAATAATTTCTTATTTGGGCTTTCAGATTTATAGATCATCATGGGCCTTGAGGGGAAAGTTTCATGAATAATATAAGGTCCTTTCCACAGCGTTTGAAATTTAGTTCATTGTGGCACATGTGTGGAATTCCAATACAGAACCTTATCTCTTGGTTAGTATTTGACTTTCCGAATCCTTAGGTCATGACGTTGCTTATTGAAGGTCTTATGTAGTTCATTGGATGAAAAGGTGGCTAATCAAATTTCACCTAGCAAGTTAAGGTTCATCAACTGTTCTTTCTATGCTAAACTGAGGTCAAGGTTGAAATCACATGCTATAGATAGTATACAGAGCTTAACTTGGATAGGAAGTGTTGGAAGTTTATTGTACACTAACTCATAGGAAGAGTAGCCTATAAGGAGTTTCCATGTGGAGCGGTATGCCCAAAGAGCATCGTTCAGTTTGGTGCTCCAGTCTCGCCTATATTTGCTAATGGTCCATGTCAATATTCTTGTGATCTCCCTATTGGTGACTTTGGCTTGACCATTCGCTTGAGGATGATATGGTGTAGTTATCATATGTTCAACTCCTAAGCATTGCATCAGCTTTCAAAAAGTCACACCTATAAAATGTGTACCATTGATAGAAATAAGTGCACGAGGCACACCAAACCTATTTACGATTTCTTGTTGAAAAAATCGTGCAACAGTAGATGATGCACAGTCCATAACAGCGGCTGCTTCTGCCCACTTTGTAAAATAATCAATAGTAACAATGATGTATGCTTTTCCATTGCACATTGGTGTAACAGGCCCCATAAAATCAATACTCCATATGTCGAAGGGTTCTAAAGGTTGAATCCATTATTGTGGACCCTCCATTCTAGTAGTCATTTCCCCATCACATTGACAGCACTCACAAAATTGGATGAAATGATGAGCGTCCAAAACAATGTAGGCCAATAATATCCTGTGAGCAAGATTTTAATGGTTGTTCATCTCCTAGCGTAATGACCCCCACAAGGGCCCTCATGAGTGTCTTGGAGAACTCGCAATTGATCTACATCAGGAATACACCATCGAACCAAGCCATCAGGACATACCTTATAAAGGTGTCCATTGATTTTCATGAAATATTTGGCCCAGTGAAAAAACTATTATTTCTTTTTAACATCTAACCCTTATGGTGTTTCTTGTGTAAGCATATAAGTGAGAATGCTACTATACCAATTTGTAGCGATGGGTAAGTGATTGTTTATCACACCTACAAAGAGTAGTTCATCAAGGAAATGGTCAAAAATTGGATATTCATCCTCTTTGTTGTCCCATTGTAACTGAGATAAATCATCAATGACAACATTCTTGGTGTCTTTACGATCGATCATTATAAGATTGAACTCTTGTAAGATCACGAGCCATCGTATGATGCAAGGGCTCACCATTGGTTTATTCATTAGGAACCATATTGCACTATGATCCGTGTGTACAAATATCTTATAGCCCAATACATAGTGCCTAAATTCTTCTAGTGCAAACACCATAGTCAATAATTCTTTTTCTATTCTGGTGTAGTTGAGTTGTGCACCAGCAATACTTCAACTTGCACAGTGAATGTAATAGGGGCATTTTTGATCATCTAACTAAGTACTTATGCTCCTAAGGCAAAGTTGGATGCGTCAGTCATTATGTGGAATGATCTAGACCAGTCAGGAGCTTGTAGAATTGGTTTTTCTACGAGCTTCTATTTCAAGGTTTGGAAAGCTAGCTCACATTCCATAGTCCATTCAAAGGGTGCATCCTTTTTTGTTAATTCTACCAACAATTTTGCAATCTTTGAAAAGTTCTCTATGAAGCGTTTATAATAGTTAGTATGTCCAAGGAATGATCAAATGTTTTTTACAGTTTCAAGTTGATGAGTAATTCCTTGGATGACTTTAATATATTCAGGATCTACCTCTATCCCTATTTGTGAAATCTTGTGCCCTAATACAATGCTTTCTTGGACCATTAAATAGCTTTTTTTTCAATTAAGCCTTAAGTTGATTTCAACACATCGTCTCAGTACTTACTCTAATTGGTCCAATGCTTGTTCGAAGTCTACTCTGTAAGTGGAGAAATCATCCATCAAGCCCTCCATACCATTCCCTATTTGCTACTAAAATATACTTAAAACCAGACATTGAAATGTTGCTGGGGCATTGCACAAGCCAAATGACATCTATCTATATGCAAATGTCCCCCAAGGACTCATGAATGTATCCTTGGCTTGGTCTTCTGGTGCTATTTGAATTTGATTGTATCCACTGTAACCATCCAGAAAACTATAGTAGCAATGCCCTACAGTGGTATCTAAGACTTGGTTGATGAATGGAAATGGGAAATGTTCTTTAAATGTTGCCATGTTCAGCAGCCTAAAGTCTATACACACCCTCCATTTGCCTCCCTTTTTAGGCACAATGACTAATGGACTAACCCATTCACTATCAACAATGGGGTAGATGAACCTAGCTTTTAGAAGTTGTTCAATTTCTTCCTTAACCACTTGCTTAAGCTTTGGGTTCAGTCGCCTATGTGGTTGTCGTTGAGGCTTCATGGAGGGATCAGTGTAAATTCTATGTTGGCATATCCTAGGATCTATTCCGATTAATTCGGGATATGACCAAGCAAAGGCTTTCGACCATTTTTTTACCATCCTCAGCAATCTTTCTTTTTTTTGGGGAGCGAGCTTAGTGTTAATGATTACCAATTTTTCGTTCTTGAGGAATGTGTACTCCATATCAGTGGGAAACATTTTTAACTCAAGGGGCTCTTGCTTAAACTCGTTAGGGATTTCCAACTTCCCCTAATTGGTATTTTCGGTATCAGCACTTGGAAGTTGATGGTGCACTCAATAAATATAGTTGAATTTCTCTCTTGGTCAGTTGTTAGCCACTAGGTGCCTTCTGGTCTTGTGGCTGCTGCATACATACATCTTTGTATGTTAGTTATTTGTGCACACTGGTTGCATACAGGCAATGTTAAATGTTGTACGAACCAGGACTTATACACAGAATTACAGCCTGTGTCACTGTATCTGAAGCATGGAACTTTCTTCTTCTTGATCTTTTTGAATGTATTTTCCTTTGATATTTTTAGGGAAAGATCATGTATTCCTAGGCGTGCATCAATTTGGCTTAGCCATACTCTTCCCATAATGATTGTGAAGTCCCCCTTATGGTTGTTGACTTGAATCACTAGAAAATCAGCTAGATACGACCACCCACAAACAGTGGTGATAATGTCCTCAACTAGTTCTAATGGGATAGTGATGGACTGGTTGGTCAAATCTAAATGAATGTTACTCTTTTTTAGTGGAGGCAGGTTCCAGGCTTTGTACATTTCTTGAGAGATTAAGTTAACACCAGAACCTAAATCCAAAAGAGCTTTGCAAGGCTCATTTCCTGTTATCTGTAAATAAATAAGAGGGCTTCCAAGATCAGAGAATTTCCTAGGAAGATAGCCAGCTTTAATCCAATCAATAATGGCATGAGTCAACATGAACGTGTGCGTTGAGCGCAATCTTTGGTTTGAAGGAAGCTCTAAAGATTTGAATGATGGTGAGGCCTTTGGAGAATTAGCCGCTTGTGGTTGTAAGGACTTGGTTGGATTGTTGGTTCTAAAGAAAGGTCTATTTTTTGTGTGGTTGTCTAAACCAACAGTAGGTTGAGGGTTGATAGCCCTTGTAGCGTTATGTTGCTACAACTGGGCAAGGAGCTCACCCTGCATAGTTGCAGCAACTAGTAATGGAGCTAAGGGTGGAAGAGGTGCAACTAGATAAGAAGGATAGTACATTTGTGGAACATCTCCCCTAGGAGAAGGAGTTCTATAGTACTCATGGATTTGGTAGTAAGGCTGAGGAGTGACATGACTAGTGGAGTTATGTGGAGAGATCGGTTGTTGCACATAGTATCTATACGAGTCAAGTTGATGGTAAGGGTACTATTGATGTGGTGGTGGAATTCTCCATTATTGTGGGTGTTTCCACTGTTGATACTGTTCATTTGGTTGTGGTGGAGCTCCACTTGGATAATACGTCAAGGGTTGGTGGAACTGCCTTGGGTTACCTTGAGGATAAGGTAACATTTGGGGTGTTTTTTGTTTGTTTCATCGTGGGTTTAGTGCATACACCCCAGACTCTTGGAGATGTGACACTACTAGGTAACATCCCTTAGGATGATCATATTGGCATATCTCACATCTGCTATCATTGTCTATGTCTAAATCCACAACCTCTTCAATGACGGCAACTTTGCCCTTACCCTTGTTACGTGCATATTTAGCTTCTCTCTTTTTCCTTCCCTCCTGATCACTACTTTGCTCTCTAGAATCCTCTGCTATTTTTAGAATGGCTTGAAATTTATCATCTAAGGAGTTCCACATTTGATCTACCTTTGTCGATACTTCTGATGCAAATTTCTAAATGGGTAAAGTTTTCCTATTCACCATCTATTTAAGTGGTCACTCTTCTTCATCTTCACAAAATCTAACTTCCTTCTTTTGGAGGGAAGGATCCCTATTGTATTCCTTCACACTTTCTTTTTCTTAACTCACCTTCTTCTTTGGCATCTTGCTCCAATAATCTTTGTACTTGATGGGCTCTAAGCTCAGATAGTCTCCCTTGGACATAAGTCCCAAGGGTTCTTCACGTTTTGTACCTAAGCCCATCTACAAGATGGCATAGTTGTTCCCTTTGTGAGTAACCATGACCAGGGCAACGATGTAATAGTGCATAATATCGGCCCATGGCAGCATCCAAAAGTTCATGTCCTCCTTGTTTCCATCCTTGGATTTGCTTACGTAGGTTGGACACTTGGGAGTACATTTGATACTTATTGTTGAATAACTCTAACATGGTACTCTATCGACAAATNATAACCCAAATTATTCTGGTATCGATGGACATAAAGGGTCTAAAAAAGGAACATGAATGCATGAAAAAGATGGACATTTTGATTGTAACCGCGACTGAGGCCGTGACCACCAAAGAGAAGGTAGCAGACACCGTCATGATGCTAGTCCTCCTTCCTCTTCACCTTCATCATCTCCTTCCCCCTCTCCTTTAGGATTTGAATGTACTCGCAAGGAAAAAGACCCTGAGGATAATGGTAGGCAAAATAGGGATCATAGACAAAACATTTAAGAAAGGGGACAAGGGCATTCTAGAGAAACACACTACGAAAGGATGGAGAGTAGGGAACAGCATAGGCATCAAAGATGTCATAAACAATACAATAATGATGAACCCCTACTCACTANATTCAAATCCTAAAGGAGAGGGGGAAGGAGATGATGAAGGTGAAGAGGAAGGAGGACTAGCATCATGACGGTGTCTGCTACCTTCTCTTTGGTGGTCACGGCCTCAGTCGCGGTTACAATCAAAATGTCCATCTTTTTCATGCATTCATGTTCCTTTTTTAGACCCTTTATGTCCATCGATACCAGAATAATTTGGGTTATGGATAGTTGAGTGAAGATTTTCATACACAACCCCTTGACCGAAGTCAACGAGAGGAACATCATTTTGTGGAAAACCTCCTGAGGCAAGTTCACCACCCTCATTTTCACTTACGACATACAGGACGTCTTGAGACCACTTCCCCTTCATAAATTTATAATGTCTCTCCTATTGCAGGTCCCTCTGATGTTGTGCCTCCATCGGTCAATAATCTCTCAAATCTTGTTCATGCACAATTTACTTCGATTGTAAGTGTTGCATACCAATTCATGTGAGAGCATGAAGAAGCATGCTTGAGATTGAGCAATTAGGAGGTAACACTATGTTACCTTCTAAATCATGCTAATGCAGTTGTTCATCCTGGTGAAGGATAAAGGTAAAATCTATACATACTCTTCAGGATGAATGTATACCAAGCGAAACTGTGGGGGTACTAGTGGATTATCCTGTACACTTCACCTCCGATTGTCATTGTGTCAAACCTAGGTGGTGAAGCACTTTCGTAAAAAGGAGACATGATTAATTATTCAGTGTGCAATACTCTTCTCTTTTCAATGATTGTGGGGTCACTAACCCTAAGGGTTCGTTCCAACGATGGGAGGATTCCTAAGTTCTAATTAGCGCACAAACAACAAAGTCCCCGGTAATAGCGCCAATGATGAGTGGCAAGGTACCCCTACGCTCAACCATACAAATACGAGCATTCACGCGCAATCTGGTCAAACTCCAAGGACTAAGTGCTTATGTGCCTTCACAAAACAAGGATGGGTTAGGTGATCATTGTCTTCCCAAGCTTACTTGTATGGCACGATTGTATGGTTAAGTAAATTTCAGGTATGTGATTTTTATGTTTTTTTATGTTTTATGTTCCTAGTGCTTAGAATGGAGAAATGAAATAATCAAGTAACTAATTTAATTTAACTAATCAATTGTGCTTTAACTAGTCCTAACACCAGCACTCGTTCCCACTCTCCATACACATCTTGAACCAATGTAACACTACTAGGATTACCAAACGCTAGTCGTTACTGGGTTACTAAGTGTTCCACGTATGCTCAAAGTGGTTGTACTGAGTGTGCTTACTTGCTGAAAATTAACAAATTGATAAAAATAACCAATTAACTAATGAAACCATTAAATAACTGTAAATAACATTAAATGCAATAAATAAGCTATTTTGAATGTTGCAAGGTCTATCACAAAGTTCATCTTTATTTCCAGACACAAGGTGTGCTCAGGTACACAATGCTCGAATAAAGATCCATTCACTTTACAACTCCTACTATGGACACTCAGAAATAATTCTAACTCTGGAAAGGGAAAACTACAAGATTTCAGGTTAAGGGACTAAGAAAACTAACTATCTCCTTCCAAAACCAAGTGCACTTGCCTCTTATTTATAGGCAACGAGATAGGTTCCAATATCAGATGTCTAATATTGCTTAGCAGGCTCCGATATCATGGACCCGATATCATGGATCTGATATCGTGATCCCTATATCGCAACTCATCAGATTCCAAAGAACATGTGAGGCTCAACCATCAACAATTCCTCAAAGATCTCAACAACTTTGTGCAAAATTCTCTTTGATCAAAACATAATCAAAAGTCCTAGGAAATGCATCCACATTACAAGCCATCATTTTATCTAAATCTAATCATTCATCTCCTTTTGAAATGGTAGATGCCCTAGAACCTATTCCTCAACCTACATGATAAGTTAGTCAACCCTCTAGGTCATGGCTGATTCCACCATGTGCATATCCTTTTCCTCAACAAACATCAACAACACTACGCTACCCCTTAAAGGGCTAAACTACTCCAAGATCCCAACCATGCCCTAGCCATCTGATGAGTGGCAAGGTACCCCTACACTCAACCATACAAATATGAGTGTTCACACACGATCTAGTCAAACTCCATGGACAGGCTAGTTGTGGTATCTAGATAGTTACACATTGATTGCAGTTCGCTATCTTCCCACCTGGACTAGTATTTGCTTTGTCACGTATGGTTTAGTCCAGAGTGAGGGGTATGATGTGATCCAAACTAGTGCTACTCCTAGAGACAATGAAAAATAATCTTGATTAAACTAATGAGTAATAGGAAATGAAGTCTAAGCTAACCTAAGTGCGATGAGCATCCATTCCTTAATCATCCGTACACATCTTGAACCTCGTGCATGACTACTACTGGGGTTACCAAGCGTAGATCCTAGGTACGCTACTGGGTTACCAAGTAGTCACACTTAAATGCTCGTGATTAAGTCGTGCTCATTCCACATTTAACAATAGGAATAGTAAATGATGACAAAGAAATATTAATTAAGAAAATGATAAATAGCAATAACAATTAAACTAAGTGAATGCTGCAATGATGGAGTAATCTCGATCTTTATTGTCGATCATGTGCGTGTCCAAGTACGTCACACTCAAATAAAGGTGTCATGCAATTACAAGCATCACACTGCTGGCATGCACTCAGGAAAATAATCTAACTCCTATGGAAACAAAATGCAAG
>MNCI01002118.1:614780-641012 GCA_015680685.1 Gnetum montanum | reverse complement strand
AGCCCATCTATGATATGGTACATTAGCCTTTCCTCAGAGAACCCATGGCCTGGATAGTTGTTTAATAGTGCATAATATCTTTCTAAGGCCATGTCCAAGGGTTCATGTTGTGCTTGTTTCCATTCTTGGATTTGTCTCCTCAAGGCTGACACTCTCGCATAGGTTTGATATCTTTCGTTGAAAAGTTCTACCATTATCAGCCAACGTTGAATTGATTTTGGTTTTAACGACCTATACCATACTTTTGCTTGGCCAACAAGTGTTAAAGAAAAGAGCTTAAGCTTTTGCCACCCATTATCAATATTGTTCCATGTACAGGCATCATAGAAGGCTTGTAAATGTTGTTGCAGATCGGAATCATAGCCTCCTGAAAACTTGGGAAAGTTGTTTAAATCAAGCACGGGTAAACAACTTTCCTTACAATGCCTGCGGGCTATTCGAACAGCCTCTTGTATTTCCATTAAGCTTGTAGTCGCCAGTAGGGGTTCATCATCACTAGGTATGTTATGATTTCATGCATTGGGATGATGTTGTCTTCGTTTATGTTTATAAGAAACCCCCACTTCAGGTTGCGTACTCCAATCTTCATTGTCATTATCATATAATTTGTTGGTTCTCCAATAAGTTGCCCTACTAGTTGTTGCGTTGTCATAGTCTTGTGAGAGAGACATGGTTGTGAAATTGTGTGTGAATTTATATGTGACTTTTTTGTAGATTTTTTCTTCCTAAAGGATATATTGTTACTTCCTTATACAGCGATCTTGTATGATATAACTAATCTAGATAACTAGCACCATCCCCGACAATGGCGCCAATGATGAGTGGCGAGGTACCCCTACACTCAACCATACGAATACGAGCGTTTACGCACGATCCAGTCAAACTCCGTGGACAAGCTAGTTGTGGTATCTAGATAGTTACACGTTGATCGCAATTCGCTGTCTTCCCACCTGGACTAGTATTTGCTTTGTCACGTATGGTTTAGTCCAGAGTGAGGTATATGATGTGATCCTAAACTAGTGCTATTCCTAGAGACAATGAAAAATAATCTTGATTAAACTAATGAGTAATAGGAAATGAAGTCTAAGCTAACCTAAGTGCAATGAGCATCCGTTCCTTAATCATCCGTACACATCTTGGACCTCGTGAACAACTACTACTAGGGTTACCAAGCGTAGATCCTAGGTACACTACTGGGTTACCAAGTAGTCACACTTAAATGCTCATGATTAAGTCGTACTCATTTTGCATTTAACAATAGGAATAGTAAATGATGACAAAGAAATATTAACTAAGAAAACAATGAATAACAATAATAATTAAACAATTAAAACTAAGTGAATGCTGCAATGATGAAGTAATCTCGATCTTTATTTTTGGTCATGTGTGCATCCAAGTACGTCACACTAGAATAAAGGTCCCATACAATTACAAGTGTCACACTGCGAGCATGCACTGGGAAAATATTCTAACTCCTACGAAAACAAAATGCAAGGGCTTCGCTACAACTACTCAAAGCCTTTTTTTAAATGAGGTGGAAGGCCCTCTTATTTATAAGCTGAGATAAGCGGCTACGTAAACGAGGCCATGTCAACACAGGAAGGCTACGTCAACGGGCCCGCGTCAATGTGGCCGCATATACGGGGCCCCATATACGCGGCCTAGTCGACGCATCAACTATATAGCACTTCATCACCATCTATGCCTATGATTCCTCGAGTGTTGAACCCTTCCATCAAATGTGCCCACAAACGTTTTTTTTTTTTTTTTTAAGTACTCTCTCTATTTCTCTAGCACTCTCCCTAAGATGATGACACTAGGGTCATCAAAGCTCTCAAACCTTACAAAATTTCCATCCTCATAAATTGTCTTCTACAACTGCTAAAATTAGAATTTTCCCCGAAGCACATTTATGGATGAAATTTGCTCCTTGACCAAGCCACTACTAGCACTCACTTACTTTGTTATTACATCAAAGTCATTCTTTGTAGGCCTCTCCCCACTAACCAAGCTCTTCCCTTGGTCGAGTTTAGGTCCAAACTCCACACCCTCTAAATCCTCTTGCAAACCAAAACTATCATCACCTAGATCACCCATCATGTTCTTCAAATTAAAGTTTATCATTTATTTTACTATTATATGTATGAGAGATTTTAGTCATTTTTTATAATGTCCATTTCTTTTTAAAAGAATTAATTTTGAACAAATAGTTTGATACTTTTAATATTTTATTCTACTTTAATTTAACTATTAATAATTTCTTCTATTTCTTAATTTATTTCTATTACAGTTTTATTTAAAATTTGATTTTAATTTTTTAAATACATATGTATTTCATTTTTATAATATTTTATTCTCTATTATTAATATAAGTATTCATTATACTTATAAGATTTTTACATTAGACAATATACTATTTTTTATTTCCATACCCATGTAGGAGATGTCCTAAGTATGAATTTCTTAAAACACATTTCTAAAATATTGATTTATAATTTGGTATAAGGCCAAATTTACAAATTAACACTATCTATATTTCACTTTGATAAGATTATCTTAATTTCAAAGAATATTTTAATTTTCCAACTTCTACATGGCAAGTTGATCACACCTTTCAACATTTTTAAATTTTTTACTTTTTGTCTTTTCTTTTAACACCTGTAAACTTAGTGTATAAAAACATGGGGTAGGTACAAGTACATTAAATTAATGTGTTAGAAGAAACACATGAGAATCGTAAGATAGATATGACATTGAGCAATAACATCTAAAATAATTTAATAACTTATTCAAAGTAAAGTGAAGTATCAAGCATCATAACAAAATACAAAACGAATAACCATAAACAAATCTTGAGCTTTTGAAATATGTTAAGCCACTAATTATCAATACATAAATAACTAATAAACACCTCATTGAAAATCAAGAATACATCCTTCAACTCTAACAAATAGCAAAAGCATCGTTCTCCTAGACCAATTATCCATTCTAGTAGCTTTTTATGCATTTTCGGAACCACTAGGACCTCCAAGTCTACAAGTAAAATGACTCCACTAACTTCAATATAAGAATTAGTTGAGAAAATGTTGGTGCTTACTTATAAAGCTACCCATTAACATTAGAAGCACTACATAACAAGTTCTTCTAAAATAATAAATTTTTCCATCCTTTATCCTTATATCTTCCTTCACCATCTCTTCCTATACTTTTCATTTTCATGGTAACAAGTTCACTACAAAATAGTAAATTCATCTATCCTTTCTTCATGTAACTCTTCCCTTCTTCTATTTTTTTTCCCCCCTTTTACATTGTTCATTTGTCCTCTATTGATTTTGACTATAGGAACTACTTTGTCATCTCTCCCCAAATTTGAATTTGTCGAGGATGTAAGAACCTAAAATAATTGATTATAGATTCACCTCAAAACATACACATTAATAGAATAAATTAGAAGAATTATAGACAAATATACTAGTTAACTCTGCTAATGTTGATCCCAAGCCCAAATACAAAATAAAGAGGTCTAGCCTCAAGTTGGCAACCAACTATAAAACCTTGCTAAATCTCATAGATGATTTATTTATTTTTTTCAAATTTTGCAAATGCTAGGGCATTCCCCATATGTAATGCATAGCAATCACACAATCGAAGGTGATTTGAAAAAATTGCAAATAAATAAAGATCTAGCTCTAACATCATTTTGTTAGGACAATGCTAAGATGATGATGATGATGATAGAACATAAGGATGTCTCAAATATGATTCAGACTAAAAAGCTCTTGTCTAACAGGATAAGGAGCTAACCACTTTAGCCACCTATCCCTAGCTAACATGATACATTAGAAGAAATATAAAGGAATATAACAATACCTCAAGTGTAACTTGAATTGGTAACCTCTTACTTAGAAACCCATGTCAAAAAACTAAACTAACCACGTATTAATTTTATAGATAATAATGCTAAATTAGGTTGGGATGGGTAGAACCTAAAATAATCCAAACATAGATACGCCCTATGATATATAGTCCAATTAAAACTTTATTGGGGGTATGAGAGTGTGAGCTAATAAAATGAATAATAATATTAAAGAAATTTAGAGTATATAAGATCATCAAAGAGATAGTTTAAAGAAAAAAGCCAATAGTTTTGGAGATGTCTTTTCAACTTTTTATCTTTGCAACCAATCCTAAAAACCTTTCCTTTGGGGTAGGAAAAGGATCAGACCTTATGCTTATTCAAAAGTGCCCTCATGGGTTTTCACTTCTTGCTAAAGGGTTTCTTGTAAAAAGGAGAAAACTATCTCTATAAAGAAAAACGAATATATCAATCAAAAATAAAAAATAAATAGCAACAAAAGCTCAAAGTTTTCCATCCTTAAGACTCCAAAACAAAAAAGAAATTAATAATATATAAAACAAATTCACTTTTCAGCTTTCATTATGAGCTTTTTTGTGTGAAGTTGTGGCTAAAAAACAATATCTTTGAGAACCTAGTATTTGACACGAGGTCATAGTTATGCTATTGCTGTTGGAAAATAACAACACAAAGAAGCTTCTAAATAGAGTATAGAACAAGTGGTTGAAGACAATTCCAAATACAAAGAAATGAAGTCGACAAGGTAGGCTGATCACTAAAAATGACTTCATTGATAATTGGTTGAAAACTGTTACCAATTAAAATTTTATGGCTGAACATTGCACACAAGAATCAAACCTTATAACTTGGAGATTCCAAATCAAGAATCTTGCCATTAGGGTAACACCTCACTATTATCAGGGCATGGGGGTGGGTGTTGGAACCCTCAAATAATTGTAACATAGGTGCACACTAAGAGATGTATAGTCCAATTAGAACTTTAAAACTCAACATTGCCCTAACATAGGTGCACACTAAGAGATGTATAGTCCAATTAGAACTTTAAAACTCAACATTGCCCACTACAATCGAACCCCATTGTCAGTAGAACACAATAGAGAGGTATTGGAACCCAAATACACCCCAAAATTTATTGAAGTTTACAACTCAATGTTGCCTAGTAGAATCAAACCTATAGCCTAGGGTTACTAGGCTAAAACTTGTACTACTAGACTAACACCTCATTGTTAATGAAACACAATAAAGGCTATTACTCATGATTAAAATGTACAGCTTGTAGTCTCCAAATTATATTTAATCCTTCATAATATTTTATGTTTGGCTACTTTTTCCAGAAAAGTCAAATTTATTTAGAAATATCGCAAATGCAAAAGGAATGTCAATCCTAGGCTTTGAACCCAACACCTATGAGTGCTTTGAACCCGACACCTATGAGTACAAAGCCATGCAAGGTAACTAGAAACCAGTATTAATTACAAACATTTGCAATGAAACCTTTCGCTTGGTATGCATCCGCAGAGTTCATTAATCTAACTGAAAAAATTGTTTGGCTTTAAAAAATGAATGTTAAATTCTTGTTGGCCCACAAAAACACTCATTCCAGATCATACTTCCAATGGTGTAACGTGTAATTTGTTGAAATTCATGGGAACCCAACATCTCCAGGGATTCCGGTTTCAGCACAGATACAATCATTCAACCAACCAAAACAGTCAAAATATTCAAAACTCCAACCATACACTCGCAGAGAACTGTATTAAAATGGAGCGTTTAAAATCTCGGAGCCGGTGTATGGAAGTGCGGTAAATGAGTTGGAACACAACTTTTCTTCCGCGCATGAATGAATCTAGCAAGTCCGTCCTACTTTCCTTTCCCTGCAGTCATGATAGGCTAATACCCGGAACAAGTTACCCAAAGCCCATGTAAATTATGTAAACCAAATCTAGTGACAATGAGTAAGCTGTTGTTGGTACACAGATTGGGCTGCATCCGCTGCATATGCAGTGCTATTCCCCATAAAAACCATCATTCTTATTATTATTATTATCATTATCATCATGTCATGGGTTGCAGAGCCAGGCCAGGCCACCGCCCTTGGCTTGCTCAGTCATCAATCACACCACAGTTATTCAGACTGCACACAGACGACAGCAAAAACAAAAGGGGAACAATTCCCCTTTTTCCCGGGGTATTCTTCAAATCAAAACAAACAACCCTCCTCAGCCAACCCAAATTCAGGGCATCTTTCTGCAGCCGCTGCTAGTCATAATAATTATGGTCCCATGCCCACATCTGCTCCATCTTTCTTTCTTTCCCTGCAACGGCAGGCACGCAGGCTGCCATTAAACATTGATAAATGGAAAAAAGTCTATTCTAGAGACACTGCCAGGGACACAATACTAAAAGCCTTGGCTCTGGCTCTGGCTCCGCTCTGAGCCGCAAGATGCCAGAATCTATTTTTCCTTTTTCACTTTTTCCTTTGGCAGTGGCTGCAAATAATGAAACAGGCATGCCATCGTCTTGTCCTTTTCATTTGGAGTATGGAATAGTCTCCTTTACCTTTCGGCACAATAAGCGCATTGAATCTCAGTTATGTCACTCATGCTTGAAACTTTGTTGGGTGTCTTCGAAAATTCCTCCTCAAGCGCATGAGGCATTGCCAGAATGGTGCAACATTTCTGAATTGATGATGAAATTTGTGAACCCCACATGGGCCACTGGCTCTTGCACCATCATTAAATCCGAGTGATCAGTGATTGGTAATAAAAAAATCCAGACCAGAATTTGGAAGCCCTAGCACTTTTAAGTGTCAATAATTGAGAACTGCATCAAAATGTTGTGCATCTTGACCAAGAGGGACTCGAGTAAAAACAAATTTTTAGACTGATCAGATTAAGCGATGTGCAGGCTTTGCAGCTGTTATTAATTGAAGCACCTTCGGCCCAGCCACCCATCATTAACACAAAGGATCGCATTCAATTCTCAAATAAATAACAGAAGCACAAAAAGCAGGAAATGCAAGTTGCAAAAAGACAACCAGATGCAATGCCATGTTACCATTTCCTATTTCCTTTTCTGTACAAGAAAACAGTTTTGAATGTTTGTGTTTGTGTCACAAACCGTGATTGCCTTGTGCTGTAAAAATGAAGTCTATTTTCTTTTTACTGTTCTCGAACAACGAGTGCCATGAACAAAATATTCAGTTCACTACAATGAACTTGGCTCTCATGAGGCCAGTCATTTTGACACCATGAACAATATCCGTATTGCGACCGAGTGTAACCAAGAAAACTAAAACACGAAAAGGAACCATGAAAAATCTCAACAGAAAGGCACCCAGCCAGCCACCCGCCCATCAAGATTGGAGTAAAAATTGTAATTCAGGATCCATACGACCAAAAAGAATTATTGGGATCATACTTTTTAAAATAATTTGCAGGATTATCTACCGTTTTAGGGTGCAGGAAAATCAACGCTGCAGCATTTCGCAGGAATCCCTGAACAACGCATTTCCTGTTAGTTGTTCATCATCCGGAAGAGATGTTCATGTTGTTTTATATGTGACTGGGAGTGCCGACGGGCGACGTGGGATGCGGGATCAGAGAACTGCTGGAGGACGAAGAATTGCAGTCACCCACAATGATGGTTATGAAGGATCCATCCTCATCGCTTGACATTCCAGAGCAGTTTGACGGAGAAGACGATGATGAAGATGATGGCGAAGATGAACTTGCATTAGCAGTATTAGCAGTGGCAGTAGCAGTAGCAGAAGCAGAAGCAGCTTCAACTATTGCACCCTTCTGATGCTGTTGAAGAAGTCTAGATGCTGCGACTTTCTGCTGCTGTTCTTGAAAAACTCTGGCTGCCGCTTTCTGCTCTGCATCTCGCAGGAACTTGAACTTGGGTGGAGGTGAGGAGGCCACCATTAATGGTGATGCTGCAACTGGGCTACTGCTGCAATTTGGGGGCGGCGGAGAGCGGTACGGCGACTGAGAAACAGAAGACGAAAACGAAGAAGGGAAGGAGGACGATGACATAGATGAAGTTGTGCAGGAACTGCTTCTGGAAACGTCGCTCAGAGGACTCGTCCTATGCTGCTGCTGCTGTTGCTGCTTTGTGGGTCCGTACAGAGATGAGTGCAACGGAGTCAATGGAGTCCATGGAGGAGTTGCCAGTGGAGTGCAGAAAGGAGGCGACGATGGCGGTGTCACAAATGGAGTATTGGAACAACTTTGCACAGTTACAGCAGCAGCAGCAGCGGAAGCAGAAACAGGGGCTCCTCCTCCTCCAATATGTGCAAGCAGGTCGCTCAGGCTCCTACTTCTGCTTCTGCTGCTCTTTCTGGATGTGGCATCGTCTGAATCCAGGTCCTCCTTGGTTTCTTCTTTAATGGTGAAAAGCAGCCTGGGAGGTCCCAACAAACTGTGCAGCCTCATAATGTCATCAGAATCCATGTCCATGTCAAGGCTGCTGCAGTCCAGTTTACCCACAAACACCGACTCTTCCCCTCTCTGCATCACAGATTCCTGGCTCTGGCTGCGCCTCTGGATCGTCATGTGGTTTTGGGTAGAAAGATCATCATCAATGGCTGCTGCTTCTCTTCTTCTGCTGAGAGGCTCCTGCTGCTGTGCATTTGGGGTTTTGTGGTGGTGCTTTCTTCTGCAGCAGAGAAGATAGAAGAGTTCCCTACAAGGGCTGCTGTACTGGTCCTCCAGCTGACCATTGAGATTGACATGATCATGATCTGATCCAGAGGAGGATAGCAGCAGCTTCCTCCTCCTCCACAGGAAAACATAGTAGAGCTCTGCAACAAGTGCCAACAGAAAACACCCAAACACCACACTCAATCCAATTCCAAGCCTGCTCATGGAACTCACCATCTCACACGCTACTCAGCCCCAGCCCAAAAGTTCTTCACATTAGAGGAGGGAAGGATTCATGTTATTATTTCTCTGAATCTCAGCTGCCGCTGCTGCTGCATGCCACCAATGGTAGGCCTTCAAGTCACAGGATACATATCAGTACCCTAAATATACTCTTATAAAAACACACACACACACTTATGTACTCTTCCTTACCCAAAAACACAGAAATCAGACGTTTAAGCACTACCAGTGCTACTCCTCTTCCCCACCCAACCCAATGAACAGCAACAGGAATCAGCCAAAGGTCCTGTCTCATGCCAAAACCCTGAAATCGGAGAAACTAAAAAGCAGCACTAATCATTTCTGCTAAAACACATTTTCACCGGTAGTAGTAATCGCTCATCATCATAATACTATAGTACTCAAATGAACAGATCTATGACCGAAAACCCCCAAGGGGGAAAAAAACAGCAGGCAATCCAGAGCCTAGTTTTTGATGGCTGGGCATGGGCTGCCTCTCTATCTCCTAACTGTTGAGAGTTCTGCTGAGGGACATAAGACATGGGACATGAAGGAGGCTTTGTTGCTGTGCTCGTTGGCAAGACACAGACAAGGAGCAACAGATGATGGTGTAAGGTCAATCCAAAATTCAATTCTCAATTTCTTTCGGATTGATTGATCGATTAATGTGGCTGTTCCTGTTGCTGTTCCTGTTGCTGCCGCTGAAAGAATAGGCTTTGGAGTCTCTCGTGTCCTGCTGCGTGTTTCCTTGCTGTTGTCTGTCCTAGTCCAGTCCTACTCCCACCAACCAGAACCGCAGAATCTGCAATGACTGACACGAAGCTTATGATTTTTACCTTAGCATATGAAATTTTAACAACTAAAAGTGGGCTGCCGGTGGACTATGGTGACCTGACCTGCTGTGACCGGTAATCAGAGCATCTGGAATCATGTGACAATCCTGAACTGGGATTGCCCGTGACCGGGTGAGCTCCGAAATAGAGTCATAGTAATAGTAATGCCGTGCACAAAACAGAGGAAGAGGTAAGTCCTCCATGACCATGACCATGCCATGTGTGGTTGAACCAGATGCACCTCATTCCTCCTCCTCCTCCTCCTTTCCTATTCAATTAATTCTGTTAGATGAAATCTACTCTCTCTCTTGTGGACAGCCTCATTTCCTTCTCTTTTGTTTTCTTTTGTGGTACCTACCCCGGTGTAGAATTCTTTTTGTTTTCAAAGAAAACCAACCCGTCCGTCCATCGAGTCACATGGGCTTTAAAAATGAGCTTCAACAGGCAAAGCAGGCCAAACAAGGCAGACCACAGTTGGAAAAAGTTGCGGTGCAGCCTTTACGCTTCTTCACCTTATCACTTAAATGCAGCTTTACAGACGTGCCCCATGGTAAACTTGGTATACGTCAACTATAACATTTGGGCTGCTATCCATTTTACCAATTAAAATGCACGGTCTTACCGCTACTGTTATTAAAACCAGGCTCTTCGCTGCAGAAAATGCATGTGATCACTCCACCCAAAATAGATAGACAATACCCTTTTTAAGGTTTAGATCTAAACCTCTCACACTACACTTATTTTTATCATGTCACTGTGGCATGACTTTTGCAAGTTAATGTAACACACGTTTATGCATTTACATGGCCTTCATATCCATCGACACTTATACACATTGGCATAACACATTTTTGCATTGGCATTGGGTAGAGTCCACATCCGGAAGGGGTTTTGGGTCTTTTATTTTTTAAATTTTCTCTCATGGTAAGCAACAAGATTGCAGTTGATGGAAGAACAAAGGCACCACGAATCACAACAAGATTGCAGTTTAGGTCCTTTTCATAGATGCTTGGAGGTTTGTATATATCATCGTTGTAGAGCGCCAATGTGAAAAAAGAATTTGAACAAGATTAATCAAAGGCATCAATGGTTGGAGGTTAGTTCTATTTGCTTCTGCATTCTATACTTTGATTACTTGTGCAATCTGATTTTTCTGCACAATTATTTTCTTAAATTTGGTATTGGAGCATTAGATCTCTATCTTGATGCATTTTGACGATGGTGCAATTGTCTGGACTAGAATACAGTTGTTGAGTTTGAATTAAATTAAATTCTAAATTTGTCATCCACTTCACTAGCACATGGGATATTTAAATATGTATTTATGTTATGTTGCACGTGAACCACGAAAATAGTAGACTTTGAACTTTAAGCAGAAAGTTTTACATCACTGCTGGTGCCATTTTGACTTAGAATTCAAAGGTAAAACATTAGCATACAGAAATATTACAAAACACACACCACTATTCTAATCATGGAAATCCTCCATTCAGAGATAGGAGTTAGCTACTCTGTAACAAACTCAACCAAGTGTCAAAGCATACTATTTTTGTTAATCAAAGATCCATCATAATTGAACTTTATCCATGGTTTTTTTCATGGGTGGCAAGGCTTTGCCTGCAAACCCATTTAAATGTTTCTTTTTGTAATAAAAAAAAAACCAAGGTTTTAACCCGTGTTTCCCACAATCACAGTCCAAAGGTATCGTGGCTATAAAGTATTAGAAGTCAAAGGATAACTTTGCTAATGTCCTAAGCAAGTTGGTTATATGCATTTTTTATAAAATCATGTTTATACCATGTTAAATTTGGTAATTTATCAATTTTATGCATATTTTGTATATATATGCATCATTATCTATATAATTTTGTATAATTAAAGAGTAGCCACAACATCTTTAATTATGCAAAATTATGTACTAAGAGCTTTTGGATCACATATGAAAGACAACATTAAAAATTGTGATTAATCATATGTAATATCATAAATTTTATCCCACATGAATTTTTATTATATTTAATATGATTAATTAGGATGATATGTTAAATTATTTTTTTTAATTTGCCCACAAGGATTAAGAAAAGGAATATAATTTAATAGTTTCATGGTAAGGATATATGAATCTGTTTGAATTAAAATTTAACACAAGCAATTTTATGTCATTTTATTCATATTTTTCATGTTTTACATTCGTAAACATGTCTTAGTATTTTAACCTTAAATTGAGTGACATAAGTATGTTGATTATGCAGTTGTACAACCTATAAGCTACTCTGATTTTAAATGTGACATTCCTGAATTAAAAGGGTGATAATTATAAGGTGTGGAAGGAGAGAATTCTTCTCCATTTGGGCTAGATGGACATTGATTATGTTATTTGTAAGGATGAACCACTTGCCATTAAAGCAATCAACCGTCTAAATGATATTGGTAATTATGAAAAACAGGAGCAATCTAATCACCTCTGTGTCATGTTTATAAATATCAAGATCTCAGCTGGTATGCGTGGTTCACTAGAACAATATGACAATGTGCATGCTTTGTTAAAGGCCATTGATGAACAATTTGAGTCATCAAACAAGGCATTGGCCAGTACCTTGATAATGAAGTTCTCATCCATGAAGTTCACTGAAACTCATGATGTGCATGAGCACATCATGCAATTGAGGGATATAGCGGCTCAACACAAAACACTTGAGGTTGAGATGTCAGAATCTCTCCTTGTGCACTACATCTTAAACATCCTCCCACTGCAATATCAACCCTCTAAGATTTCTTATAACACACATAAGGACAAATGGTCAATCAATGAACTAATGACCATGCGTTTGCAAGAAGAGGGAAGACTTGCTATGGAAGCGAAAGAGAGTGTGCATTTGGCTACACAAGGAAAGAATAAAGAACAACCCAAAGGCAAGAGGAAAGTCAACTTGCTTGCACAAGCTGATATTAAAAAGGAATCCAGATGTTTTTTCTACAAAAAGAAAGGGCACATAAAGAAGGATTGTTCTAAATATCAGAAATGACTTGAAAAGAAAGGTACTTGACTCTTACTTGTTTTTTTTGAATCTAATATGGTTGATGTTGACCATGACACATGCTGGATTGAGTTTAGTTCTACAATCCATGTTACCAATTCCTTGCAGGGGTGAAAAACCTAAGGAAGCCAGTGGCAAGTGACTTATGTATCTATTCAGGCAACAAGATGTGCTCACATGTGAAGGTATTTGGAACATGCAAATTGGTTTTAAGTAGTGGTTTTGTTTTAAAGTTGGAAAAGACATTTTATATTCCTAGTTTTTCAAGGAATTTAATTTCTGTTCAAGGCTTGTATCATTGGGATTTTCCTTTAATTTTTCAGACACTATATTTCGTTTATATTATAGATCTAAACTTATTGGAAATGGTACATTAATAGATGGTCTTTTCAAAATTAATTTACAAAATGAAACTTCTTATACTTCTATGCATGTTCCTGCTAGCATTAAGAGATGTGTTATGAATGACAAATCCTCTATGTTGTGGTATCGTAGATTAGGACATGTCTCTATTAAGAGAATAAAAAGACTAGAAAATGATGTAGTACTTAGTACTCTAGGTTTTATTGATGTTGACACTTGTGTGGACTACATAAAGGAAAAGCAGACCAATATGTTAAAGAAAGGTGCCAAGAGGAGTTCAGACATATTAGAGATCATATATACAAATATTTATAGTCCAGATATGGATGCGTATGGTCAAAAGTATTTCATTACCTTTATTGATGATTATTCACGATATATGTATCTCTACCTACTTCATAACAAGAGTGAAACTTTAGATGCCTTTAAGGTGTTTAAGGCTAACATAGAGAAACAATGCGGTAAGCAAATAAAGATAGTGAGATCTAATAGAGGTGGTGAATACTATGGTAGATATACTGATGATGGATAAGCACCTGGTCCATTTGCTAAGTTTCTTCAAGAGCATGGGATTGTTGCCCAATACACTATGCCTAGTTCTCCAGATCAGAATGGTGTGGCAGAAAGAAGAAACTGAACATTATTGGACATGGTGCGGAGTATTCTTAGCAGCACCAAGCTTCCTAAGTCCTTGTGGACTGAAGCTCTTAAGACGACCGTGTATATATTAAATCAAGTTCCAACCAAGGTTGTCTCAAAGACACCATTTGAATTATGGAAAGGTTGGAAACCGCGTTTGTGACATATACACATTTGGGGATGCCTATCTAAAGTAAGAGTCTATAATCCATCAAAGAAAAAGCTACAAGGACCATAAGTGGGTATTTCCTTGGATATGCTAAATAGTCTAAGGAATATAGATTTTATTTTCCATCACATACTACTAGGTTTGTGGAATAAAGAAATGCTAAATTTCTTGAGAACGACTTGATTAGTGGGAGTAGTAGATCTTGGAACATTGTTCCTAAAATAGATCATAAAAATGCTTACCCCACTATTTCAAATGATAGACTAATTGTTGTGCACAATACACCTAGAGCACAAATGCGTAATGAACAACAACTAGTCAT
Organism: Gnetum montanum; assembly: GCA_015680685.1. NCBI lineage: Eukaryota > Viridiplantae > Streptophyta > Gnetopsida > Gnetales > Gnetaceae > Gnetum > Gnetum montanum. The sequence goes on along the minus strand of MNCI01002118.1, from coordinate 626,885 downwards.
TGAAGTTCCACAAACTGCTGATCAAGAAGTAGTAGATCCAGCTGACCAACAGATACCAGAACCCATTGAACAGCCTGTTGAACATCATGATCCTCAAGAGAATGATGAACCAACATTAAGAAGATCTACTAGAGTAAGGCAATCAGTGATTCCTAGTGACTATATGGTGTATCTACAGGAGTTTGACTACAACATAAGAGCCGAAAATGATTTTGAAACGTTTTCACAAGCCACGAGTTGCAAGGAATCTAACTTGTGGTATGATGCCATGAAAGATGAGATGAAGTCTATGTCATCTAATAGAGTCTCGGATCTTGTCAAGTTTCTTGATGGTGTAAAAGCCATTAGATGCAAATGGGTCTTCAAGACTAAGAAAGACTCATTGGGTAACATTGAAAGATGTAAGGCCACACTTGTCGTTGAAGGGTTCACTTAGAAAGAGGGAATAGATTACAAGGAGACATTTTCTCCGATATCTAAGAAGGACTCCCTTCATATTATTATGGCATTGGTTACCCATTGTGATCTTGAATTACATCAAATGGATGTGAAAATAGAATTCTTTAATGGTGATCTAGAGGAAGAGGTTTATTTGAAACAACTTGAAGGATTTTCCTCTGGTGATGGTGAGCAATTGGTATGTAAGCTCAAGAAATTCATATATGGATTGAAATAAGCCTCTTGTCAATGGTACTTAAAATTTCATGATATCATCACTTCATTTGGATCAATGTATATACCAGAAGTTCAATGGGAGCAAAATATGTTTCCTTGATTTATATGTGGATGATATCCTTCTTGCAACCAATAATAGTGGATATCTATACGAGGTGAAACATTTTCTCTCTAAGAATTTTAAGATGAAGGATCTGGGCAAGGCATCTTATGTCATTGGCATTTAGATCTATAGGGATAGATCTTTCATACTGTCAAAAGAAACCTATATCAATAAAATTTTAGAGAGCTTTCAAATGAAAGATTTTTCACCAAGTATAGCACCTATTGTGAAGGATAACAGGTTCAATTTGATCAAGTGCCCTAGGAATGATTTGGAGAAGAGTTAGATGAACAACATTTTGTATGCTTCAGCTATTGGAAGCCTTATGTATGCTCAGGTCTGCATAAGACCTGACTTGCATTTGCTATGGGAATGTTGGGTAGATATTAGAGTAATCTAGGTATTGACCACTGGAGGGCTACAAAGAAAGTGATGAGGTACCTTCAAGGTACAAAAGACTATATGCTTATGTATAAATGAACTAACTCGGAGGTGAGTGGTTACTCCAATTCAGACTTTGCTGGTTATGTTGATTCACGAAAATCAACATCTGGTTATGTTATTATGCTAGCTGGAGGGGCTATATCTTGGGGGAGTGGAAAACAAACTTTGATTGCTGCTTCAACAATGAAGGTAGAGTTCGTTTCTTGTTTGAGGCTACTTCACATGGTGTATGGTTAAAGAGTTTCATAACAGGGCTTAGAATTGTGGATTCTCTATCTAGGCCATTAAGAATGTTTTGTGATAATTTAGTTGTTGTCTTTATGGCTAAGAATAATAAGAGTGGCAGTTGAAGTAAATACATCAACATAAACTACTTAGCCATAAGGGAACACATTAAAGAAAAAAAATTGATCATTGTGCATATAAGCACTAAATTAATTATAGTTGATCCTTTGACAAAAGGAATGCCACTGAAATCATTTAAGGATCATGTAGTTTGGATGGGACTTAATTCCATAATGTAATTTGTTGTACGTACAACTTACAATCTTAATGAAACTTTTATTCAATTGTGCTATGTTCTCATATGGTTTGTGCATATAGTTATTAGAGAAAATACACATATAGCAGGGCCTTGAATGAACATTGGGTTTATTCATAAAGTTACTTTACCATATAAGGAATTACGTTTGAGAGATAATACATGGAAGATAATACTCACATTAAGAGGAACTATCACCATGATTCATGCATTTATTTCTTGAACTCTAAACTTGATTAAACATGGAGACCAAGTGGGAGATTGTAACATGTGTTTACACGTTGACGTGGCCTCCATATTTGTTGACGCTTATACGCGTTGACATAATGTGTTTTTGTGTTGGCGTTGGGGTGGCATCAACATTCGGATGGGGTTTTGGGTCTTTCATTTTTCAATTTTCTCTCATGGTAACCAATTCCATGGCCTATAAATTCATTCTTGATCAGAGAACAAAGACACCACAAATCATAGTAAGATTGCAGTTCAAGTCCCTTCACAAAGGCTTGGAGGTTGCATACACCATCGTTGTAGAGCACTGGTGTGAAAGAAGAATTTAAACAAGATTAATCAAAGGCATCAATGGCTAGAGGTCAATTCCATTTGCTTATGCATTCTGTACTTTGATTACTTGTGCAATCCAATTTTTTTGCACAATTATTTTCTTACAACTAAAACATTATAAACACAATTAATGTTTACCGAATTTGATAATATAGCCTTTGTTCAATCCCGTGTGCTAGGTTTAGTCTTACTCTGGTATCAATATACCATAAAAGAACTTGTACCTTAGCTATGGGAGAAGTAAAAGCAAATTTCTTTTAAAAATTAGTTACGTAGAATGATGGTAAAGGAGTGTATGAATGGTTTTAAAAATGCTTCAATATGAATTTGAATTTAATGGTTTTAAAAATAGAATATTTAAGGTTAAGCTTTAAACTTCAAGTTTTAAGTTTAAGGAATTTAAACATATGGAAACATGATGGAGGACAAAATAATTTTACATACATCAAGGTCAAAGATCATTAATGAAAAATCCTATCTATATGTTTGCTACAATTGTAATGCAAATTAAAGTTGCTAATGCTTTCTAAGATCTCATTACCTCTTAAGTAAGATAAAATGATAGATTAATCTTGCAAGAGAGTGTGTAGAGAAAGTAGTGGAGGATAAAGAACATGTATTTCTAACTTATCCTTTTGTTAATTCGTTGACACTTAAATATGGCATTCAAGCTAAAGATTTATTGAAATTTTTTAAACTAAAATTATCAACCTTGAATTCCTTTCTTGATGAGGTTTTTAAGACTCATCAAGAAAGTATTAAAATGATGTATAAATTTTTTAGTTATTCTATAGATCCTCTAAGTATCAAGGTTAGCAAGGTGGTGGATGCAACTTAGGGATGATCCTAGAATTTAAAACTAGTCAAATTTGTAAAATTTAAAAGACCACAAGTTATGCTAGAGGACCATAATTAGAACATGAGTCATGTTGGAGGTCATAATAGAAAAATAATCAAAACTGAAAATACCACAACCTTGACTACAAGTCATGAAACACTTGTGGAGTGTTTACATATTTTGGTAACTTCACCACAATTCATGGTGGTTGACCATAAGTTGTATTCTTACCATAACAACCTAATCAAGGGTCATGAGGCTATAAGTTTTCTCATCACAAGTTATGATAAGGTCATAATTTAAACATTTAAACTTTGTAATGATCACAACTAAATCACAAGCTACATTTGTATTAATTTTCTATAATATATGGAGTTTGGAGGATCACATTTCAATGAAATTTGATTCCATAGATTCACCTAAGTCTATTCTTTGTTTTGAATGCTTGAGATGCAATGAATTCACTAAAATTCTAATAAATTAAATCAAATTGACAAGTGTGGTTATTCAACTTCTTGGAAAGTTGAAAATTAATGAAATATGAATTAAATCTTCATTGACTTCAACCTAAATTAACGTTATAAGTTAGAGTATTATGATGTTAATACTTAATTGTGAATCTTAAATAAAATTGATACTTTAAAAAGAATTAGTGCTTCAATGTCATTATCAATTTGGTGCTATGAATTGAGACAAAATTTTGGTAGAGTCTCAATCATATAATTTCATTCATGATGCACGGCAAGGTACCCCTATGCTCAACCATACAAATTACAAGTGTTCATGCACAATCTGGTTGAATTCCATGGATGGGACTAGTTGTGGCATCTAGATCATTATGCTTTGATCACAATTTGTCATCTTCCCACTTGGACTAGTGGTAGCTTTGTCATGTATGGTTTAGTCCAAAGTGAGGCATATGATGTTGTTCCTAATTCTATGCTACTCTTGATGGCGATAAAGAAATGAATTAATTAAACTAATGAATAATGGAAAACAAGATCTAAACTAGCCTATAGGTGATGGTATCTGCTGTTAACCATCCATACATGTCTTGGACTTTGTGAGAGTACTTCTAGGGTTGCCAAGTGTACGTCACTAATTGTGCCAAACGATACACCTCTGGATTACCAAGTATTTACACTTAAATGCTCATGATTAAGGTGTACGCATTCTACTTAATAATAGGAATATTAAATGACAATAAATGGAAATAATTAACTAAGAAAGTAGTAAATAATTAAAGCAATAATAATCTAACTAGATGCTACAATGATAGAAGTAATCTCAATGTTTATTGCTAGTCATGTAACGTGTCCAAGTACATCACACTCGAACAAGGTGTTATATGATTACAAACATTACATTGCAAGCATGCACTAGAAATAATATACTTGAAAGAGAAAAAACTAAAAACTAACTATCTACCTCCTCTACTACTCCTTGTCTCATTCGAGTACCCCCAGCACCATATTTATAGGTAGCATCTAAATGAGGTGACGTCGAGTACGCAACATCGCTTATTAGCCTTGATGTTTGATATGTGACATTAGGGCTCTGACATCTCGTATTTGACATTAGGGCTACTAAATGACAACTCATCATTCCCCCACAACTGATGAAAACTTGCCCTTGAGTTAAACAAAATGAAGAACAAGTTCCTTACAAAATATTGGTAGGTATGGGATTATTGACTGACTCAACAATGAAGAAATAATTGACTCTTTGCATGCCACAATGGTGTAGTACAAAAATGAGACACATTATTACAAATGAAAATAAAAACAATATTGGGAAGCTCATGTGGTGCTCAGAGGTGGTAGCTCTTCCATTGGTTGCTTCCCTTTGTCACCAAGCTATTGAAACTTGTATTGATTGAGCAAGGCCTGCAACTTCTTCTCCTCCGTCCTTGGGTCATGCACCATCCAAGTTACTATGCCAATATGTGCTGGCATCGGTACATCCCAAGGACATGGTAGCTACGGGAACATTTGATTCACCTTTACATACCATGCCACAAATTGTCGACATTCTTCCTCGAAAGCCCTAGCTTTATCTTTGAGCTCATGATAATTTGTCGATTGTTGAGCTACATTTGAGGCTACATCTTTTTATCCCTGATAACTGGCCTTGACCATCTCTAACTCTGAGTTTTCCAACTGCAACTTCTATAAAGCATCGTTCTGATCGACAAACTCTTTCTCATACAATGCATAGGTGCTCACCACTTGTTTCTCTAGCTCACTTCAAGGATGACTTGCTATTAACATCGTAAGGTTAGCATATCTGAGGTTAGCCAACACCATGTACTCCTTTAAATCCTCTATCTACAGGTCCTTGTTTTTAACTTCCGCTTGTTGGACCATGGCATAGCTATCCAAGATGGCCTACCATTCAGAATTCTATGCTAACAACAAGCTGTTGTGAGCCTTGGCCATCTTGATTTCCTTCTCATTGATTTCCTTTTATATGCCAACTTGGTCACGAAAGTGTTCTTTCATTTTTTCATGCTTTTTGACCTCTTTTTACCATGCACTGATTTCGATTGCTAACTTTTGGTGAATAGCGTGTACCTTCTTCATGGAGAGGGTTCTATTCTCCCAAGCCAATCTATTCATATCCTAGTTGATCCTCACCAATTGTTCTCACAACTGGTGAACGCTTTCTTCTATGATGTTCTTTTGTTTTTCCATAATGGTCAACCAAGAATTCTGTACAGTGAGCTGCTTATTTTTCTCTTGGATAATGGTTAGTGCTTTTTTATATGCATGAGATTATGCATCTGCAATAGAGGCATTCCGAATCACTGTCTCCTTCTCTTGCTTCATAACTACTTTCTCCTTTACTAGCTTGGTGAGCTCCACTATCCTGAATTGCTCTAGTTGGTCTGGCGCAACAAAATGGATAAGATCCCACCATTTAGCTCACAAGATAGCCAGCTCTTCTTGTAATCTCCATGTCTCAACTTCTGCATGTTCTACCCTGACCTCTACCATGACCAACTTCCCTTTGGTGGTGATGAGGTTCGATAGTGTTGCAGTGACATCAATAGGGATGTCAAATAAAGTGGTCATCACTTGACTCTCTACAGCAAGTGATCAAGCAGTCCTCATGCATCATAGGAGTCATTGAGGTCCCAGCCAACATTTTTGCATCTCTAGTTCCTACTAGATCTATTAGTGGCACAACAAGTATATTGAATGACTCTTTGATGTGATCGATGATCACCTTTGCTATGCCTACTACATCCTCATGTTGTAGCACCTCGACTGTCACACCTTCTCCAATTTCCAATGTTACTTGAAATGATGTAACACTCCCAAAGATCTGGCGTGACCATTGGGTCCCTCTCCTCCTGACTATATTGAGATCTCCCCCTTGTTGGATCAGCTAATATGATGGGCCATATAGCATCGTCCATGACTCGAAAGAGATTGGCCTCGTCCTTACTTCCCCAACTAACTATTTCTGCAATCCTCTACACATGGCTCATCGAAGGCCTATAATCTTGTGGTGGTGGCGATAGAGCTTGTGCTTATGGACGTTGTTTAGGCTCTTGTTGCATCTTTGCTTGTAGCGTAACCTCCTTCTCTACTTCTTGTTGTTCACCGAAATCTTTTCTTAATGCTACTATTTTCAAGAGTTCTCTGAATGAGGTGTGTTGGGCCTTCCTAAGCATATCATTGGTGTATCTAAAAATTCTTGCGTGCTTGCACAGCTTTCTAATTAAGCAGGAAAATGGAAGTGTTGATCTTTCTAACTTCGTTTCTTCGAACCGCCATTGGATTTCTGTGAAGTAATACTAGGGAAGGTTGGCTGAAAGTTTTCCCATCAGAATGGAACTTCCCTTAGCTACATAAGTGGAGATTCAATTGATCCTTTTCATGGGAAATAAGTGGTATGTCCCAATCTTAAGTAGGCTTTCTCATCTAGAGTCATTTCATTGTATGAATTATCTTCTCTGTCGTACACCTACCTCAACCATAGTTTCTTTGTTTTGGGGTCAAATTTGATTGACAAATGAGCAATCATAGCCCTTTCATTAGGTAGGTTGAGAGCTATAGCAATGTCCTTGACTGAATAACAGATAATCACCCCAAAGATGTTAATAGTGGTGTCCTCACCTTTATTATGCTAGAATTAATGGACTTCACCCAGGTACCATTCACCACTATCAAACAAGATAGACCAGAATCGGGACACCTTGAGTTGTATCTACACCACTTCTGAAGCAAACTCCACGAATGGATTCAAGTTCATTTCCACAATGACTGAAGCTAGTGTGGATTTTTCCAAGGTGGCAACACGGTAGTCAGGGGGCAACATGAGATATTGTCCCTGTTTGAGGGCTAGTACTTCTACCGTCTCTACTTTGGCTGATTGCCCAGTAGTAGGGGCCTCTTGATGAATATTGAAGGACTTGACCTCCTACTCAACATGTTCGTCATGTTCTCCTTGTTGACCACAGCAACCACATGGACGCTTAGAAACTCTTTATAAGGATTCGCCCTAAGCAGCTCTTTTTGAAGCCATCTGCAATCAAGTAAAAACCAATTGTTACCAAAGTTATGTTTGTTATCATCAATCAATTTATACCTTACTCACAACCTTAGTTCATTAAGCTCATAATGCATATGATTGCAAGGTTAGGAAAATTTTCAAGAAAAATCCCCCCAAAGATGTCTATCTCTTTATAGGACCCTCACGACTGGTTTCATTTTTTGTTATATGTGGCTTATAACAATAGGTATGGGCCCATGGGTTAGAAAAATTGGACTTCTAGCATTACTATTAAAGATTTTGCATTATAATTCCTAAGGTTTTCAACATTCTTACCCTTATAATACCTTCTGAGCGATAGCAAATTTCAGCAAATTGGCATAGGTTTGCAAAAATTTTACATTATAGTTCCTAAGGTTTTCAACATTCTTACCCTTGTAATACCTTTTGGGTGATAGCAAATTAGTGTAGGTTTTGCATGCATGCACCCCCCATGACTAAGTTGAACACTCCAAGTTCAGATAAATTTAAACAACACAAAACTTGAAGCATTAAAGAGCTAGATATCGCATGTGAATGATGGAGGCATAAAGCTCTAAGTTGCGAGAAAAAATTTCAACACCTCCCCTAGTAGCAAATGAGAAAAATGAAGTTGAAGGTTCATGAGGTTCATATTTATATTCTTTCTTAGACCTAACATTAGGTACATGACGTTGAGGTCCAAATTTTTTGCATTTTATAAGTGATGGGACGCGATATCGCGGTGCGCTGNAGTTTCACTACGGTCTAAGCCTAGGATGAGAAACAAGGAAGAGTTNCTGGTAGTTTGATCCCTCCAAAGATAGAATATTTTCCATGTGCCCGTAGTAGGAACTCCAAAGTAAACGAATCTTTATTTGAGCAGACATTGTACCTGAACACAAGTTTGTGTACAGTAATAAAGACAAACTTCTTGGATAAACCTTGCAGTGCATGGAATAGGCTAATTAGGACTTTATTTACTATTATTTATTATTTATCATTTAAATGCTTTATTAGTTGCTAAATCTCTCTCAACCCTTCTCTCCTAGTTAAGTGCCTCAATACGACCGCTTCGAGCACTTGCGTTATGCTTGGTGATCCCAGCAACGATTAGCGTTTGGTAACCAAGGTTGTATCGGTTCAAGGTGTGAACGGTAAGTGGGAACAAATGCTGACGCTAAGTTAATTAAGGCTTAGTTAGTTAGTTAGAGTTAGTAATTAGTCTCTTCACCCTTCACCTCAATAGCATAGGAGATAAAACAAAAAAGCTATAAAAATCATATACCTTAGACCTACTTAATCATACACCGTGACAAATACAAGTAAGTCTGGGAAGACAACGAATAATTAACCTTAAGTGTTCCATAAGGCATGTAGGCACTTAATCTGCGGAGTTCATCCAGATCGCGCGTGTTACGCTCGTATTCGTATGGTTGAGTGTAGGGGTACCTCGCCACTCATCATTGGCACCGTTGTCGAGGACTAAGTGTTTGTGCACTAAGTAGAACATAGGAGATCAATCACATTGTTGCGAGCTTAAACGAACCCTTAGGGTTAATTAAACAAAAAATTTATATAACGGTTAAATAGCACACTGATAAATAACAATGTCTTCTTCTTCGAATAAAAGCACTTCACCTAGGGATCATACAAGGAACAATCGATAGTCTAAAACACATAACCAAAATCAGCCAGTTCCTCAACAACATCGAGTGGTATATACTCATCTCGATGGGTACATACCAGACTTTACCTTTATCCTCCATCAAGACGAACAGCTGCGATGGAGAGACTTGCAAGGTAACATAATGTTACCTCCAGATCGGTCAGTCCCAAACATGCTCCTCCGTGCTCTTGCACAGATCGACATGACACAGCTCTATGCTGAATACATTATAGGCGATTTTGACACAAGGGATTATCATCCCACAGTAGCACAACGTATAAAGGACTCAAGGTAGAAGAGCCAACATACACTGTTGAAGGGCAAAGAGGTCCCGCACGTCCTAAGTGAAATCGGAGATGGTGAACCACTTATAACAGATTCTCTATTGAATGATGTTCCCACTCCTAATGATAGTGAGGAGGTGGGGTATCAGAACCTACGATCCACAATATACAACCCTGGTTCTGATCCCCATGAACGCCAACCATTCACTGAGGGAACAACAACACATGACAAGGACGGGCACTCAGATCGTCATCACGATCGGGATCGAAGCCACAGAAGAGAAGGTAGAAAACATTGTCATGGCGATGGTTCTCCTTCTTCTTCCCCTTCTTCACATCATTCTCCCTCTTCTTCCACCTCTGGGCATAGCCATCAACAACATAATGGTGAGGATAGAGGTAGACAAAACGAGAGATCTCGATGAGAGAGTCGAGAGCGAGGACAAGGGCATGAACGAAGGGAAAGTAGGGAACAACATAGACATCATAGATGTCATGAAAGAGATGATCATGACGAGCCCCTACTTGCAACCCGAAGTATGCTCGATATAACGAAGGTAATGAGAATACCAACAAGGCATCAAAGAGATAGTCAGATCAAGCGCTTAGACATGAATAACATCCCACGCTTCGAAGGGGGATACAACGCTGATCCGCAAAATCATTTACAGGCATTCCACGATGTTTGTGCCTTACAAAACATAGAGAACGAGTGGCAAAAACTAAAGTTGTTTCCTAGGACACTCATAAAGGAAGCAGAGAGTTGGTACCGGTCCTTAGAACCAGAAACCATTAGGAGGTGGAGTACGATGTTAGAACTCTTCAATGATAAATATCAAACGTACTCTAGAGTGTCTAACTTGCGTAAGCAGATCCAAGGATGGAAGCAAGGTACTCATGAACCCTTGGATGCTGCCATGGGCTGCTACTATGCATTGTTACATCATTGCCTGAGCCATGATTACGCACAGCAGGATCAACTTTTCCACATCGTAGATGGGCTAAGGTATGAAACTAGGAGAACCCTTGGGACTTATGCCCAAGGGAGACTATCAGAACTTAGATCCCATGAAATTCTTTGCTTGTTGGAGCAAGTAGCCAAAGAAGAAGGGGAGCTGCAAAAAAGAGAGTGTGTGAAAGAATATAACCATGATCCTTCCCTCCAAAATAAGGGAGTGAGATTTTGCAATGAAGTTGATGAGTCACCACTCAAAGAGTTGGTGAATAGGAAAACCTTGCCGCTTTAGAAGCTAATAACAAAAGTGGTGGCTCAGGTAGATCAGATACAAGACTCCTTGGATAGTAGACTTGAACTTTTCCTGAAAATCATAGAGGAGTCTAAGGAGGAACGAAGTAGTGACAAGGATAAGAAAAAGCAGAGAGATTCTGGCCCTGCACGGGACAAGGGTAAAGGGAAAATAACTATCTTCGATGAGGTTGTGGATTCAAACACAAATGATGATGGGGGATGTGAGATCTGCTACTATGACCATCCTAAGGGATGTTGTCCAATCATCTCACATCTACAAGAGTCTGGGGTGTATGCACTCAACCCAAGACTTAACAAACGGCAGACACCCCGAAGGTTACCTTATCCCCAAGGTAACCCAAGATAGTTCCACCAACCATTAACGTACTATCCAAGTGGAACTCCACCACAACCCATCGGACAACATTAATAGTGGAAATACCCACAATCATGGGGGATTGCCACCGCCAAAACAACAATACCCTTACCAGCAGTCAGACCCATACGGATACTACGTGCAGCAATCGGTTTCTCCAAGTGACTCCATGGGTTACACAACTCCCCAACATCGCTACCAACTTTGGAAGTACTTTAGAAGGACTCCTTCTCCTCCGGGAGATGCTCCATATCCATACCATCCTCCTAATTCATCCGCCTCTCTTCCACCAGTATTTCTTATACCTCCTGCTCCAACAATGCAAGGGAAAGTCCCCACTCGACCGCAACAACGTAATACTACGAGAGCTGTAAACATTCAACCCGCTACTGGTTCTAACAACCGTAAAAAGAGAAGACCTTTCTTTAGAACCACAAGCCTAGACAAGCTCTCACAACAACAAGCGGTTGAGTCCATGCACGCTCCTCCAACATATAAGGCTTCGGAGCACCCTTCAATCCAACAACAGAGCTTAACGCATACGGTTATGTTAACACATACCGTAACTGACTGGATCAAGGTAGGCCACCTTCCCAAGAAACTATTTGACCCTAGAAGTCCCTTAATCTACCTCCAAATCATAGGGAACGAACCACATAAAGCTCTTCTTGACTCAGGTTCCGAAGTCAACTTAATCTCACGAGAAATGTATCAAGCCTGGAACCTGCCCCAACTCAAGAAGAGCAACATTCAACTAGAGCTGGCTGACCAGTCCATCACCATTCCCTTGGGATTGGTGGAGGACGTCGTTACCACTATGTGTGGTTGGTCATACCCAGCTGATTTC
>MNCI01002118.1:576598-614081 GCA_015680685.1 Gnetum montanum | reverse complement strand
ACGCTAGTTAATTTAGACTTAGGTCCTTAGTTAGAGTTAGTTAGCTTTCTCAACCCTTCACCCTTTAGCATAGGAGAAAAATAGAAAAGCTATAAAAATCATATACCTCAGACTTACTTAACCATACACTATGAAAAATACAAGTAAGTCTGGGAAGACAACAAATAATTAACCTTAAGTGTTCCATAAGGCGTGTAGGCACTTAGTCTACGGAGTTCGACCGGATCGTGTGTGTTACGCTCGTATTCGTATGGTTGAGTGTAGGGGTACCTCACCACTCATCAATGAGGTCAATGAACATGCAAACCAAAGTTCTAGGATTGGTTGGAAGGTTTAAAATTAAGTTTAGCATTTTAGGTAACTGAAAAATTAATTAGAGACACCGAAAGTGTGATACAGTGAATTTGTTGATGTGAAAAACATTAGAATAAGCAAGAAAAAAGGTGTTGAAATCGAGATTGCAGGATAGATTAGTTTCATAATAAGGGAAACAATAAAATATATCAATTGGAGCACTTGGAATGTGAAAAATAGTGTGGTTATGTGAAACAAGTAGAAGTCACAAAAGTTACAAAAGTAGATCCTCCCCAAAGCAGGCTCTAGCCTATAATGCCCTTGTGTAACCACACCTATAATGTCCATAGTTACTAAAGGGGTTGAATAAGATGTATACTTGTGAAATAAAACACACATATTAAAACCACTGAATTAAGATAATAACTCTATGTTACACTAAACCATAAGTTATGAGCATCTGGACAACAAGATAAGATGGAGCATAGAAGGGATTGTAGAAATTGGGATATGAGGTATCATACCATGGTCACAATGAAACCACATGTGTTATTAATAGTTAAATAACCATGTTTCCTTCTGCCCAAGATTCAAACTAAGTCCAAACCACATTTTAGTGACACCACATTGTTCCATCCCATCAGCAAACAACCACAAGACTATCAAAGTCACGAGGAGCAACATCACTTGGTGTTTTGTCCAAGGAAGGAGCAGTATTATGGCATAATTATTAGTTTGTTTTTTTCTTTTTTTTATGGTTCTGAGAAGCTGCCAACCTTTAGGCATGGATACATGTCTTTCCAATGGGACCCATAGAAGTTTATTCAGTGCTGATTTAAGTTTCTCTTACTTCCATTTTTTGTTAGATCTATAAGAATATGGTTACAACCTTAGTAACATGATAGAACATACAGAANAGGTGAGGTTTTCTCTATGTTTTCGAGTCATAAGGGACTAATTATTTAGACATTGAGACCATGCATCCATCCACCCATTCTATTAATAAGAGATTCTTGTAGTAGTCATAATGGTAATCTTTTCCATCATCCAACTTGAAAATAACTGCATAATCATTATGTCTAGATAGAAGNAATGTCTAAATAATTAGTCCCTTATGACTCGAAAACATAGAGAAAACCTCACCTCAATGGGTAACATGATCAATAACAAGATTACATAACAAGGAAAATTAGAACCACAACTAGAAAAAAGTAGAAGAAATAGGAAAATTGGATCAAGAAATAGGAAAATGACAAAAAATTGTAAAACAAAAAGATGACAAACACTTAAGAATCCTAAAGGTTAGAATGGGGGGTAACCCCCATGACTAAACATTTGGTCATGGCTAGGATTAATAAGTGGATGAATAGGATCCATGCATATATGAAACGTTTGGAACGTTTTGTGCCCCAGCCACTAAGTGTTTATTGGTGGTGTGGTGGCTAGGTAGAAAAATTGTTGGTCACACACCTAATTGCTATATGCATGGTGGGTCAGGATATGAGGCATGTTAAAATTATGGATGACTGGCCCACGATTGTACCCTTGATCATAAGATGGTATGCATGGATTCATTTGTCTCCCCATGTTTATAGATTCACTGGTTGGATGAGGAATTGGAGTATGGATAGATGATGGTCCTTGTGTATGATTGGAGGACATTGGTGGAGACAAGGAAGGTGGTGCACCAAGTTGGTCTTGTGCTGGATTAGATGATGCAATGGATTCATGTGTGGTTTGCTTTAGCTTATGACCGTTCCTCCAAAAGGGACATTTCTGACATTGCAGTTGGGGCCCACTGGTGTCAACATGTCTATGCACATTTGTAGCATAAGTGATACTCATTCATTGATATTGTGGTGCTGAACCTTCTTGAGTTACTAGTAATGGCATTGGAGGAGGTGAATTATGAAAATATCAAGGGTAAGTTGGATGGTAAGAGGCATGAGGTGGTGATCCTTCAGGGGATGTCATGTATTGATGGTACTCGGGAGAGTGGTAGTGGCGATTTGAAATGGGGGACACCAAACTAGTTGGAGAAACAGGATGTTGAACATAATATCTATGTGGTTTCGACGAATATGGCTAATTTGGTGGTGGCCTCCCTTGTGACTATGGTTGTTGCCACTGCAGTTGATGATCATGTTGAGGCTGGTGGTAAGTCCCCCTAGGATGGTACAATCGATTGTGGGACTATCTATAATTACCTTGTGGAAGAGGAAGTCTCTCGAAAATGTGCTTTTGCACAAATTTTATATTTAAAGCACCTGTCCAATACTCCTGTAGATGCAACAATACGGGGCATTGGCCCTTTGGATCGTCATATATACATAGGTCGCATCCATCATCTTCGTCTATGGTAGAGTCTTTAGCCTCACTTTTTTTAGCTCCTTTTTCTGTCTACCAAAAAGTGTTGCTAACTATTTCTTGGTTCTGTGTCCTTTATTTATTATGTTTTCCTAGTGTGTGTTGCATGATCTTCTCTGTGCCTATCTCAATAAGAGTTGTGATGTTTTCATTTATCCATTTGGACATCCTATTAAACTATGCTTCTAAATCATTAATAGACTCATTTATCAGCAAAGTCTATTGTGGAATCACCTTATCGAGAGTAGTTTCATTCTCCTTATCATAAATTTGGACCTCCTTTGATTAAAGAGTTGGGTTCGATAAATGTTTCTCAACATTCTCTCATTTGCATATCTCTCCTTCTTCTTTTGCTACACACTCTATTAGCCCTTTGATCTGATGGGCTTGAAGCTCATATAATTTCCCTAGGGCATACATCCCAAGGGTCACTTGTGTTTCATTACAAAGCCCATCTATGATGTGGTAAAGTTACCTTTTCTTGGAGAAACCATGGCCTAGGCATCTATTTAGTAAAGCATAATATCTATCTAAGGTCATGTCCAAGGGTTCATGTTGTTCTTGTTTCCACTCTTGGATCTGTCTCCTTAGGTTGGACACCCTCGCATAGGTTTGGTATTTCTCATTAAAAAGTTCCAACATTATTAACCATCATCGGATTAAACTTGGTCTCAATGATCTATACCACACTTTGGCTCTATCAATTAGTGTCCTAGGAAAGAGCTTAAGCTTTTTCCATCCACTTTCAATGTTGTAATAGATATAGGAATCCTGGAAGGCTTGTAAATGATGTTGCAGATCTAAATCATAGCCCCATACAAATTTAGGAATATTTTTCATGTCAAGCTTAGGTAAACAACTCTTTTTGCAATGCCTACAAGATATCTTCATAGCCTCTATGATATGCATTAGGCTCTTAGTGGCCAACAGGGGTTCATCATCATCAAACAAATTGTGAGGAAAATTTCTATGTTCATGGAGATGTCTTTGACTTTTCCCATGGGTTTGATTCTAGTTTTTAGTCCAACCCTTTAGTGGTGTTCTATCTCTATACCTATGTTCATCTTCATCAAAACTAGATGTTAAGGGACAAGAGGAAGATGGGGAACTAGAAAAATTTCCATGGCTTCTATGGTGTTCCTCAAGGTCCCTTAATTTATCTTATCTAGATTTAAAGGAGGTCTTAGACCTTGAGGCCTTCCCTAGTTTAGGACCTACATCATCTCCTCTAAGATTGTCTAGCTTAGGTGAATGTAGTCTTTGGGTGTTGTCAGGGTGGTCATGATCATAAAAAATCCTTGCATAAGATTGATCACTCAAATCTTCTTCATCATATATCATGTTATTTCTCCAATGAATGTGTTCGCTATACCATGCATTGTCATTTCCATGTGGGAGAAACATGGTTGTTGGTTTATATAGTGTGTGATTTAATACTTTTGAAAAGCTATATCATTAATACCTTTTACAATGATCATGTATAATATAACTAATCTAGATAACTAGCACCATCCTCGATAATGGCACCAATGATAAGCGACAAGGTACCCCTACACTCAACCATATGAATCACAAGCGTCCATGCACAATTTGATTGAATTCCATGGATGGAACTAGTCGTGGCATCTAGATCATTATGCTTTTATTGCAATTCGCTATCTTTCCACTTGGACTAATGGTAGCTTTGTCGCATATAGTTTAGTCCAAAGTGAGGCATATGATGTTGTTCCTAATTCTACACTACTCTTGATGGTGATAAAGAGATGAATTAATTAAACTAATGTATATTGAAAAATAAGATCTAAGCTAGTCTATGGGCGATGGTATTTACTCTTAACCATCTATACACTTCTTGGACTTTGTGAGACTACTTCTGGGGTTGCTAAGTATATGTCACTGGTTGTGCCAAATGATACACCTCTAGATTACCAAGTATTTACACTTAAATGCTCATGATTTAGGCGTATGCATTTCGCTTAATAACAGGAACAGTAAATCACAATAAATGGAAACAATTAACTAAAGAAAGCAATAATAATTTAAGTGGATGCTGCAATGATGGGAGTAATCTCAATCTTTCTTGCCAGTCATGTAACGTGTTCAAGTACGTCACACTCAAACAAAGGTTTCATATGATTACAAACATCACACAGCTGGCATGCACTAGAAATAACAAACTTTAAAGGGAAGAAACTAAAAACTAACTATCTACCTCCTCTACTACTCCTTGTCTCATTTGAGTACTCCCAGCACCATATTTATAGGCAACATCCAGATGAGGCGATGTTAGGAACACAACATTGGAGCTCCAATGTCGCATATCTGACGTCGAGGTCATTGAATGACAACTCATCAATTCATATCAATAAAAATACACATACATATTTATATAATTAGCTTGAGGTCAATCTATGACCATGAGTAGAGGGTTGTCCTATGAGCTTTTACCCATATTGTCTACCTATCAATGAATTTAATTCAATAGAATATAATTAATATAGCTTTCAGGCTTCTATTGTATGGAATTTTAAAATAATAATAAGTTTTTTACATGACTTTGGGTAGTTACATATAAATATAATGTCTAACTAATTGACTAGGCAATGTCACTTTTAAATAATGATGTAGACTTTTCTTCGTGTTAGGATGATGATGATAATGATAATTTTACACTATTTCTAGCATTCATTCTATGGATTTTGAGTCTTAGGACATAACATCAACTATTTTTTCCTGGTTGTCTTGCTCTTCATTTAGCTTGGTAATTTTGATCTTTGAGTTGATATATTTAATCCTAAATGATAAAAAGCTCCTTATCATCAAATTAGTAGCCTGGTCACTTGAATTAATATGTTTGGTCATAATCACCCCTTTTGTACTTCTTACTTTTCAAAATGGTACTTAATGTCAAGGTGTTTTGATAATGTAGTACATGTTCCTTTGAAAGCATGATGGTAACTATATTGTACATGGTAGATTAATATGAAGTGCGACCCTGAGTTAAAGTTACTCAAACAACTTTTTAAGCCAAGTATTTTCTCAACACAATCAACCATGGTTATAAATTTAACTTCATATGATGATAAACTGATGGCACTTTGTTTTTTGGATTTCCAGTAAATGAGATTTAGTCCATGAAATATAGTAGCCTCTAAACTAAACTTTCTCTTGTCCTAGTCTCCTCCCCAATTAACATTGGTATATGCATTAAATTTATTATCTTCCTTGGCTACAATGATCAATAGTGGATTTCACATACCTCAAGACATACTTCAAAGCATTCGTGTGGGATTGTTTCAACCCTTACATAAATATAGCCAAACATGATATGGAAAACTCTAAATTAGGCCTTATTTAGCAAAGGAATCTTAAGGAGCTAATGATACTTGTGTAATTACTTACATCCACAAATGGAGTTGTATTCTTATGAATTTAAGGTTCTTATACAAAGACCAATTTGCTAGTTTAGAATAATCTAATTCATGCTTCTCAATAATGGATTTTACAAACCTAGATTAACCAAATTTTTAGCCCTCCTTCAATCTAATCAACATAGATGTCTAACAAATGCTTTAACAAATCAATTTCTTTCATCTCAAATTCATTATTCATTTCTTACTTGAATTCCAAAATTAATTTTTTAGTAGATGTCATAAACACTAAATCATCAACATAAAGAGAGATCAAAATGAAATATTTTCCAATGTACTTGTAGTAGAGAGTTTGTTCAAATGGACATGACTTGTAATTATTCTTAATTAGAAATTCATTGATTTAATGATACCAAGCTCTAGAAGCTTACTTTAGGCCATATAAACCTTTCTCTAATTTGCATATTAATGAGCAATGATATCATCCCTACACCTGATCATACAAATCATGAGCATTACACATGACCTTATCCTAATCCATGGACTAGACTTGTGGTACTTCTAGATCATTAAGTATTGATTGTACATTAATGTCTTCCCAACTACACTTGTGTTGTTCTTTAATTCATATGGTTAAGTTTAGTTGAGGTATATGATGTTTGATTTTGTGCAACCATGATAAAAATAGTTTTAGAATATTGAAATTTAATCTAATTAAACTAAAAGTAAGATGTAAATCCTAGACTAGCCTAAGAAATGAGCACTCATTCCTAATCTGTTGTACACACCCTAAACTCATATGATCATTACTAGATTTACCAAGTGACAAAATAGTTGGGATTATTAAATGATGATGTGTTTATGCTGAAAATTGGTTGTACTCATTTTACCATATTTAACTACATTTTGAAAGTCAAATATTAACTAAGTACATGAAAGTAAATGACAATGAAAATAAATTATAGATAAAAAATATTAAATTAAGGTGAATTAATTTTGATCCTATTATCACCATGAATTATGTCTAGGTATAATATCCCTTAAATAAGACTTTACTCAATTAATTCAAGTTCATACTACAACCACTCCCTAATTAATACTAACTCCTACAAACATAAACTAACAAAGATTTGCTACATATAATATGGATGTCATAAATGTGGTACATGGGCTTATATATATGGGCATTTATGATCACTACATCAATGTAGTTGTGTTGATGCATCACAGGCTACATTGACACAAGTGCATCAATGTAGTTGACAACAAGATTTTTCATCATACCCCCACACCTTAAGTTAAATAAAAGTGGGATAGAGTTTGATCAAAAAATCATAGGAGTGACTAAACTAACTAATTGATTGGTAAAATTTGAGTTTTGTATCATAATTTTATTTAAGTCACTTTTGACATTAGAATAAAATAACAACATGACAAAGGATAGAGACATGAACTTTTGCCAAACCTTGTAGGATTAAAAAATAACCAAGAGAGATGCCTTAAGTTGTTCTTGGTGGCAAAGGTTCCTCATGCCTTGGTGGCTTCTGCAGTTGATCCATTGTTATTACTGCTACACTTTTCATGTGAAATGCTTTGATAAAGCCTTATGTCTTTTCCTCCTTTATTCTAAGATCATGAATGGTCTAGGTTGGATTTCCTAGAGTTGATATTATGGGTACTTTCCAAGGATAGAATAGAGTTGGAAACATTTCATGGATATTGACAAACTAGACCACAAAATGAATGCATTTAATTTTGAACACATTTACTTATTTTTTTAGGTCCTAGTAGTTAGTCATCCTCTTAGCTAGGTTCTCAACAACATCTCTTTGATTAGTGAACATTGCTTTTAGAACCTCCAACTTCGCATTAGCAATATATAACTTTCAAAGTACCTCATTTTGGAGTTTCTACAAATTAGAATGAAGTGACCACCTATTTTTTCAACTCATTTCTTGACCTACTAGTAGTAAGCATTGAAAGGTACATCTAGAGTAGATTAGCATGCTCCATGTATTTAGTCATGTCCTGAATTTATAATTCCTTCATTTTAATCCCCACCTACTTTAGTGTGCTGATTTCATCTAAGATAGAATACTAGTTAAGACCATGAAACTATTGGAGGGCTATGTTTAGCTTGGCCCTAGCTACCCATATTTCATTTTCATTAATCTCTTTTGAGGGATCCACCTATCCTTAATAAGAATTTTTGATTCACTCATGTTTGATAACCTTGCTTTTTCATGTTACAATTTCAATGGTTTATTTTTGCTAAATACTTATAACTTTCTCCATTGAGAGACTTTTATTTTCTAATACCAATTTATGAACATTTGTACTAACATGTGCTAACTACTTCTAAATATGATTCAAACAATCTTCCATTTGATTCTTTTCCCATTTAATATTACACAACCTCCTATTTTCAATGGTAATGTCTTTATTCTTCTTGGCCAACATGGCGATGTTCTTATTTAATGCATAGACCTTGGCTTCAAATTGGAAGACATCCCACATGGTTTTCTATTTTTTTAATTATCATCTAATGTTGCTTGTCCTTCAGTTGATCGATTACATCATCACGTTACTAGCTAACTTAGTAAACTGTGGAGTCAAATATCTAAGCACAAAGTTGTGCAAGTTTATTATACAATTGTTGGTTTAATAACTTCATATGCTATAATTGGATCTTAGAAATAACCAGCTTCCTCTTAACTATGATCAATTTAGATTGGATTACAATGATATCTTTAAGAATGTTTAAGATATTTGGAATCATTTGCATTTCACCAACCAGTTTGTCTAGCATTTCCTCATTTTTTTGAATGCTCATTATTCTTTTTTCCCTGGATCCAACCCCTACAAATAGTTGGATATCTAGGATAGCAACAAAGGTTAGGACTAGTTCTATGAACACCTTTAGGACCTATTCAATTCTATTTTCCACCACCTTCGTAGTGGTTTCTTACCATAGTTACTCCATCTCCTTGTTCTAGTATGATGAGTAAGGATGAAACATTGCTAGATATTTTAGGACATATCTTAGTAGGCAATGTAATCACTACATGTCCTATTGCAAGGTTCACTTGAACTATGGAACTGCTTCTTTCAGCCCATAACAAGTTCAAGAAGTCATCCTATTGCTAGCTTATGGCTTAAGAGACCTCTTATAGGTGGCTCACTACAAAGCAATATACATTTGAGCCACTCATAAATGCTTAATGACTTGTTCACACTTATTGTTGAGTCATGCTTTGTAGGGTTACGATATCAGATATCCGATATCAAGGCTGCAAAGTTGGGTATCCAATATCAGGGCACAAACTCTAATGTCGAGGATTCGATATTGCCCCTTTCGTCCAATCCTATAAATACCACACTTGGGTGCACAGTTGGGATATAGAAAAGATAGAATAGCTTCATAGATTTTTTATTTCAAGTTCTGTTAGTTCCCAATGCATGGCCATAGTGTGATGTTAAGTGATTGTATGACATCCTTATTCAAGTGTGACATACTTGGACACGTTACATGTTCGATAATAAAGATCAAGATTACTTCCATCATTGCAACATCCACTTAGCTTTATTGTTGATTTTAATTACCTTAAATTACTTAAATGGTTACTATTTTCCTTAGTTAATGCTTTCAACAATTACACTCTATTATTCCTATCATTAAGCGAAATGAGTATGACTAATTGCAAGCACTTATGTGTAATTACTTCGTAACCTAGTAGTGTATCATTTGGTACGCCGAGGGACATATGCTTAGTAATCCCATGGATAGTTACACAAAGTCCAAGCATGCACGGACAATTAGGGATGGATACCCATCGCACTTAGGCTAATTTAGACTTTACTTTCCATTGTTAATTAGTTTAAATAATTGATTTCTTTATTATCATTACAGTAGCTTAGGGCCAAACAACATCAAAAATCATATGCCTCACTTGGGACTAAACCATACGTGATAAAGCTACCACTAGTCCCAAGTGGGAATACAACGAACTGCAATCAAGGCATAACGATCTAGATGAACAACTAGTCCCATCCATAAAATTTGATCAAATCATGCGTGAATGCTTGTGATTCATATGGTTGAACATAGGGGTACCTTGCCACTTATCATTGGTGCCATTGCCGGGGATGGTGCTAGTTATCTAGATTAGTTATATTATACATGATCGTTGTAAACACATTAACAATATATCTTTCTGAAAATATTAAATCACACACATCATGAACCAATAACAATGTTTCTTTTACAAGGAAGCAATAATGCATTGTATGGTGAGAACATTCATTGGAGAATTAACAAGATATCTGTTGAGGAAAGTTGGAGTGACCAACCTCATGCAAGGGTTTCATCTATTCATGACCACACTAACGACACTCAAAGACTACATTCAACTAAGGTAAAAAACCCTAGAAGAGATGAAGTAAGTCTTGGACTAGGGAAGGCCTCAAGGCCTAGGACCTTCTCAAAATCTAGAAAAGATAAGTCAAGGAATCATGGGAAACATCATAGAAGTCATGGCAATCCTTCTAGTTTCTCATCTTCGTCTTCCTCTTCAACATCTAGTTCTAATGAAGATGAACATAGGTTTAGAGACAAAGCTCCACTATGGGATCAAAATAAAAATAGAAATCAGAACCACAAGAAAAATCAAAGACATCTACATGAACACAATCGAAATCGTCACAATCAGGCAAATAGAAATAGCAATTTTCACCACAACATGTTCGATGATGATGAATCCTTGTTGGCCACTAGGAGCCTGATGCAGATCACAGAGGCAGTTAAGTTACCCCATAAGCATCACAAGGAAACTCGCCTAAAAAGGCTCGATATGAATAATATCTCTAAATTTACAAGAGGCTATGATTCTGATCCACGACATCACTTACAAGCCTTCCATGATGCTTGTGTGTTACATAACATTGAAACAGGATGGCAAAAGCTTAAGCTCTTCTTGAGGACACTAACAGAAAAAGCTGAAGTGTGGTATAGATTGTTGAAACCAAACTCAATCTGATGATGGTTCAAAATGCTGGAACTCTTCCATGAGAAATACCAAACCTATGCGAGGGTGTCCAACTTGAGGAGATAGATCCAAGGATGGGGATAAGAACAATGTGAACCCTGAGACATGGCCCTAGATAGATGTCATTCTCTACTGAATAAATGCCCAAGCCATGGTTTCTCTAAGGAAGAGAAACTTTTCCACATCACATATGGGCTTCATAATGAAATGAGGAAGACCCTTGGGATGTATGCTAAAGGTCAATTATATAAGCTACAAATCCATCAAATCC
This sequence comes from Gnetum montanum, assembly GCA_015680685.1. NCBI lineage: Eukaryota > Viridiplantae > Streptophyta > Gnetopsida > Gnetales > Gnetaceae > Gnetum > Gnetum montanum. The sequence goes on along the minus strand of MNCI01002118.1, from coordinate 602,733 downwards.
AAGAGCTAATTGAGTGTGTGGAAAAAGAAGAAGGAGAGCTATGTAAATGGGAGAATGTGGACCCAACTCTTCAAAAGAATAAGGTCCATATCTATGGTAAGGAAAAAGAGGCAGCTCCCGATAAGGTGATTTCGCAACAAACCTAGTTAATACAGAAGTCTATCGATGAACTTGAAGTAAGGTTTGATAGGATGTCAGAGTGAATAAATGAGAAATTTACAAGTTTTGTAGAAATTATAGAGGAAAAGATAACACAAAATGAATTAGGCAATCACAATAAACATAGGAAGAAGAACCAAAAAATAGCTAGGAACACTTATCAGCAAATAGGGAAAATGGCTAAAGAAAAAGAGGTTATAAACTCAACCATAGACGAAGATGATGGATGTGACATCTGCATATATGACCACCTAAAGGGCTATTGTCTAGTCATATTGCGTCTACATGAGCATTGGGCTTTTGCATTAAATCCCAAGTTCATATAGAAGCGCATGCCTAAGAAATTACCTATTCTACAAAGTAGTTATAGACAGTCCTACAACCAATTGTACTATCCTACAGGGACTTCTTACCAACCTCAACACTATCATCAACTATATTGGTAAAACCCACAATCATGGGGGAGGCCATCCTCAAACCAACCTTACTCTTACTACTATCCAAACCCATACGGTTATTATGTTCAACAACTTATTTCCCCAACTAATTCTATGACCTCTACTTCAAATCACTACTAGCACTCTCCCAAGTATCATCAACTTGTGACATCTCTTAAAGGATCACCACCTCACACCTCTTACCCTCCATCCTATCCTTGATATTCTCATACTCCACCCCATCACATGTCATAGCCAACAACAAAGAAAGGTTCAACACCACAACACCAACAAAAGAATGCCACTTGTGCTAAGAATGTGCATAGACATGATAATGCTAGTAGGTTTCCATCATAATCTTAGAAACGTCCTTTCTTTAGGATGGCTTCCATACATAAGTGTAACACTCATGGACCTACTACATCATCCAAACCAACATAATGCTAATTAAGTGCAATGTCTTCCCTTTGACAACCAATGTCCTCTGATCCTACGCAAGGGCCACCGTCTATCATTACTCCAACACCTAAAAGAAGTAATGAATTTAGCATAGTGAAGAGACAAATGAATCCATGCATGCCTAATCATGATCAAGGATGTAGTCATGGGATAGACATCTACAACATTGGCACAACTCATACTTCGATCCACTGTACATTTAACAACCAAGTGTGTAAACAACAAACTATCTACATAGCCACAATTAAACCAAGAGACACCCAATGGCTTGAAAATGAAGGTTTAACACCATTTCACAAATGCATGGAGCCTGCCTATCTGCTTATTAATTCTTATCACAATCAAATGCTTAGTTGTGGGGGAGACACCCCATCCTAACATTCAAAATTAATAGGTGTTTTTCATATTTTTGTTTTACAATTTTTTATCATTTTCTTATTTCTTGATATAAATTTTTCCTATCCTTTGCAACTTTTTCCACATTTTTTTCATTCCCTTTCTCAGTAATCTCCCTTGTGAATAAAACCATCTCATGTAACCCATTGAGGTGAAGCTTTCTCTATGTTGTCAAGCCATGAGGGACTGGTTATTTGGATAGTGAGATCACATCATCCATCCACCCATTCCATTTATAAGATGTTCTTACAATGGTCATAATCATATTCTTTTTTCATTATTAAACCAAGAATAAATTCATAATCATTATGCCTAAATAGAAAAGTGAAGAACCAGTTAGGAATGTGAAGGGTGTGACATCAAGGGGATTTTTGAATTCTCTTTGACCACTTCTGAATGTTCTATCATGTTGCCATGATTGTAATTATATCCTTGTAGATCTAATGAAAAATGGGAGTAAGAGTAAAATATGTGATACCTTACCATGTCACTAGAAAGACATGTTACCCATGCCTAAAGGTAGTCCTCTGGTAAGGTTGACACTGATAAGAATAAAATAAAAAGGGTACTAAATAAATTTTTGTAGGTCCCATTGGAAAGACATGTTACCCATTCCTAAAGGTTGGTGGCTTGGCACACTTCTAAGAAAAATAAAGTGCCATGAATAAACTCCTTCCTTGGACAAAATGCCAAGTGATGCTACTCCTTGCAACTATGGTAGTCTTATGGTCATCAATCAAATAGATGAAACAATGTGATGTACTAGGAATGTGCCATGGACTTGGTTTGAATCTTGGACAAAAGGGCTAATGATTACTTAACCATTAATAACACACAAGAATTTATTATGCCTATGGTAAGGCACCTCACATCCCAATTTCTGCAATCCTATCTGAAATCCATCTCATCTCACTATCTGTATGAGCCTAAATTGTGGTTTTGTGTAACATAGAGTTATTTTCTCAAATTGGTGGTTTTGACATGTGTGTTTTGTTCCACAGGTATGCATCACATTCAACCCCTTTGGAGCCTACTGACATTTTTAAGTGTGGTTATACAAGGGCATTAAGGGTTGAATCCTTCTTTGGGAAGAACCCACTTGTATAACTATTGTGACTTGTACTTGTTTGACACAACCACATCACCTTGAACCTTCCAATTGCATAAATGTTAAATTCAATACTTTCCCTTATCATATAACTAATCTGTCCTACACCATCGATCTAATATACCTTTTCTTGCATCTTCCAAAGCTTTTAATACTGGCAATTCCATCTTCTAATACTTCTGGTGCCTCAATATGATTTTTCACTTATCCTAGAACTATGGATTTTACATGAAACCTTCCAACCAATCATAGAGCTTCAATTTCCATGCTGAATATCCTCATTAAATGCATTTCTAAGCATCCTAATATCAACTACTTGATATATGAGTGGGACTCGACATCGAATATCCAATATTGGGTCCATAAAAAGCCATAAATAGGATCCCTATTGTGATCAAAAGACTTCATTATCATCACTTGAAGCTAGAGGAGTTTTTAAATTTTTTTCTCTCAACTTAGAGCTCTACACAACCAACTTTCACATGCAATATATTTCTTCCTACCACTTCGATTTTCATGGTTTTTGAACCTAGTTAAACTCGGAGTGTTCAATTTAGTTGGAGGAGGGTGCTTGCATGGAAAACTTGTGCTAATTTTTCAAAATTTGCTATCGCCAAGAAAGTATTATAAGGGTAAGCATGTTAAAAACTTTAAGTATTTTAATGAATAATCTAATTGTATGAATGCTAGAACCCTTAATTTTCTCACCCAAGAAACCATAACCATCATTATAAGCCATACATAAGGGAAAAGAAGCCAACTGAGAAGGGACATAAAAGAAGTTAACACTTTTTGCGCATTTTTCTAACTCTACAATCATAAGAGCTAAAGAACTTAATAGAACTAAGGTCATGAGTAAGGTATAACCCTATTAATGATAAATGACAACACCCTAGTAACATCAAATCCTTGATTGATTGTAAATGGTCCTAAAAAGAGGAGAATAAGAAGGACCTTCACAAGATGCAAGCAAATGCCTGAGAGGTGGCAGAGGATGACTAGGAGAACAAGGCCCACTAGTCAAGCATGAAGAATAGGAGGCAGAGTCATTTAGCATTCATCAAGAGGCTCCTACTATAGGGTAGTTATTCCAATGGGAGGCTGCAAAACCATAGGCTCTAGTGCAAGGACAACACCTCATGTTGTCCCAAGAATGCCTCGAAGCCATCCAAAAGACATCCATGTTGACCACAATTATCGTGGAAATGAAGTTCAGGCCATTCATGGAATTTTCCCTTAAGGTAGTTAGAACTCAACTTCAGGTGTTGCCTCTATGGCACATTCTCTCTGAAAGTGGGGAATGGTACCTTAGTGAGATGTACCGATTTTGGCATAATAAGAAAGAGGGCACCATAGTCAACATCAGTCGAGTCATTGTCTCTTTTTCAGTCAAGGCAATCGTAGAGGTTTTGAACCTACCAAATGTGGGAGCCAAGGTGGTAAATCTATCCACAAGGTCTGATGCGAAAACCAAGAAATTATGGCTAAAGTAGGTGTCTAACAATGATAATCAAGCATACAGTGAGTTGAATCTAGAAGAGAGGACTTATTTTAATATTGGAACCTACCATTTGTTCCCAACTAAAGGGCTCAGAAAAATACCAACATATGTAGCTATAGGAAGTGCAATCTTGATGGGAAAATATAATGTCAATATTGCCTAATTGTACTTTATTGAAATTCAAAGGTAGTTCGAGGAAAGAAAGGTAGGAAAGTTGACATTCCCATTCCCTTGCCTAATTAGAAAGCTCTGCAAGCATGCTAGAATCCTAGGATACCCCAATGATGTCCCCAGGAGGGCTCAGAATGCTTCTTTCACTAAATTGTTCAAACTAGTAGCACCAAGGAAAGACCTTGATGAGGAACAAGAGTAAGAACTAGAGAACGAGCCAAAACAAGAATCTGAAAGGGAGCTCAAGCAAAAACGAACACAACAGTAAGAGCCATAAGTTCCACAACCACCACCGTAAGATTATAGGCCTATAACAAGCCATCTATAGAGAATAGCTAAAACTCTCAATTGGGAAAGTAGGGATGAATCAAACCTCTTCCAAGTCATTAATGATGCTATGTAGCCTATAGTTTCTGCTAATCCATCAAAGGGGAAAATTTCTTTACAATCAGGAGGAGAAGCCAAATGGTCACAATAGATCTCTGGAAATGTCACATCTTTTCAAGTAATGTTTGAAATAAGAGAAGGTGCCATAGTCATGGTCCTTCCGCACTAGGATGTGGCAGGTGCAACATAAGTTATCACAAACCACATTAAAGAATCTTTTAATGTACGTATTGTGACCCCAGTGAACTTGACCAGAACTAGAGATGCACAAATGCTAGCTGGGATTTCAATGACTATTGCAGCCCATGAGGATGTGCTTAAAAGATTATTGCAAACTGGAAATGTGATGATAACTCTTTTTAACATCCCCAATGATCTCACTATAGTACAGTCCAACCTCATTACCACAAAAGAGAAACTAGTCATGGTAGAGACCAAGGCAGAGCATGCAAAAGCAGAAGTGCACAGACTGTAACAAGAGCTTGCTATCCTAAGAACTGAAAGATGGGATCCTATCCAATTCATTGCGGGTGACTAGTTAGAACAATTTTGAACAAAGCAGCTGGGCCGATTGATTAAACAAAATAAAGCTATTAAACAAGAAAAGAAGAAAGTGGTCTAGAATGCCTCATTTGCCAAAGCTCAAGCATATTCCCATAAGTAGGCATTGAACACTACATAAGAGGGGAATAAATAGTTTACTACAAATAATCCAAGGTTGACCACTGTAGAGAAACAAAAAAATATCTTAGAAGAAAGTGTTTACCAATCGAGAGAACAATTGGTGAGCGTCAACCAAGACATAAGTAGATTGGCTAGAGAAAATCAAACCCTCTCAATGAAGGATGTTTGTGCAATATGTCAAAAATTTGCAATTGAGATAAGCATGTGGCAAAACGAGACTACGAAACATGAAAAGCTGAAGAAGCACTTCCGGGACCAAATTGGCATGTACAAAAAAATTAATGAAAAAGAAATCTAGATGGTAAAGGCCTTTATCAATTCCATATCAGTGCAAAATCCTGACTAGCAACCCATCTTGGATAGCTATGCCTTGGTCCACTATGTGGAAGTGAAGAATAAGGACTTGCCGATTGAAGATTTCAAAGAGTACATGACATTGGCTAACCTTTGCTATGTTAACCTTGCCATGTTAGTTGTAGGTTGACCTAGAAACACGCTAGAACAACAAGTAGTAGCCACATATGCACTATATGAAAAAGAGTTTGCAGACAGGAAAAGTGATTTACAAAAACTTCACTTGGCAAACTCAAAATTAAACACAATTAAAGCTTGCTACCATGGACAAAGAGATGTAGCCTTAGCCCTGGCCAAGAGATTGATAGATTACCATGAATTGAAAGAAAAGGCTAGGGTCTTTAAGGAGGAATGATGGTAGTTTGCAGCATGGTACATGAAAGCAAATAAGATGTTCTCATAGCTACCATATCCATGGGATGTACCAGTTCCAGCACACATTGGCTCATCAGCCTAGATGGTACATGACCTAAGAGTGGAGGAGGACAAGTTGCAAGTGCTCCTGAATCACTATAAATTATAGAAGCTTGACAACAAGGGGAAGCGGCCCATGGAAGAGCCACTACCTCCAGGAACTACATGAGTTTCCCCTAGTTTTGGTGTTTTGTTGTGTTGTATCCATTTTTGTAAAGCACCATTGTAACATGGAAGAGTCAATTTATGTGCCTAGTTAAGTTAGTCAATAATCCCATACCTTCCTAATATTTTGTAAAGGACTTGTTCCTCATTTTTTTTAACTCAAGGATAAGTTTTTATTTAGTCATGGGGGTATGATGAGTCATGCTTTATAAGGCCACAATATTGGATATCCAATATTGAGGCCGCGATGTCAGGTATCTGATATCAAGACACAGCCTCCGATGTCGAGGATCCGATATTGCCCTTCCATGTGAGCCTATAAATACCACAATTAGGTGCAGAGGTGGGATAGAGAAAAGATAGAATAGATTCATAGATTTTTGATTTCAAGTTCTGTTAGTTCCCAGTGCATGCCTACAGTGTGATGTTAAGTGATTGTATGACATCCTTATTTGAATGTGACATACTTGGACACGTTACATGTTCGGCAATAAAGATTGAGATTACTTCCAACATTGCAGCATCCACTTAGCTTTATTATTGCTTTTAATTAACTTAAATTACTTAAATATTTACTATTTTTCTTAGTTAATGTTTTCATTTATTGTTCTTTATTATTCCTGTCATTAAGTAGAATGAGTATGACTAAGCGCGAGTGCTTAAGTGCAATTACTTGGTAACTTAATAGTGTATCATTTGGTACACCTAGTGATGTACACTTGGTAATCCTAATGGTAGTTACATGAAGTCCAAGGCATGTATGGATGGTTAGGGATGAATACTCATCGCATGTAGGCTAGTTTAGACTTTAGTTTCTATTGTTAACTAGCTTAAATAATTGATTTCTTCATTATCATTAGGAGTAGCATAAGGTCAAACAACATTAATTATCATATGCCTCACTTTAAACTAAATCATACACGATGAACCTACCACTAGTCCAAGTGGGAAGACAACAAACTATGATTAAGGCATAATGATCTAGATGCAGAACTAGTCCCATCCATGGAATTTGACTAGATCATGCGTGAACGCTTGTGATTTGTATGGTTGGGCATAGGGTACCTTGCCGCTCATCACTTATTATTATAGTAGTAGGAATGGTAGTTGCAGTGATTAAATTTATTATTGTAGTTGCTTTAGTGTTTGATGGTGGTGGTACTTTCTCTTGGATTCTAAGGATCAGCTTCTCCTTCATCATTTCATTCCATGAACTTGTTGGAGTCCTTCAAAGCATGTCCTTTACATAGTAGGTGATCACTCCTATATTGTAAAGTTTTCTAATAAGGCATGGGAAGAGGAATATCTTCGTGCATCCTTTATTTTTCATAAATCTTCTCTAGATTTCCAAAAGAATTAGCTAAGGTAAGTTGACTAGAAACTACCCACTAAGGGTTGTACATGCCCATACAGAGAAAGATATGATCTTGTTGGACCATACCATGAGATTCCTATGGTACATGGTGACCTTGAAATATACATTTTGCTTCTGATAAGGAACCATATTTCTTCTTATCTACTTTATAGGCTCTTTACACCTATCCTTTCTTAATCTTAGAATCAATCTTAGTGGACACTTCAATAACTTGTGTCCTAGCATTTGGAAGCCCAAGAGCCTCTAATATGACATTGATGGATTAGAAGAGTATGATGTCTTTAATCTTTATAGTTGTATTATTCTAATGATTATTCTAAAAGAGATATGTCTCACCCAAATACAATCTCTACTGGTGGTTGGCCAAAGAGTAAAGGCTTACAATTAGTCTCACAATTTTTGGAATGCGAATTTCATGAACAACCCAAAGTTAGGTTCTACTAAGACTAATGAATAGATCTCATTTTCCTTGATTTTTACCAAACATGTGTTTGTAAGACTCATCTTAAGGTTTGGCTATAGTTGAGGTACCTCACCTTACATATATCGCCTTATGTGTACATTGGAGATTTTTCTAATAGAATTCACCTCTTGTTCTTTGTTTAATATTCCCATTACATGGAATTCTTGCAATTGTTTTTCTTGTTGTCTACATCATCATCTATGTTGATCTCTCAACCTCTTCTCCCTTGGTTGTAATAGGCCTCCAAATACAAGAAGCATAGCTATTAGGGATGTTGTCCAAGAACCAACTTCACACTTTCCAAACAACATGATGCTACCACTTAATCTTCATGCGCAATCATACATCCAAATCTTATCATTTATATTTCAATTTTATATTAAATTCTTTCAAAAAATCCCAATTTTGGATCCATTTTAAGCTTCAAATCCAATCAAATTTATCATTCCAAAGCTAATTTTTAGTACTCATGATCCATATTCTAAGACTAACAATCTCCCCTATAGCTCAAGATCTAACTAGATTTAGCTCAAGAACATGTTAGGACATCATCTACAATTACTGAAAAATCCTTTATTAATTTCTAAAATTAATTACAACACCTTGTCTTTAATTAACATTTGTATTTTTGGCCATATTGTTAGAAAAATTGATTGTTCAAGCCTTTAGGTGATTACAATTTATTATTTTAGAAGCCTTAGGATACTTAAATCATCAAATTATTAGTTAAAGTTAATTATTTTTATCATTAGTTACCTCAATGGTTCAAAAACTAGGTATTAAAATATTTTTTAAATCACATTCTAGCTACCTCGATGATATAGAGCTCAACTACATGAGCTCACAGGTTTTTGAACTAGTTTAAACAATGGTTTCGATCACAAGATCTTGCTTTTAGAAGACATAGGACTCATAAAACTAGAAGAATCTCCTTACTTCTTTAATGTAGCATGAGAAAAATGATTAATGATGGTGCAATATTTTAGACTTTTTATGTGGCATAAGCATTGCTCTCATGACAAAGCATCATTCTTGTATCAACGTTGTAGCATCAATAAAAATGCTAAGCACAATTTTTCCAATTGAATTTTCGAAGTATTTCGAAGATATTTTTGAGCCAAATTTGGTTAGATCTTGAGCTATAGGAGAGATTGTTAGTCTTAGAGTAAGGATCATGAGTACAAAAAATTAGCTTTGGAATGATAAGGTTGATTGGATTTTAAGCTTAAAATGGATCAAAAATTGGGATTTTTTGGAAGAATTTAATATAAAATTGAAATATGAATGAAAATATTTGGATGTATGATTGTGCATGAAGATCCCTAATATTTGGAAAGTGTGAATCTAGTTCTTGGACAAGATCCCTAATAGCTATACAAGTGGATCCTTTCCAAAGCAGGTTCTTGCCTATAATTCCCTTGTATAGCCATCTCACTAAGTATTCATGGATACCTAGAAAATTAAATTTTGATATAATCCTTATTTCAACACACACACAACTATCATCACTAGAATCCTACACTATACTAAATAAAACCAATAAATTCATAAAATTGTCATTAAAGCAACAAATATTAGTATTGATACTTACAAAGAAATGTTACCCACATACTGTTATTTAACCAACAAATATTATTTCTAAACATACATCAAAATAAAAAGCTAGGATGGTGGGAAACTTTTCTGAATCGCTTTATAAACCAAAATAGAATCTAATGATAAAAAGGGATATTCCTTAATAGGAATACAATAATTGGTAAAACTGAAAACTAAGCTTCTAAGTGGGTTATTGAAATTACAAAACTAGTCAAGTATCAAAAATTAAAACCTAAGATTGATTTTGACATCCAAAAATCTTAAAGATATGATTAATTATTGTTTGAGTTTCAATCACTTTAGGAAGCCTAAAAGCTATGTTCTTAGTCATTTACGTAATTTTCAGAAGTCAACAATCTTAGGATTGCTTTACACAATTCTCCATTCTACATGTGCTATTCAAATCTAATGGTAAAATTGCAACCTTGTGATAAGGTTGTAATGCACTAGAAAGGGTACCATGGAATCTATGTTAACCTAATATGTAACTTATCTTTTATACCAATGTCATATAGAGTTATCTTAAGCCTCAAAAATGCGAATTATAGTCTAACACCCTAGTTGTATAGTCCAAAAACTTAGAAGTAAAAGAAAATAAAAATAAATCTAAAAAAAAAACAAAATTGATTTCTAATATTTGGTACATAATAAAAATAATATTATAATATTAGATCTTAGAATATGCATCCAAAAATCAAATATGATAGAAAAAAGTCCTAAAAAATCTTGTCAAATTATTTCTAAACAAACTAAACCAAACTAAATTAAATATGTAGAAACTAAATATTTAAAAACCCAAAAGTAAAGCATTGTAATACATTTTCCCTACCCATTGGATAAACACTATAGCTAAAAACTCTTACATGGTTGAAGTCTTCAAAACAAACTTCAAACCTTAGGTAAGATCCAAGGTCAACAATGGGATCTAAACAAAATCTAAAACATGAATTGATGGAAAGCAATTATAGAGATCCTAGTTAATAATAGTAATCTAGATCGAACCTTTGTTATATTTGGTAGGATCTCCCTCTTTGGTTTTATCTTCTAGATATTGCAAATACAAATGGATGATTTTAAATGAAAGGGTTGTCTAGTATTTATACTCAAAAGGACATGCTAGGGTTAAGAAAAAGGGAAATTCTATGGGGAAAAACTAAAACTAAAGAAAAATATACTTAACTTAGAATTTCTAAAATTAGTATAAATAATATTATAACATGGAAACATACGTAGTAATAGCCTAGAAGTTACCCCTCCCATACAGATCATCTAATAGCTATGTCTACCCCCATCCCTAACTAAAGGTCTAAGGTTTTAAAATAATTAACTAAGGTACCCCTAACTAAAGGTCTAAGGTTTTAAAATAATTAACTAAGGTACCAAAGGAAGCCAATTAAAGATACATATACTAAAATAAATAAAAAACTATAAAAAATATTTAATTAATTATTTTTTCAAACAAACAGAATGGCAATCCAAACACATAACAAATAAGCATACCACAAGCTTAATGCAGTACCCCATATGCCAATGATCTATCCAACACTTAATATCTACTTACTTAAAACCCCAAAAAGGGGTTAGTGTGCATGTCATGAATTAAGTAAAATAAAATTTAAAAAATGAAAAGTATTAAACTAATATAAAGTTAAGTACACTAAAGTATCAAAAATATCTAATAAGATAATTTCAAGATATATAGTTGAAGCAAACCATAGCACAAGTGAAGGCAAACAAAAAAAAGGGGTACAATACACAAGTCATAGACACACCAGTAACAAGTTAATGCTTAAAATCATAAAGATACAAAGGAGAATGGAGTGTCTAAGGTTGAGGTGTTACAGAACAAAATCTTCTTATGGAAAAATGTCCCCTAAGGACTTGTGAACATTATTTTGTCTTAGTCCTTAAGTGCAATTTGGATTTTATTATAACCGCTATAATAATACAAGAAGCTGTAATATTTGTGTCTATGATAGTATGGAATACTTGTTTAGCAAATAGTAGTGAAAGTGCTCCTAGAAGATTGTCACATTCAACAACCTAAAGTTAATGCAAATTCATCATTAATCTCCTTTCTTTAGCATGATTGCAAGTGGGCTCATCCATTCACTATTTGTTATAAAATAGATGAATTCAACTTTTAGGAGATTTTCGATCTTTCATTTGACTACCTACTTTAGCTTTGGAATTAGCTTGTGATGTGGTTAGTATTTGGCTTAATTGAAGGATCTATGTATATGAAATGTTTCCTTATATGTGCGTTAATTCTAATGATTTTATTATAGAAGACCACATAAAGGTTGTTGACGATTTGTTGACAACTTCCAATAGCTTCTTCTTCTACTCTTCTATTAGTTCTACATTGCTAATTACCAATTTACCATTTTCAAAAAAGACATATTCAATCATCTCTAGTAATTTCTCTAATTTAATTGGTTTAGGCATAATTTCTTCTAGAATTTTCTACTCTCCTCAATTATCATCTGCTTCTTCTATTGATCTTGTTAGGGAGAGTTATTGTCTAATTACCTTCATCTCATCTATCTTGTCTACATAAGAGTTGGTGAGTGCTTCTTATGGTTCCATGCAAATTTATGACCTATAAATTCCCTCTACCATCGGCCACTAGGTGCCTATATGGTGGTTTCTAGATACACATACATTTGCGCACACACTTCATCTTTACATGAGCTGAATGATTGGCTATCTTTCTACTTGATAGTATATACTTTTTTCATCTAGTTCCACATTCTATCATTGTACATGATACATGGAACTTTGTATTTCTTGAGCACTTCATATTAATTTTCCTTAGAAATTTTCAAGGAAAGATCTTTGATTTTAAATTTGACATAAATTGTGCTTAGTTAAGCTATTCCCAAGATGATGAAAAACTTTCCCTTATAGTTCTCCACATGAATGATGAAAAAATCTAGAAGATATAACCATCCATTATTATTGCTCACACCATCCTCTACTTATCCTAATGAAATAGTGATGGACTAATTAGTACGCTTCAACCTAATGTTACGTTTCTTGAGTAGTGAGAAGTTTCATGTCTTATACATTTCACAAGAAATTTACTTAACTTCAAATTTTGAGTTTAAAAAAGCTTCGCAGGATGCATTACATGTAATTTGTAAGTAAATTAAGGGAATCCCAAGATTTGTTCATTTCTTTAAAAGAGCATATGCTTTTATCCAATATTTTATAGCATGGGTTAACATCATAGTCTTTACAGGTATTTTGATTTGAAGGTAACTTAGTTGAGGGATTAGATGATGTTGGGTTTGAAGTGGGATCCATAATCACTAATGCTTGCATTGGTTTAGGTGGACTAACAAGTCTAAAGAAGGGATAATTTTGAGGTTTTCACTTAAAACCACTTGAACTATCATCCATCTACATATTCACAACTATTGTAGCATTCTTCTGATGTGGCAGTGGAGGTATCTCACCTTGCATTTGTGGATATGACATTATAGGAAGAGGAGTATGTGATTATTGAAGATGCATGGAAGGTGGATGAGAAGGATAATAGTATGATTCAACTCTAGGAGTGGAAGACCTATGGTACTCTAGCAAATAATAGAAGTATGAGGAATGGGTTTTAGTAATTACCCCACTAAGAGAGATAGGTTTTTAGACATAATATTTATATGGATGTGNGACATACAGAGTGAGGAAATGAGGAAGAGAAACCATGTTGACTGAGACTATTAAAGAGAAAACATGCTAAACTTAGCATTCCACAGGGAATGTAAATGCAATCTTGAGGACAACCATTCGCTGAAATGTGTGTAACTTTTCCTGGATGTGGAATGTCGGAAGAGAACAAAGGTGGAAGAAAGAGGAAAATACCAACTAGTGTAGAGAACTGTGGCTTAATTAGGAGACTTTCTTCGGAAGCGAGGCCTGATGATGGTGATTATTTTGATCTCCGATATGACTCCATGGCTGCAATAAGAGAAACAACTGATTAGCATTCATCTTGAATTTTGGGGCTTGAGATATAATTTGGAAGTGAACATGCCGTAAAATTTGCATTTTTTCCGAGGTAGTTAGCTGTAAGGGGTTTGAAATAATTGTCGTTTGAAAATCTATGGTACATCTACGTTTCCAAATATTATATAAGATGATGGGCCTAAGGATCTTCCATAGGAAATGAGAGTTTTTGGACCTGATAGGTAAGAAACCAAACATTACAGCCTCTTGTGTAAGAGTGCATGAGGGAAAAACCTTAGAGGCCCATTCCCATGCATGCTGAGCAAATGGGCAAAGCCAAAAAACGTGGACAAAGGTTTCAGGGTCATTACATAAAGGGCACTTAGGGGAGTGAATCCCAAGATATGCTAAACGTTTCCCGATTGGGAGACCTTGATGAAGAAAACACCAAAGGAATTGTTGAATTTTTGGAAGAGTCGGGAGATGCCAAATTTGGTTGAAAAGAGAGATCCAAAAATCCTCAGTTTCTTGTTTATTCCAAGATCGATTACAACGTAGAATGACTTCGGAAGAATCGTGTAACAATTGGAAGGGAACATGTGGCCGATAAGGAAAAATTTTTGACCCATTAGACCAATAGAGGCCATGAAATAGACCTTGGATAGCACCATCAAGGTGTAAAGATTGATGAAGAAATGTATCTAATTGGTGAAAGCAAAGCCTCATTGCTTTCGAAGCGCCATATAGGTTTTCGAACGCTTCCCAAGAAATCCATTGATTAGCAAGGCGAAGACAATTGAGGGAAATCACTCCCTTCCAGTACCAAATAATGGCTAATCTTGCGTTAGTAATGGCAAGAGGGGCAGGGGTCAAGGGTAACCACCAAGGGCAAAGCATGGGGAGGAGGGTAGGGTTAAGAGGGATATTAGACCAATTAATATGATGGTGGAGAACTTGCCAAGCCTTCCATATGCTTTTGAATACATGGGAACCAGGAATGGAGATAGAATGAGGAGAGAAAATCCAATTAATAGGATGGATGGTTTTCCAAAAAGGCTTATGTTTAGGAAAACTTTGATGAAGCCTTAGCTGGAGAAGATTTCCAATTATGTCAGAGGTGTCCAGATGTTGCACAAGCCACTTAGCTACTAAGGTGAGTCCCTGTTTGTATGAATTCAACAGTCCTAATCCTCCTTTGTTTCTAGGAAGAGTGACAATGTTCCATGCAACACGATGAAAACCACGCTGGGAATCTTTAGATGACCACATGAAGTCTCGAAATAATCGCTCCAAGTTTTGATAGGCTGTGTGGGAAGGAGCCCAGCATGAGGAATAATATACATGGGTAGAAGCACAAATGGATTTACAAACAAGATATTTTCCTGCCAAGGTAAGGGGCTTAGTCTTCCACTTTTTAGTTTTCTTACGAATACGAGAGATAACTAGCTCCCACAATGTAGAAGTAGGACCACGAAATCGAAAAGGGATTCCCAAGAGCTTCATGATCTCATGGTCTTGGATTAATTTCCATGGATAGGTGGGGAGTTTACTATAATTGTTATGAAAACTATATACAGAAGATTTAGACCAATTAATGGTAGAACCAGAGAGAGAACAATATTGCTCTACTTGGGCTAAAAGACGTTTAACGTTATCGGTTGTATTTTGGATTAGAAAAAAAGAGTCATCAGCAAAATGCATATTAAGCAGTTGATGTTGAGGAGAGGAAAAGTGCATGCCATATAGCATACCTGAGTGAATATCGTGGTTAATTTGATGGCAAAGGAAATCCGCAGCAATTATAAAGAGATAAGGGGCAGGAGGACAACCTTGTCTTACTGATCTATGAATTACAAAGGGGGCGGTGATGCCAAAGGTGGTGGCTATTCTCGCATTAGCATTTGAGAAGAGACATTTCACCATATGAAGATACTTGGAGCCAAAACCGAGTTTTGACATAGTTTGAAGGATGAAGTCCCACTTAATGTTGTCATAGGCCTTAGCATAGTCCAATTTCATCAAAAGGATGTCTTGGCCATCATCCTCAGCCCACTGCAAACCTTCCCAAGCAGCCACAACATTATCTAAGATATAACGCCCTGGGACAAATCCGGTTTGTTGAGGGGATATAATTTTATGAAGGAATTTTTTCAAACGTAAAGCTAAGCATTTGGCCCAAATTTTGTATACCACATTAAGAAGAGTAATGGGTCGCCAATTAGCTATACTAGTAGGGTCTCCTGATTTGGGAAGGAGGCGAATAATCCCAAGATTTAAATTTGGTCCTAGAGAACCAAGATGGATAGCCTCTTTAATTACTTGGAAAAGGTCATGGCCAACTAGATTCCAATGCCTTTGAAAAAACTCAACAGGGAAACCATCATATCCAGGAGCTTTCCCAGAACTAAGTTTGAAACAAGCGTGTTGAAGCTCTTCTTGAGTGATATTAGCGTCGAGGATGTGAGACATGGATGAGTCAACTAACCTAGGATAGTTACGCGTAGTGTCCTCAAATGATGAGAGATTCATAGGGGAAGCTATAAACAAGGCTTCAAAGTGCTCCTTAAGGTAAGAGAGGATACTCTCATGATCATTGATAATAACACCATCCCTAGAGAGAGTATCTGGGGATGGACTGGAAGGAGAGCTGTTGAGATATTTAAAAAATTCCTTACATTGCTCATCTTGAATCTTCAACCAAGTAAGTCTACTTTTGATTAAGGCACTGTGGGCCTTGTGGACTTCCCAGCATTGGAAAGTGGAGCGAACTTTAGCAAGTTCTTCGTGAATGTGGGTGTTAAAGGGTTCTATGGATAATCTTTCCGTAAGATTATTAATAGTTGAACAAATGTTGTTGTACTCTTGTCTAGAACGAGAGGCCACTTCCTTGCCGAACTTTCGAGCAAAGTTCCTCACCCTACTAGTAGTTCGCAGCCACCATTGGATCCAACCCACCTGGCCAATGGGCCTAGGTTCGGCGTTCCAAAGATTAGAGAGAAGATGTTGAGACGAGGGAGACGAGAATAAATTAGAGTGTAGGCGGAAGAGGTGGAATCTGGTCCTATGAGAAGTACCAGAGATTTGCATGGAAATGACGATGGGATAATGGTCAGATAACGTAGCATGTTGGTGAACCGTAGTGGTGGAGATTTCCTACCAAAAGGATAGTGTAGAGAAGTAAAATCGATCTAGCCGACTATATATTCGAGCCTGACCTAGACGAAGGTTACTCCAAGTAAATCTATGGAGAGATCTGCTAGAGTTATCCGTGACTCCATCAAGGAGATAAAATTGTTTTTTAAAGTCAGACCAAGGTTGAATTTCATGAGGAGGAAGTCGAAAAGGAACTCCCCCAAGTTTATCGTGAGGAAATTCAATCATATTAAAATCTCTACCAAAAATCCAAGGGACGGAAGGAAGAGAAAAGGTTAGTTCCTGCCATAAGTTAGCCCGTTTGATGGAGTCATTTGGAGCATAAACAGAGCAAACCCCAAAGGGTCCTTTGGAGGAGGAGAAGATAGCCCAAGAAACTCTTTGGCTTGAATCGGAACCAGAACGGATGAGTTTGTCTTTCCAATGGGCTGAAATGAGAATAGCGGCTCCACCTTTTCCATACTCGTGGGAGGTAGCTATGACTGAGGAGTGGGGAAGGAACCTATGAGCTGAAAACTCTAAGTCAGAAGTTGAAATTTTAATTTCCTGAAGAAGGATGAAATCAAAGGTGGTATTCAGACTAGAGAGAAAATTGCTAGCCCTTTTACCTCGAAGCCTATTTGTAAGGCCGCGAACATTCCAAGATACTAAATTCATGAGGAGGTAGAAGATGCAGGTAAGGAAAGAACTTCAGAGGATTGGAGGGTTGATGTGTCCTCTTCCATTATGTTGGAGAGGACAACTAAGGGGGCGTTTGTATTAACTGGAATTATAGAAGAGGCTATATGGGAGGGAGATAATGGTGGGTCAGAAAAGGAGGATGGTTTAGCTCTTTTCTTGCCCCCTTCATTCCCTCCCTCAGTAGTTAAAAGAGAGTCCTTGAAAGATTTAGACTGGGTGACTTTAGCGTGCGAAGTGATCTTTATCGAGGGGCTAGAATGAGGGACCTGGGTGGTAGAGGATTTAGGTTTGGAGAGAACATTAGAGGTCTTGTGGGGAGTGGCTGCAAATTTAAATGTTTTCGGTGGGACTTGAGTTTCATCTATAGGGGGAGAACGGTGTTGTGAAGGGTTGTTTGCTTTTTTCTTCCTAGCTAAGGAAGGGCAGGCCGAGATGTGGTGATTAGCTCGATGATAGTAGCTATAGGAGTTTGGAAGGTAAAAATAATCAACTTTTTGTATGAACAATTTTCCTCTAGCTGCTAATGTAAGAGAGGTTTTCTTGTGAGAGATATCTAGTTCTATACAATAGCGACGAAACTGAAATCCATTAACCTCTACTCCGTGATCAGAGATAATGTGACCTAGGGTACTGACAATGTCTCTCTCAAAGGTGGAAAAAATAAGAGGAAGATTAGGTAACTCCACATAACATGGGATAGTTTTATAGGCTGGGTCAGTGACATCAAAGTCAAATTTCCATGGACGAACGACCAGGGTGGCATTTCGTGCTGGGAAAAAATAGGCTGAAAGGGCTTTCTTGACATGAGAAGCATCAGAGAGTTCTGCGAGCACAAAGTTTCGGGCATAATATCGGGCATAGGAAACGGTTATGCCGTGAGATTGGAAAATAGATTTGATGTACAAATTGAGATTTACTGATCGGGGAATAAAACCCATAATTTGAATAAAAATGAACCGAGATGCAAAATCTTCAGCTACATTATCAAAAAGATCTTCTGGAATAAAAAAATCAACATTAGTGGAGTTGGGGGAACTTCCCTGCTGAGAAGAACCAGACGGGCCGTGAGATGCATCCATGCCTACACTGTAGCAGAGATCTTCTCTACCCACAGCGCAGCCCAACGGTGAACCCGTTGAAGCCAAACCACCTCAGGGAATTCTAAAAAAACAGGGTTTTCTAAAAAAAACAACGCGAATCTGTGCAAGCGACGGAGGCGGCAGCAGCAGCAACGGAAGCAGGGCGTGAGACTGGAGGCGGCGATCGAGGAGGGCGTGAGTTTTGTGCAGGCGAGGGTGACGCAGATCTGGAACCACTGTCGGAAGGTCTGGAACCCCGGTGAGCAGATCTGGGATCACAGCCTGCAGATCTGAGATTTGCAGAGGTGGTATGCCCGCGGCCACGGCAGTGGTCAGAGGAGATGCCGCCCGAGGAAAGATCGTCGTGGTGAGCACCGTCGCCGCAACGAGTGCCAAAGACCGAATGCCACCCGTGGCCAGTAGCAGAGAAACGTCACGCACCAGGAATGGGTTTTAGTAATTACCCCACTAAGAGAGATAGGTTTTTAGACATAATATTTATATGGATGTGATTATTTATAAGCATATTATTGCCTAGATGGTGTCATCCCCACAACTATGAGTTTTTCCACTACTAATAATATTATTCTTAGAGTTGAAGAGAAGTACCACTTGGATAGTATTGTTGACTGCAAAATTATTTGTAATTACTTTACTAATAAGATAATCTCCTCGACATCTTATTTTTTATAAACTTTGGGCTCAAAGCATACATCCTTGACTATTGTAATTTTGATATCATTGGGTAGTATTCTTGAAGATGCTCATACTGGCATAAGTCAGATCCATCATCATTTGTTGAATTTGAGTTAGCAACCTTGCAAGCTTACTCTCCTTCCATGAAGAAGAAGATGGAGAATTGGGAAAGCCATGCAAGCTTCCTCTTCTTCCATGAACTCTTTGGTTATCTCTTGATGACCTATTAAAAGACCTAAACTTAAATGTCCTCTTGGTAGTGGGTCTCATTCTCCCATTTCCTTGGTAGCCACAAGTTAATTGTTTCATTTTTATTGAAGAAGAAAGGAGTTTAGCATTGGGATCTCCTTGAATGGTAATTTATATTCCTTTTTTAGACTATAATATTAATGGGATGGTAGCTCCTTTGTCCTTAACTATCTCATGACATGCATTGATAGAATGGTCTTTTTAGAGTTAGGTATTTGTGAGATATTAGTACTCAAACATTTTATTTGTTGTCTTATAGTCACCTACACCAACTTCCAGTCCAGGTCTCATCAATATTGTCGTAAGAATTAATGGAGCTGCATAATTAGGTGGTAATATAATGTTAGCTCCTAGGTTCTTCCATCTTATTTTTTTATCTTGAAGAATGATGAAGGTGACATCTAGATAATAATGATTGAGATGTTGGTAAATAATTTTAACCTATTTGGATACATCATCACTGTTATATTTGATTATATATGTTCCTCTTGTGGAATTATTAGTAGGTAGAGAATCGATTATGTGGGAAGTAGACATTTGTTACTAGTATATGTGACTTAATAAAATAGTAATATTTTTGAAAATATAAATATTTAAGTTTTTAACATCAATTGTTTATAATGCTAGCAATCTTGCACACTAGCACTAGTTCTCAACAATGATGCTAATGATGAGTAATGTAGTTAGTACATCTAACTATAAAAACTAGAAGTGTTATGCATGACGTGATTGTAATTTTTCAAATTGAACCAACAATGCTTATCTATTGTTAAATGTTGATTGCAAATTATGTTCTTCCGAACTATATTTGTGCTAGTTGTTAATTTGTATAGTTAAGTGTAACTAAGGCATACAATGTTTGATGTTGTGCGTTCATGATAAAATAGTATTAAAATATTATAAATTAATCCAATTAAACTAAAAGCAAAATGTAAATCATATACTAGCCTTAGTGATGAGCATGTGGTCCTAGTTTGTTGTACACATTCTGAACTCACAATATCATCACTAGATTACTAAGTCTTTACTATTGGGCATACCAAGTGGCAAAAACTACTAGAATTACCAAATGATGATGTGTTCATGTTTGAAATTAATCATAATTATTTTACTATATTTAATTACATTTTGGAAGTAAAATATTAACTAAGTACATGAAAGTAAATAATAAGAAAAATAAACTACAGATGAGAAAATATTAAACTAAGTGAGAGTGCTATAATGAAGGTGAATTAATTTCATTCTTATCACCATCATGAATTGTTTCCAAGTATAATATCACTTAAATAAGACTTTGTTTAATCAGTTCAAGTTCACACTGTAGGTACTCACTGATTGATACCAACTCCTATGAAAATACACTAATAGAGCTTTGCTACAATTAATAAAATGGGTATTATTAATGTAGTATATGGACTTGTAGGTATAGACATTTATGACCACTGCATCAACATAGTTGCATTTATGCATCAAAGGCTATGTTAATGCAAATGCATTGACTCAATCCTAAAAAGGACTATTCATCACATATCTTATATTTTTTTCCATATTTGATGAAACCTTTAGGAAGATAGACATAAATGTCTTCTGCTAGATTTTTATTCAAACATTTTGAATTGACATCCATTTATTGTAGTTTCAAATATCTCTAAGCTACTAATAATGTTATTAATTTGATTATTTCAAATCTAGCAACTAGTGTTAAAATGTCCTCATAATTGATATGTTGCTTTTGTTTGAAGCCTCTAACAATAAGTCTTGCTTTGTGTATAGTAAACTCTACTTTCTTATTAAATTTCATTTTAAATATGCATTTGCAATTAATGATTTATTTACTTTTAGATCTTGGACAACTTTACAATACCATGTTAAAATTTCTTAGTTCTTCAAGATCTTTTATAGGGAGATACACTTTCCATAATTGAGAGAATAACATTAATACTATAGAAATTCAAGATCATAACTCTTTTGTAATGGCAACTGTTCTTCGTAGACTTGGCAACTATAAGTATCATAAGTCTTACTGAATCTTCAACTTATGAATCATCTTATGATGAACATAGTACATTATCTTGATTCCATCACTTAGTACTTGTTGATAGTTTTGGTGATTCATAAAATTATCTTTGAGCTTGTTGTATTTCCAAGTCTACTTATGCTAAGTTCGTAAGAACTTCTTATGCTTCGATGATGATAGTATTATTATTTTTTGGCAATGCATCTTCTTTTAATTCATATCCACTTCTTTATTGTAAGCTTATAATACATTTATGACTATTGTTCCTAACTCAATGTATTACAAACACTTGTATTTTAGCTTGTCATAGGTAAGCTTATGTACTTAACTTCATTAAGCCTCTTCTAACTTAGCTTTACTATACTTTACAAAATACTTCTTCATAATTCTCCTCCTTAATTTTCCTAACTTAACTATCATAATCTTTTGAATGGACTTCTCTTCTTATTTAAAAATCTAGATAAAGTTATGTATGACAAAACATGAATCTTCTCCTTCTCTTTAGAAAACTAGATCCTATGCTACAGGGATTGCTCAGGTTCTTGTTACAAACTTTTTATTTCATAACAACTTCTTACATTACTCATGTTTACTCTTATGGTTTAGGATATTTTCCTTCGTAATTTTATAAATCATTGTGGTTTGTAACCTTTTTTATATTACAAACATTATTTTGAATATTGTTCCAATACTAATTCTTTATCTCGATGGTTCTTACACACTCTTATCTTTATCCTTCATCACTTTTCTTATTCATGTCTTCTTCATTCTTATTTCCATTTTTTGTTCCATGTGTTATTTTCACATGTTATGAAGTAAAGACTTGTATTCTCTTATCCTTCATACGATGTTGTAACTCTTTGTTGATCCATCATGACCATTCATAACTGTTGATGGATTAAGTTAAGAAACTAATGATTGTACCTTACTTAGGAGTATACTCTAATAGTATGTATCTATAAGCTCTCATGTATTATTCTGAATGATTATATCATATTTTTTCATCAATTTTTTTTAATTTTTTTTATTTTAATGCCTTATTAATGGCTTGAGGCTTACTTGAGAATGCTAGCTAGGAAATACAAGCTAATGCTTGTAATCTAGTTAATCTTTTGTCAAAATTAAAACTAGAATTTGCTCTTTAAGATGGTCCGTAGTCATATAGGATATTGGATTGTTAGAAGTATCTAAATTTTCATATGGATGATGGTATTCCAATGGTTAAAAATATTTCAAACCTTTTTTGTCTTCTTCAAATTTGACATCTCTAGTGGAGTACGATTTTCATTCTACTAGGTTAATGAACTTGCAATCACTTGTGTTATTACCATATCATAGAAAAATGCACTTCTTTGTTCTATCCTCCAATTTTTCCAAAAATTGACATAGAATTTTCATGTAGGAAACACAACCAAATACTTTATTATGTGAGAGATGGAATACCATCTTATGTAATAGCTCATATGGTATCTTTTCATTATTAGATGTAGTGCTTAACCAATTCAAAATGTATGAAGTAACATGAACTGATTGAGCCTAATACACATCCAATAGCTTGGAATGTTTGATAAGGCATCTAACCATGTCTTGAATGACTCCATTCTTGCATTTAGCTATTCCATTTAATTTAGGTGGATAGGCACAAGTTGTTTATTTCAAAATATAATGTTTACCATAATAGTTTTTAAATTCTTTTGTAATGAATTCACCACCTTTATATGATATAATTACCTTAACAATCATATTCTTATTTAGTTTATGGAAACTTATGAAAGTTAGAAAAGTTTCATTTTTAAATTAAGAATATAAGTCCAAGTGAATCGTGCATGGTTGCAACAGTGACAAAGAAATATTTTCCACCTCTAGAGACTATAGTAGACATAAGGCCAAACAAATCTATGTATAAGAAGTCTAATTTCACATCTAAGCATTTGATAATTATGTAAAATTAAGCTTACCCATTAGACATATTTTGAATGTTTCATTGGGTATGTCTTTGATTTGTAGCAATGAACAATAAAAATTGGTTACTAACATCAATGATTATGTATTGGCACATGTGCATTGATGCATCCTTTGATGTGTTAACATATAAACAATGACATAGCCTTTGTCTTTGTCTATATAAATGCATATACCCCCTCCATTCATGGCACCATTTGGTCATTTCCTTAGCCATACTTTTGCAGTTTTGCATTGTAGAAGTTAGAATTTTCCTCTTTTGAGTGCTCATAGCGTGGATTAAGTAAGTTGTATGGAGTTTTATTTGAATGCATTATGTACCTAGATACATGTGCATAATGGCACTAAAATTAAGATTTGTTTCCTCCACTGTAGCACTTGGAATAGCCTTGTAATTTACTTTCTTGCACTTTACTCTTAACGTTTATTTACTTTCCATGCTATTAGTTAACTATTTTATTATTTTGTAATTAAGTACACAAGCATGAGCATGACTACTTTAAACATAGTATACCAATATTTGGTAATCCTAATAATTAATACTTGGTATACCTAGTAGTGAATACTTGGTTACCCAACAATATTAATACATGTATAGGATGTGCAAGGAAAGCTAGGAATGGATGATCTATGCTTAGGCTAGTTTACATTATTTTTCTATATTTGAGTTAATTAGTTTATTATGTTAATATTTTAATCTTTTGAATATTTTAATAATAATAAATAATCATCATGTAGTTCTCTAAAGCATCCATTTAGTCTTAAGTCTACAAAATTCAACCATATTGTGTATGAATATTTATGATTTGTATGGTTGGACATAAGGTTACTTTGCCAGCTATCATGTAGTTTATGAGCTGATTTGTTTGTGATGAAATTTTCAATGTTTGTGTATGAGACATGTTCAACTTTCAATGTTAAATTATTGCTTTGGTCACATTTGTCTTGCTTTTTTTCTTAACTATTAAGTCTTCAATTTAATTTCTTTCTTATTGCAAATTGATTCTTTGTTCTTAATTTTTTATGATTTGTATATTAATGGCTATTCATATCTTTAAACTTTTAAGGTAAAAAATTTTATTATTTATTATTTTCATTTTTGTAACGTCTTAGCTATAGGTACTTATGATTATGTAAAGTCATCTTTAAATTTGATAATGTTACCTTTATGTATAATTTTTTCCACTAATAAAAGTGAATTGGATAGCTTAGGAACATTGAAAACATTCTTTATTATATTTGAGTGGTCACTTAGGAGTATCACTAATACCTCATCGCTGTCTTCAATCTTAATGAATTTGCAATCTTCTACTTTAATTCTTTTTAGGTCATTATTAACCCAAAACTTAATAGAATGTTCTTTACATGGTATCATATGATTGGAGCAACCATTGTTAATGATCCAATTTTGTGGTCCATTTTGAGCTTTCATGAAGAAAATTAAAAGTGTTATTATATTGTTTTAACACTTATAACTTTGATTTTGATTATTAGTTGACTATTTTTTATTTGATGTAGAAGCTTATGATGAATTATCCTTGATGTTCAAAGTTTCAAAACCAAACTTGCCCTAACACTTGTTAATTATTTAATCCTTCTTGCAAAATTTGCAAAGTGAAGACCTATAAATGAATAAATTTTGTTGGTTTTAATTACCTTGGTTACAATGTCTACCTCCTATTTCTCTATTGTCACCTCTTCTTGTTTGATTCTTTGTCATTTCATTATTTGATTGGTTAGATGAGTCTTCTTATTATTATTCATTATTTATATCTTGATAATTATTGTTGTTTCTTCTTTTGCCTCTAAAATTTCTTCTTCTACTGCTATCTATATTGGCTATATGCTTGACCATTATGATTATTACCATTTTTCAAATTCTCTAATACTTTTATTTAAGAAATGTTTGGACAAGATAAAATTCATCATCATATTTGGTAATAATAAATATTATTGAGGGTCGCTGCTACCTTTTGAACCTTTTGTGTACAAGTGAATCCACAATCATATTCATTTGTATGTCTTAAATAATCATACATTCTAGTTAAAAAGTATTCACTATGCTTATCTCTTCTTATTTCAAGTATATCAAATTAAATTATATATTGGAGCTCTTGGATTTATGATTTTTTCAGTGATATCTTGATAATCTAGATTGATGAGCGGCGAGGTACCCCTACACTCAACCATACCAATACGAACGTTTCACACACGATCCGGTCGAATTCCAAGGACTAAGTGCTTATGTGCCCTTATGGAACAAAGACAAGTTGGTTGATCATTGTATTCCCAAGCTTACCTATATGTCACGATTGTATGGTTAAGTAAGCTTGAGGCATATGATTTTTATACCTTTTATGTTTCTATGTCTTGCTGCTAATAAGGGAGGAGAGAGAGATAACTAAGTGACTAATTTAACTTAATTACTAATTAACTACGCTTTAACTAATCCTAACACTAGTATCCGTTCTCACTTGCCGTACACATCCTGAACCAGTGCAACACTACTAGGATTACCAAACGCTAATCGTTACTGGGTTACCAAGCGTTACACACATGCTCGAAGCAATCGTACTGAGTGTAATTTAACAATTTTCTTAATTGATCAAAATGAATTGTTGTGCTAATAACAGAAATTTAAAGTGCATAAAATAAAATAAATGCATAAGAAAATAAAATAA
>MNCI01002118.1:543361-576573 GCA_015680685.1 Gnetum montanum | reverse complement strand
AACCACTCTAATAATTAGAATAAACTGCTAGAGTAACTGCCCTAATAATTAAAATAAACCGCTAGAGTAATTTCTCTAATAATTAGAATAAACTGCTAGAGTAACTGCTCTAATAATTAGAATAAACCACTAGAGTAACCGGTTTCATCATAACCCCATGACTAAATGAAAACTCGTCCTCGAGTTCCTTACAAAATATTGGGAAGGTATGGGATTATTGACTAATTGAAAATTGACGGTGGAATGGGATGATAGACTCAATGTGCCTTGTGAACGGATCAATAAGCATATTACAACATTATGGTGAACACTCGTACATAAATGACATCCAAGCCTTTATTTGGCAACTTATAGAGAAAGAGAGAGAAAGAAAATGAAGCGTGTTGCCAGCAATGCTAAGATTGCACCTTCCATTGTTTATCCATAGCCATGCCACCAAACTTGCTCTTTTCGTAAATGCTCTAGTTCCAGTCTATCCTAAGTGCTTCCTCCAATCCCAATGCATTGTTTGTATGATCGTGAGTAAAGATAGATAAACCACAATGCAGTTGATACCTTGCCTCGATATGAACCGCATTGGCTGAGTTGTGGTTATGGCCAATAAAATGGATGTCATGGATGGGGATAAAACAAGAAATGATTGATTGTAGGAAATGTTTAAGGGAAAGAAGTTAACAATTGCACCAAAAAGGAATGCTAGTGGGTCCTCCCCAAAGTAGGCTCATGCCTTTTATGCCCTGACAAACCCACAAACCAAAGAGTCCATAGGCTCTAGGAATGTCATTTGGAAGCAAGAGTTAAAAAATTACCCACAAGAATTCACCAAAGAAAAACAATGCATCAACCCAAAAATGGACTAATGATAAAACTAGAAATGAGGTGGAAAAATGGGAAGAAATATGGAGAAGAGAGAATGGAATGGAATCCCAAGAACAAGGTTGTGTAATGTCCCTTGTGTATTTCATGGTTAATGTGACTATGTAGAACTCATCCCAAATCTAGACTCAAACAAACCACATCCAATGACCTTGCATCAACACACTTGACCAATCCATTCACTTGAAGCAATAAGAATGCTTCCACAAAGAGTCACCACTATTCCGAGGAGAGCGAGAAAGGAACTTAGTTAGAGGGAACCTTCAGGCATGGGTAACATATCTTTCTAGTTCCATAACTAGTGCTTGTAGCCCATATTTCTTTATTATGTCTAAGGGGTGTGCTGTGAATTCTCACTTTTTTTTCATGAGAACCACACCATGCAAAGACTTATTTTTATTCACTCAGCTTCTTGATTTTTGAACAATGTCAGAATGGTAGAAAACCCAAGAAAAAGCATCCAAACCCAAGAGAATGGCCAGCACAAATGCACCGAATCCCCTTAAAGTCACATCCTTTTCATCCTTTGAGTCTTTCATTGGTTTGAAAAATACCCAGCCACCAATTCATTAACAAGTTTACTTAGAAAAAGAGGATTGTACAGTTCCAAGCCAAAGGAGACCATAGAGTTGTATGGATGAGTGGACGATGTGGACTCATTGCCTATTTTACCGAAAGAACCATACCTTAATATTAGCATCATAATTCAAAGATAAAAATCAAACATTAGCAATCAATATGATATAATTCAATCCACCATCATGAGCACTTATTAGATGAGAAATAAAAGTAAATCAAGAAAACAAAGAAATAGTAAAAACATGAACGATGGTGTAAAACAAAAATAAGAAAAGTTAAAAGAATGTGTAAAAAAAAAATTCAAAAAGAACTGAGGGCCTAGAATGGTTAGCATGGGTGGCCATCTCCCCCATGACTAATTTGGAAGGGGGAGATTCGAAATAGTCAGTAGGGTTGTCAAGCAAGAGAGGTAGCATGTGTACTGGCTATCCTAAGCTCCTAGAAAGGTTTGGTTTGTTGCATGTTGACCAAAACTTTCTTATCCAAGATCTCAGGTTTGTATATTGTCATGGCCCCTGAAGGAAAAGTTGCATAAATAATATAAGGTCCTTCCCATAGTGTTTGAAATTTAGTACGTTGTGTCACATGTGTGGGCTTCTAGTAGAAAACCTTATCTCTTGGCTAATATTTAACTTTTCTAATTCTTAGGACATGATGTTGTTCATTGAAGGCCTTGTGCAATTCGTTAGATGACAGGGTAGCTAATCAATTTTCATCTAGCAAGTTGAGCATTACTAACTGTTGTTTCTGTGCTAGATCAAGGTCAAGGTTGACGTCACATGCTGTGGATAGTGTACAGAGCTCAGTTTCAATGGGAAGCATTCGTAATTTACCGTACACTAACTCATAGGGAGAGTAGCCTGTAGGGAGTTTCCATGTGGAGCGGTATGCCTAAAGAGCATCATTCAGTTTAGTGCTCCAGTCTCACCTAAACTTGCTAATAGTTCTTCTTAATATTTTCGTAATCTCCCTGTTGGTGACTTCTACTTGACTGTTCGCTTGGGGGTGGTATGGTGTAGTCAATTGATGCTCAACCCCTAAGCGTTGCATTAATTTTCAAAAAGTTGCACCTGTGAAGTGTGTACCATTGTTTGAAATAAGTGCACGTGGCACACTAAACCTATTTATGATTTGTTGTTGAACAAATCGTGCAGCTGTAGATGATGTACAATCTTTAACAGTAGTTGCTTCGGGCCATTTTGTTAGGTAATCAATGGTAACAATAATATAAGCTTTTCCATTGGACATTGGTGTAATCAGCCCCATAAAATCAATTCCCCAAATGTCAAAGGGTTCTAACAGTTGAATCCATTGTTGCAGACCCTCCATTCTAGCAGTCATTCCCCCATCACGTTGACAGTGCTCACAAGATTGGACAAAATGATGGATGTCCTGAAATAATGTAGGCCAATAATATCCTGCAAGCAGGATCTTGATGGCCGTTCTTCTCCCAGCGTAATGACCCCCACAAAGACCCTCATGAGCATCTTGGAGAACTCGTAGTTGATTCATATCGGGAACACACTATCAAACCAAGCCATTGGGACACACTTTGTAAAGTTGCCCATTGATCTCCATAAAGTACTTGGCTTAGTGAAAAAACTATTGTTTCTTCTTAAGGTTTAACTCTTATGGTGTTTGTTGGATGAGGAGATAGGTAAGAATGCTACTGTACCAGTTTGTTTCCGTGGGTGATTGATTATTCACTACACCAGGAAAGAGGAATTCATCAGGAAAATGATCAGAAATTGGATACTCATCTTCTTTGTTGTCCCATTGCAACTGAGATAAATGATCAACAACTATATTCCCGGTGCCCTTGCAATCGATCATCGTTAAATCAAACTTATGTAAGATTACAAGCCATCGTATGATACGAGGGCTTGCCATTGGCTTATTCATGAGGAATCGAATTGCACTATGATCTGTATGTATATATACTTTATATCCCAATACATAGTGTCTAAACTTTTCTAGTGTAAACACTACAGCCATTAATTCTTTCTCTATGGTAGTGTAGTTAAGTTGTGTACCATCGATACTTCTACTTGCATAGTGGATGTAATAAGGACGCTTCTGGTCATCCAACTGTGTAAGTACGGCTCCTAAAGCATAGTTGGATGCATCAGTCATGATATGGAATGGTTTGAACTAGTCAGGAGCTTGTAGAATGGGTGTTTCTACTAGCTTCTATTTCAGAGTTTGGAAAGCTAATTCACATTCCCTGGTCCACTCAAAAGGTACATCCTTTTTCGTTAATTTCACCAATGATTTTTCAACCTTTGAAAAGTTCTCAATAAATCTCCTATAGTAGCTAGTATGTCCAAGGAATGACCAAATATCTTTAACAGTTTCCGGTTAATGGGTAATTCCTTGGGAAATATTGATTTTCTCAAGGTCTACCTCTATCCTTGTGTGTGAGATTTTACACCCTAGTACTATGCCTTCTTGGACCATCAAATGGCTTTTCTGCCAGTTAAGCCTCAAATTGGTTTTTACACATCTTTTTTAACACTTGCTCCAACCGGTCCAAGGCTTAATCAAAATTTGCTCCATAAGTGGAGAAGTCATCCATAAAGACCTCCACACCATTCCCTATCTACTGTTGGAATATGCTTAGAACTAGTCGTTGAAATGTTGCAAGGGCATTGCACAAGCCAAACAACATTTGTTTGTATGTGAACATTCCACAAGGACTACTGAACATAGTCTTAGCTTAGTCTTATGGGGCTATTTGTATTTGGTTATATCTGCTATATCCATCTAGAAAATTGTAATAGCGATGCCCTGCGATGGTGTCTAAGACTTGGTTGACAAATGACAATGGAAAGTGATCTTTAAATGTTGCCATATTTAGTAGCCTAAAATCTATGCACACTCTTCATTTACCTCCCTTTTTAGGCACAATAACTAAGGGGCTCACCCATTCACTATCAGCAATGGGGTATATGAACCCAACCTTGAGAAGCTATTTGATTTCTTCCTTAACTACTTGCTTCAGCTTAGGGTTCAATCGCCTCTACTGTTGTCTTCGAGGCTTCATGGAGGGGTTAGTGGAAATTCTATGTTGGCATATCCTAGGATCTATTCCAGTTAATTTGGGATATGACCAAGCAAAGACTTTTGACTATTTATTTATTACCTTTAGCAGTTTTTCTTTTTATTGAGGAGCAAGCCTAGCGTTGATAATTACCAATTTTCCATTTTTAAGGAACGTGTATTCCATACCGATGGGCAATGGTTTTAGCTCGAGGGGCTCTTGCTTAAATTTCTCAGGGATTTCCAACTTCCCCCAATTGATATTTTCAAGGTTTAGACTTGGAAGTTGGCGGTGGACTTGCTTTAATGCATCTATGCTATCGATGTAAGCACAAGTTAAAACATCAGTTAGTTCCATGCATATGAGTGAACTACTTTCTTGATCAACTCTCAGCCACTAGGTGTCTTCTTGTCATGTGGCTGTTGCATACAGGCATGTTTGTATGTTAATCACTTGTGCACATTGATTGCATGTAGGAAATGCTAAACTTTGCACAAACCATGACCTCTGCATGCAATTACACCCTGTGTCACTATATGTGATTCATGGAACTTTCTTCTTCTCGATCTTTCCGAATGTATTTTCCTTTGATATTTCTAGGGAAAGATCACAGATTCCTAGGTGTGCATCAATGGTGCTTAGCCATGCTCTTCCCATTATGATTGGGAAGTCCCCCTTACCGTTGTTCACCTGAATCACTAGGAAATTAGCTGAGTATGACCATCCACAAATAGTGGTAACAATGTTCTCCACTAGTCCCAACGGGACAGTGATGGACTGGTCGGCTAGCTCTACATGAATGTTGCTATTTTTTAATGGAGGCAGGTTCCAGGCCTTGTATATTTCTTGAGAAATCAAGTTGACATTAGAACCTAAATTGAAAAGAGCCCTGCATGGTTCATTTCTAGTGATTTGTAAATATATCAGAGGACTCGCAAGATTAGAGAATTTCCCGGGAAGGTGGCCAACTTTGATCTAATCGGTGATGACATGTGTTAGCATGACCATATGCATTGAGTGTGGTGATTGGGTTAAAGGGGGCTCCAAAGTTTTGATTGATATTGAGGCATCTAAGGAATCAACTGCTTGTGATTGCAAGGGCTTGGTTGGACTATTGGTTCTAAAGAAAGGTCTTTTGTTCATGTGGTTGTTGGAACGAACAGTAGGTTGAGAGTTAATAGCCCTTGTGGCATTATGTTGCTACGGCTGGGTAGGGATTTCACCTTGCATCATGGGAGTAGGTGGTAGTGGAGCTATTGGTGGAAGAGATGCAACCGGATGAGAAGGATGATATGCTTACAGAATATCACCTTTAGAACAGGGAGTCCCATAATACTCGTGATCTTGGTAGTGAAGTTGAGGAGTGACGTGACCAGTAGAGTCATGTGGGGAGACTGGCTGCTACATGTAATATCCATATGGGTCAAGTTACCAGTAAGGATACTATTTCCTTGGTGGTGGCATTCTTGATGATTGTGGGTGCTGCCACTATTGATATTGCTCAATCAGTTGTGAGGGAGTTCCACTGGGATAATATGTTAATGGTTGGTGGAACTACCTTGGGTTACCTTGAGGATAAGGTAACCTTTGGGGTGTTTGCCTTTTTTTTAATCATGGGTTGAATGCATACATCCTAGACTTCTGCAAATGTGAGATTACAGGGCAACATCCCTTAGGATGGTCATATTGACATATCTCACATCCGCTATCATTGTCTATTTCCAAATCCACAACCTCTTTAATGATGGCAACCCTGCCCTTACCCTTGCTATGTGCATGTTCAACCTCTTTCTTTTTTCTTTTCTCACTACCTTGCTCTCTAGACTCCTCTACTATTTTAAGAACAATTTAAAATCTATTGTCTAGGGAATCCCACATTTGGTCTACCTTTGCCGAAACTTTTGATGTCATCTTTTGGATAGGCAAAGTTTTCCTATTCACCATCTCTTCGAGTCGTGACTCTTCTTCATCCACAGAAAATCTTACTCTCCTCTTCCGAAGGGAAGGATCTTAGTTATACTCTTCTGCACTTTCTCTCTTCTATAGCTCACCTTCTTCCTTAGCAACTTCCTCCAATAGTCTTTGAATTTGATGGGACCTAAGCTCAGATAGTCTCCCTTGGGCATAAGTCCTAAAGGTTCTTCTCGTTTCATGCCTAAGCCCATCCATGAGATGGCGCAATTGATCCCTTTGCAAATAACCATGCCCAGGACAACGATGTAACAATGCATAGTATTGGCCCATGGTAGCATCCAAGGATTCATGTCCTCCTTGTTTCTAGCCTTGGATTTGCTTTCGCAAGTTAGACACTCGGGAGTACGTTTAGTACTTGTCATTAAATAGTTCTAACATAGTACTCCATCTACGAATGGATTTCGATTCTAAAGACTGGTACTAGCTTTCTGCTTCTTTAACTAATATCTGTGAGAACAGCTTAAGTTTTTGTCATTCATTCTCTATGTTCTGTAAGGCACACGCATCATGGAATGCTTGTAAATGATTCTGAGGATCAACGTTGTATCCCCCTTCAAATCATGGGATGTTGTTCATATTTAATCTCTTGATCCTACTATCTTTCTGGTGTCTTGTTGAAATTCTACCAGCCTTAGTTATGTCCAACATACTTTGAGTAGCAAGTAAGGGTTCATTGTGATCATCTCGTCTATGGCATCTATGATGCCTACGTTGTTCCCTACTCTCCCTTCTTCTATGTCGTGACTCTCTAGAGTGCCCTCGTCCCCTTTCCTAGTTATTTCGTCTATGACTTCCACTTTGCCTACCTTTATCCCCATGGTCTTTTTCTTTATGACCACATCCAGATATTGAAGGAGAGGGTGAAGGAGATGATGAAGGTGAAGAAGAAGGAGAACCGTCACCATGACGGTGTCTACTACCTTCACTTCTGCGGTCTCGACCCCAATCACGATTGGGATCAGAATGTCCACCTTTATCATGAGTTTGTATCCCTTTTTCAAACCCTTTGTGCCCATGGGTATCAGAACCTAGGTTATGAATAGTGGAATGAAGGTTCTGATACACAACCCGTTGGCCAAAGTCAAGGGGAGGAACATCATTATGTTGCCGATTCCCTAAGGTAGGTTCACCATCCTCATTTTCGCTTAAGACATGTGGGGCATCCTGGGACCACTTATCCTTCAAAAACTTATGATGTCTCTCCTGTTGCAAGTCCCTTTGACATTGTGCCTCTGTGGGACGATGGTCTCTTGAGTCATGGTCTTGCACAATGTATTCTATGTGTAAGTGCAACATGCCAATTCATGTGAGAGCATGAAGAAGCATGCTCGAGATTGAACGATCAGGAGGTAACACTATGTTACCTTCTAAGTCTCGCCGACGTAGTTGTTCATCTTGATGGGGGATAAAGGTGAAGTCTGGTATATACTCATTGGGATGAATATATACCACTCGAACTTGTTGAGGGATTGGTGGATCAACGTCATATGTATTACACCACCGATTGTTTCCTATTTCAAACCTAGGTGGTGAGGCGCTTTCATACGAAGAACGAGACATAATTGTTTGTTCAGTGTGTAATGTATTCTTGTTTATTATTTTCTCAATCAACCCTAAGGGTTTGTTCCAATGATGTGAATGATTTTCTAAGCTCTAATTAGCGCACAAACAACTAAGTCCCTGGCAATGACGCCAATGATGAGCGGCGAGGTACCCTTACACTCAACCATATGATACAAGCGTTTCACGCACGATCTGGTCGAATTCCAAGGACTATGTGCTTATGCGCCCTTGTGAAACAAGGATGGGTTGGTTGATCGTTGTCTTCCCAAGCTTACCTATATGTCACGATTATATGGTTAAGTAAGCTTGAGCCATATGATCTTTGTAACTTTTATGTTTTTATGTCCTGCTGCTAATAAGGGAGGAGAGAGAGATAACTAAGTGACTAATTTAACTTGACTACTGATTAACTAGGCTTTAACTAATCCTAACACTAGTATCCATTCTCACTTACCGTACACATCCCGAACCAGTGCAATGCTACTGGGATTACCAAACACTAATTGTTACTGGGTTACTAAGTGTTACACACATGCTCGAAGCGATTGTACTGAGTGTAATTTAACAATTTGCTTAATTGATCAAAATGAATTGTTGTGCTAATAACAGAAATATAAAGTGCATAAAATAAAATAAAATAAATGTGTAAGAAAACAAATCTCAAGTGCTGCAAGGATGAATCAAAGAGCTCATCTTTATTGCTGTACACAAGGTGTGCTCAGGTACACAGTGCTCAAATAAAGATCCATCCACACTTCAACCTCCTGCTGCGGGCACTTGGAAAATAATCTAACCTTCAAACAGACTACAAGAGTTTCGCTACTTGACTGCTATAAGACTTCCTCTCAATTGTGCACCTGGGCATTGTATTTATAGGCTTGGGAGCAACTACTCTAATAATTAGAGTAACCACTCTAATAATTAGAATAAATTGCTAGAGTAACCGCTGTCATCATAGATGAAGTCAATTCTAAACATCTTTTACCATCTTGAAGAAGCAAAGTCTTCTAGAAATGGTTTAAGACACATTAAATATGATCCTCATCTTTGCTATAATATTCTTCTTCATTTTTTTCCTATTTAAGCAATCCAACTTAGTTGAAGCCTTTAAAGTTATGAATTACATTAAAACTAGTCATAGGTACATCTTAAACATCATTGAGTTTTAACAATCTTTTCATCATACTAGTTCCCAATAGAAGATCTTGGCTATCATGAAAGACAATTAGTCACTTTAGGATCCCTTTACTACTGTTTATTATCTTTATCATTAGCTTTGATACCAATTTGTCAGAGTTGGTGTGATGGTCGATCAAGCTTGGAAATGATTCTAGACTCCAAAACTAGATAAAATTAGAGCACGGTTTGACCACCAGTTGTGGTGGAGGATAACAACTTAACTAAGGAATATGGTGGAGTTTGTAATAGAGAAATAGTAAAAAATAAGAAATCTATGACCTTGACTATGAGTCATAGTGTATTTTTAGGTTTCAATAACTTCACCATAGGTCATAATAATAGATCACAAGTCATGTTCTTGTTAATCATGACTTGACCATGAGTTATGGTGTTATCAATTTTGTTACCATAGTTCATGGTGAGATCACAAATGAACTCTATGATGATCATGCCTGGACCACGAGTTATGATACATAGATTTTCTCTAATATGTAGAGTTTGTACTATTAGATATTGATAAAATTTGATTCTTTGGATTTGCCTAAGTCTTTGCTTCATGTTAAATGCTTTAAATATAATAAGTTTAATAAGATTTTGATGACTCAGATCAAATTGACAATTTTGATGCTTCAACTTATTGCAAAGTTGAAATTTGATGAAATTAAAATTGAAATATGATTGCATTTTATCTAAATTAATGTTAGAATGGAGAGAATGATCTTTATTATTAACTATGAATTCAAAACAAAATTGATACTTCATGAAAGAATTTTGCTTCAAAAGAAAATTGTTACTATAGGAGAGAATCGGTGCTTCAATGTTGCTATGAAATTGATGCTAATAATTGAGACAAAATTTTAGTAAGAGTTTTAAAAAAATTTCATTCATATTAATAGAAATACATGTACATATTTATAGAATTGGCTTGGGGCCAATCAATGACCATGAGAGAAGGCTTATCCCACGTGGAAAAGACATGAACAATGAGAATACTATAGGTTTTATGGCTTTTACCCTTATTGTCTATCTTAATTTAATAAAATATAATTAATATGACTCTTGAACTTCTATCCTATGGAATTTGAAATAATAAGGTTTTTGCATAGATTTGTGCCCTAGCTACATACAAATCTAATGCCCAACTAATTGACTGATGAGAGTGGTTACTTTAGCGGTTTATTCTAATTATTAGAGTGGTAGTTTCTTTAAAATTAGAGTGGCAGTTTTTCTAATTATTAGAGTAGTTGCTCCCAAGCCTATAAATACAATGCCCAGGTCCACAATTTAGAGAGGAAGTCTAGAAGGAAGTCTTTTAGGAGTCAAGTTAGAGTATTTTCCAAGTGCTCGCAGCAGTAGGTCTAAGTGTGGACAGATCTTTATTCAAGCACTGTGTACCTGAGCACACCTTATGTATGGCAATAAAGACGAGCTCTTGGATTCATCCTTGTAGCACTTGATATTTATTTTCTTACTCATTTTCTTTATTTTATTTTCTTCTGCATTTATTTTATTTTATTTTATGCACTTTACATTTTTGTTATTAGCACACACACTACGATCACTTCGAGCATGCGTGTAACACTTGGTAACCTAATAACAATTAGTGTTTGGTAATCCCAGTAGTGTTGCACTAGTTCAGGATGTGTACGGCAAGTGAGAATAGATACTAGTGTTAGGATNGCTTGTATTCATATGGTTGAGTGTAGGGGTACCTTGCCGCTCATCATTGACCATGTGATACATGACTTTTAAGTAATGACGTAAACTTCATATTGTGATGATAACGATGAACAAATTCATATTATTTCCAATGCTAAGCTCTATTAAATACCTATAAAGCATTTCCATTTCCATTTTATGGATAATAAGAAACTTCACTCTCCTTTACAAGTAAGATAAAAAGAAGCTCTTTTTCTTTCTTCTTTTCTAAGAAACTAAGAGCATAAATAGAAGTGCAATTACCAAGTACAAGTAATGTAAAGAGAACTTTGAAGCAAGGAGATATAAGAACCACATAATTAATATGGATCTTTGAAAAGAACATTTGGAGTAAAGGCTTAGAAAGGAAAATTATTTAAAAATTTTTATAAAAAAGAATCTAATCTATAGATTATAGAAGCATAGATTCATCTATTGTGGTGGAGAAACATACATTTAAAAAATTATAAGACTGGGTTGAAGTGAGTATAAGGAAATATCTTATATTTGGAATAATGCAAAAGCATAGATTCATCTTATTTGATAACATTCATTTGATGTAAGTAAAAATGAACTTGCAACCTCAATTTTTTTTGTTGATGATATTACTAGTAAATCATTTTAATTGAACTTGCATTTTGTTTTATGAAAATTAAATTTAGACCAAGAAAAGTTCCCTAAATAATGAATATGAGTAAGAAAAGTTTCCTAAACAATGAATCTAGGCATAAGAGATTAAACCTTGTTTAATCAACTTTGGGACCGAGGATGGGGTAAGTGGGGGTGTTGACCCAAAAAAAAGAAGAGAAAGTAATAATTTAAAAAAATTCAGAGTATCTTAGATAAACAACACAAAAGAGTGTCTAAGGAAAATAAATTTTAAGGTTCATGAGATATGCTTAGAACAATGTACTAGGTTTTAAAGTTACCTTTGAATGCAAGGCAATGTGAGGTAACTAACTAGCCAACAGTGAATATTTAAGGAAAAATAATAGATTTTCAATTTCTATAATTTTTTTAAAACACCACCATGCATGACCCTTGTTTGTGAGAATTTTATAGTTACATTATCTTATTTTCAAGTTTTTTCAGCAAATTTGATGTTTTTCTGTTGATCTTATGTTTTTTCTATGGATTTGATGTTTCTTCGTCAAATCCAATTTTTTTAGTGGATTTGAAATTTCTTTAGTGAATCTATTTGGAATTACATGCAATGCCATTAGATCCAGGAGATGATCCTTCAAGCGAATTTACCACTTCTTTACCATTCTATGAGTGATTTATATGAATTTATTACTCAAGAAATTTTTGAAAGGTATGTTGTGCAAATTCTAGTTTATTTACCTCATTACTCAAGTTTTTTTGAGTCATTTAAATTTGGTTTGCAGAGATTGAGGATTAGATGTTGTTTATGCATATCATCTATTAAACTCATTTTTGTTAATAAAATTTGTTGATTCTGTGATGGTTTCTAAGACCCTTGATATTAGTATTTTCAATCATTGTCATGCTTTAAAAGTGTCCTCCTTTTTTAATTTAGCATTTTTTGAATTTCGAAGGGTTCTTTGTTTTGTTGAATTGCCAAATCTTCCATTAATTTTTGAAAAAGTTGAAAGGGATACTATCTCTCAAATTAGACCAAGTAATGATTTTTTTGATGATGTTTTAATAGTTAGCCCACCCTTTTTTTAATTGCTATTCAACAAAATGTATCATTGAAGCAGGTTCCACTCAAATCAATTTCAAAGAATTCTTTAATAAGTAAGCGAAAGCAAATATTTGTTCCTAAGGTATTGATTTAGATGATTTTCAAATGGTTCTCTATAATAAAACATTGAAAAGGCGATTACATAGAAAATCTTTAAAATGTATATGTTGAAGATATTTTAACTACTAATAATTTGTTTGTAACTATTGGTCAATACATGGAGATAATATTTTTTGATTCCATTAAGTTTTAATCTTTTCATGGAACATTTGGTTTCTTACCCTAGAGAGAAGGTTTTTCCTAATTGATTCTAAGGATAAAAACTTGATAAGGCATTCCAAAATTGTTAGGGCTTTTNTAAAGAATTTGGAAGTTCCAACTACAAAGTTTTCTCCGCGGGCTTTCCTACTTCAAATTCGATCCTGGTTTTTTCGCCCGGGCGGGCCGGGGTTTCAAATTTTTCATCACTGCCTGGATTCACCGTAGGTACCTGGCTAAAAATGGCAACTTGCTCTGATTAAACGGCTCCTCTGTCTCTTATAAATGCTTTCGCTGTTTTAGTAACGTTTATGGTTCCACCATCACCTGTGCTGGCAGCACTGGTCCGGTGGAACAGTAATAATCATTTAAATTTATATTTGGAAACAGTAATAATCAATTAAATTTATATTTGCAATCTTGATGCAAGGAAAAGGTGATAAACTTGTAGATAATTGAAAAGAAGATTTTTCAGNATGTCTTTTTTGCTTTTCATCATTACAACAAATCCTAAAAAACCTTATGAAAAATCTTCTTTTCAATTATCTACAAGTTTATCACCTTTTCCTTGCATCAAGATTTGCAAATATAAATTTAATTGATTATTACTGTTTCCAAATATAAATTTAAATGATTATTACTGTTCCACCGGAGCAGTGCTGCCAGCACAGGTAATGGTGGAACCATAAACGTTACTAAAACAGCGAAAGCATTTATAAGAGACAGAGGAGCCGTTTAATCCTCTCGCGATTAGAGCAAGTTGCCATTTTTAGCCAGGTACCTACGGTGAATCCAGGCAGTGATGAAAAATTTGAAACCCCGGCCCGCCCGAGCGAAAAAACCAGGATCGAATTTGAAGTAGGAAAGCCCGCGGAGAAAACTTTGTAGTTGGAACTTCCAAATTCTTTAAACGGGGTTGCAGTCTGTTGTCGGAAAACAGCACAGGGATTTGCTGTGTCATTAACGCGAATGTCAAAGCGTGCCGCAGAAAACGCTTGTCCGGGCACAGGCACAGAGCTGAGTTCGCCGCCGGAGGATGCCATTTCTGGAGCTCGCTTCTCGCGCCATTCTAACAAGCTGCTGGTTTCGTCCTGGGATTGTGTAGGTTCAATTCCACAAAATCTTTAATCATCCCTTTTGAATTTTCGCGAGTTTTGCTCCACGAAATTTTGTATGCCTTGCTACCGGCGGAATGATTTTTGCAATTTTGCAGAGTGTCAGCCTATATGACGTGGATGCCAATAAGCGGCTTCTAAGGTTCGGCCACGAATGTCAGCCGTTAGATTGCTGCTTTCTTGACGACTCGTCTGGAGTTGCTGGAGGTTCCGATGGCACACTTAGAAGGTGAGAGCCTCGTTTTCCCTTTAATTTCCTTCTCCGCCCCTTGAATTTGTTTTTTGAATTCTCTACCGTTGTTTCAACACGGAGTAGGATCGCTTGTTGTAACCAAAACTCGTTGTTGCGGTTGCATAGTATAGTCAATAGTTAAGAATGAAACACCGGTTTATTCGATATCCAACAATCTCTTAGAATATGTTCAGGGAGGCCTGCTTCCAAAGAGGGTTCAAGTAAGGGGACATTCTTACTTAACGCGAATAACCCCATGCAATAATATTTTAATATATGGATCCTAATCTCTAGGAATAATGCTAAGTTGCTTGTCTAGCCTTTGGATAGCAATTATTAATTTTGGAGGTCCATTAATGATGTGCAGTTGCTTGCACAACTTAGCTCAACCACTGATGCCCCCGCACAGGCACAACTCCCGTTAGCTGAGTCTTGTATGGATGAACGTCAACACAATGGTCACATGACATTGCATATGAAGAGTTCACATGAGCATGATTGGTGCTGATGTAGCACGTTAGCACGTTTTCTATCTTGTTGGACACCACAGATATGGAAAAATCCGATCAAACCAAGGCGAAAACCATCATAGTCGCGAAAGCTCTCCTGTCAATGGACTAACGAGTTCATTCAGCCCTGGGAGTTGTGTGAGCTCTTCCTAATGGTACTGTGAACAGTCCATACCAGCTCATTTGGCAGATGAACCGTGATGAGCTTTCCATATGTGGGGCCATGAAGCATAAGCTTTGCAGAAGTCAATGGAGCAAGGAAAAGTCTTATTGTTTTTTTTTTCACTTCCAAGTATAGTTCATGCAGCGAGATGATTTATGCTACAGTTATGATGTCTAAACCTTGTTTGAGGTGTTGCTCTCACATTGTGTTTGTTTGATCCCATGCCAAACCTGATAAAAATATTTTTGATCATACGAAGCCTGTCATTATTAATGCCATTTTTGTTTCCTTTTTCAAAAAATAGCATTGTTTGACTAACCTTCCACTGCTGTTCAAACTGTTCTGTAGAGCCTGATTTAAATTTCTCCAAACCTTCTGCTGTCCAAACTATTCTATAGAGCCTCATTTAACTTTTGCCAAAGTTTCTTTATTTCACATAAAAGGTCCACCTCATTTGTAAGCTCTGCATATAAAACCTTGTGATGATCTGCCCTGTTTTAGGACAACCTTTTGATCCTATTGCAAGTTTCTTCAAAATTTATTTCTACACTAGGAGAAAACAATTGCAGTGCAGGTTTCACAGTGGTCTGGCAGATAACTGTTGATAACAAGAATGAACCTCCTCAAGTAGAGAGCTACTTACTAACTAATTTTGATGCTGCAACAACTATTTTAATCTTTCAGATTCCTTCCTGGACATGTGGTAGAGTTTTCTTTTATAGGACTGTCAATCCATTGTTTTAACTGCTACCTCTTTATATTGAAACCATAACTGAATGTATTTAATTATGTCCATTGAGACCTCTGAATCTATTAGAGAACATTGCTTCCAAGCAAAGCCCATTTCTTTCTAAATATAAAGCCATGGATACACTTGGTCTTCCTGTGACTGAACTTTCAACTATGGTTCAAGATTGTCAGTCACCAATCAATGAACTTTCTTCTTTCTTGTTTAATATTGTCGTCACTTAGCCTGATTGGGACTCATTATGTTAGTGTGAAAACCCTATTAAATTTGGGCCCACACAAAGGGTTCAAAATGAGAAAATCAATGCTGGAACGTCCTTAGGTCCCTATAAAAGTAGATGCCTTGAGCCTGGAAATTTGCTACTACCATCATGACTAATAAATCCAAGCTTTTCTAAAAATGCAAATCCATTCAATCAATGGTGTAGTCCTGTGAAGTTTGATGGCAGCAATCCTACTTGTCTAGCTTGCTTTGTTCATTGACATGTAAGATCACAAGTTGAGTGCATCCCGTTCTACTATGAAAATAATCACAAACAAAAATTTTTCCTTGCACAGAAAATTCAGCAATGTCATGTTCCAAATACTGAAACAGATACTTTATGTCTACACCTTCTCTCTCAGACACAATGGCTTGTCTCAGTGCAAAATAACAAAATGCAATGAAGATATTACCTTCATTTTGTGTGAGTTGAAGCCATACATATTGTTTATGCTCATAAATTTTCCCGACTACAATTGCCTTTTCAAGACGGTAAAAGATGCAAACACACCACTTGAATTAAAAAAAAAATTGCAATGCTTTCTGGAGTTATTTTTCTTGGTTACTTTTTGCAAAAGAGTGACTTGCATTACCATGCATATTATTATAAGGCTTATAAACTTTTGTTACAATATGTTGCATTGGTGTGCAATAAGATAGATATTTTGTAGGAGGAAAATTCACTTATATTATTAATTTTTTTAAAAAATTAACTTTGAATGGGATTTTTTGCCACCTTGTGTACAAACCTTTTTTTTTACAACATTGTTCAAAATATTTTTTCTGCATACCATACAAAGTTTTCCCCAAAAATTATACTGGTTTTTCCAGATTTAAGTTTCTTAATAATAGTTGTGTGCAAGACTCTTTTGCTGGGTTTTCTTACATGAACCAAAGTGAAATGAGAAGTGAAATGAGAAGTAAATTGACAAATCATCAACATCATGAAAGCATGGAAATGAGACTTTAAAGAATATGGATTGGAGATCCAAATCATAGGGGACTGTTTTTCTTTATGTGCAGTTTGAAATTAGAGAAACAAGCAATTGGAACAACAATTCAAATACCAAGGATCATGATACAATTAGTTGGTCTGCTCTACAAGAAATCAT
The DNA here is from genome assembly GCA_015680685.1 of Gnetum montanum. NCBI lineage: Eukaryota > Viridiplantae > Streptophyta > Gnetopsida > Gnetales > Gnetaceae > Gnetum > Gnetum montanum. The sequence continues at coordinate 559,558 of MNCI01002118.1, read as the reverse complement.
GCTTATAAAGGGTTTTCTTTATAAATTTGTGAACCTTTGTTCCATATGCAATGATCAAGGGCCTATTCTTTTGATATCAATGGTTAGCTTAGGGGGGGTGTCCTCTCCTCGGCATGGCCTTTGGCAAGGGGATGGCATGGACTGTATGAATGCTTATTGTACGTCTAAAGGTGTTAGGGGGCTTTAAGTCCATGGAATCACTTGCATTGCCAATTACTACATCGATGATATGACTATCACAATAAAAGCTACAGTTCCACAAACTGAGGCAATTAAGAGGGCTCTGCATCCATCCTATGGGCAAGGAGCTGGGATTACATGTCAATTGGGAAAAATCAATGGTTCATTTTGTTCATGTGGATGGAGTCATGAAGGGAAGATTTGCAAGGCTTTGGAGATAGGACATGGTACCCCTGATGGCTCTTATTTGGGGATCCCAATTTATTCATGGAGAAGGAATGCAACATGAGTTAACTTTAGAACTAAAATACAAGGTTGCATAGAACACTGGATGAACTGGTTTTCAACAATCAAAGGGAAGGTTCTTCTTTCCTCTTCAGTTCTTTCTACTATGTGCAGATACATTTTCTTAGTAAGCTAGCCACCACAGCAAGTTATCAACAAGGTCAACCAAATTATCTGGAATTTTGTTTGGTCTAGGAGTAAAGGGTCTTTGAAGTTGCATCTTGTAGGTTTGAAAAAGGTCACAATGCCCAAGAACGTGTAGGGATTAAGTATTCAAACCTTTGAAGATACTATTCAGCTTGGCCATCATTCACTAATCAAAAGAATTAATTATGATGACAATGCACTGTAGATTCAAATCATCAAATGAAAGTACCAATCTTGGACATTTTGTCTAGTAGACTTTGTTGTATGGTGTACGCTGTGCACACAATGCCGGCTTATGGCACAACTCTCCCCTCATGTCCAAGCTTCATCTAAGGAAATTCTCAAGGCAAAGTACTCCCCCATGCATGGCTTGCCACATCATATGGAAAGGTAGAATCCCTAAGAAGCTTATGGTTATTCTTTGGCTTGTCAAGCATTGTGTGATCTCTACAAGAGCCTTACTCCAACACCATGACCTCACAATCAATGATTGTTGCCTCATTTGTAGTTTTGATGTCATAAACTCAAGAACACCTACTCTATTTATGCTCATTCAGCACCCATGTTTGACAAGTTAGTGGCCTTGAACTAGTCCATCCACTCACTGGGGACTTGCTTGCTGCTACCTTGGTTTGGTCTATTTGGAAGGCCAAAAATGTTTTCATCTTTTGAAATGATCCAATCCCCTCTACCCATTTTGTATATCGTGCAACGTAAAGTTTGTGGAGGGAAGTGATTGTAGGCATGGTGGTTACTCCAACCTACAAACTAGATTGCATTCAAGACTAATAGAATGAAGAACTCTAGAGACTCATTCTTGCATTGGGGTAGGGGGATCTTCTTTTGATGCTAATAGGAGACCTAGGGCTATAGGATGTAGTTTTTCTGAAGATGGTGGGGGGATGAAACAATTTTTAGAGGGGTTTAGATTGCCCTCACCAAAGAGGCCATCATCAGGTATCTGGCTGTTTCTAATGAAGGGGAGCTCATTCTCCGTTGTTGTTGTGGCTTGTAGGATGTAGAGCTATTTTTTTAAGGGCAAGTGCTACGAACTTCAACTGGGCAAATTCCTAAATTTCATCTTTTGCCTCTATGGCAGTCTATCACTAAGCTTGTTGATTGCTACTTTGTGCATTCCGTGAATGCTCTTCAAGGCATTTACTTTGCTTTTCGTAGAAGCATGCAATTGGGCTGGAGGTTTAACTTGCCAAAATTTTTCTTGGTTGTGTTTAGAGGGAAGAGACTAGGATGACTCTTTGGGCTCATCCTTGCTTTGTGGTAAGCCACATGCATTGCACAAGTTCATCTAGAACCCGAGTTGCTTGGGAGATTCTCATGATGTTATCAAAGATGCCCTATTGGGGCTTCCTCTAGCTGCATTGGGACTTTCTTTGTTGCTGCCTGTCAGCCCCTTTCTAGGGGGACTTCTTTTGCTCCTCATGCTTGTTGATGCATAAATTTTGGTCATGCCAACACCGGAAAAACTCGTTTGAGGAGACTATTGCCTAGGGCGCCTCCCGTATGGGTACGGAAACCCGGGAATAGTCTCAGCTGGAGAGAGCCATGTGACCAAGTGATAGAGAGATAGAGAGAGAAAATACATATAGAGATAGAACAAGGAGAGAGAAACAGACGTCCAACGTCCAAATTGCTGTGAAAATAGAAGAAAATTTGCTGACGCCCAACTGTCTAAATTGCTGCTGACGCCCAACCGTCTAAATTGCTGCCGACGCCCAACCGTCTAAATCGTTGCCGAACAGAAAATCTGGGAAGAGAGAGGGTTTAGTCCAAGGCTTCATGGCCCTGGCCTCATTGGCCTAGGGCTTCCTGGCCTGACTTCTCCTCTGCCCCCCCCTTCAACTTCATCACCTTGATGGCTTCTTATAGCCAATTTTAGGGTTAGGGTAACCCATCTTTTTTTTATTTTTTATTTTTTTTATTTTTTATTCTCTTTTTTTTTTTTAAAAATAAACAAAGGCCCCATGCCAAGCAAGCATGGGCGTGTTGGTATCAACACTTAGCCCCCAACCGAAAAGGAAAAGAGGAAAAAAATGGTCAAGCCAGGCCCTCCTTCTAGTGCCAAAAAGGTGTTGATGCATAAATTTTGGTCATGCCAACACCGGAGAAACTCGTTTGAGGAGACTATTGCCTGGGGCGCCTCCTGTATGGGTATGGAAACCCGGGAATAGTCTCAGCTGGAGAGAGCCATGTGACCAAGTGATAGAGAGATAGAGAGAGAAAATACAGATAGAGATAGAACAAGGAGAGAGAAACGGACGTCCAACGTCCAAATTGCTGTGAAAATAGAAGAAAATTTGCTAACGCCCAACCGTCTAAATTGCTGCCGACGCCCAACTGTCTAAATTGCTCAGAAAAGAAAATCTGCCGACGCCCAACCGTCTAAATCGCTGCCGAAAAGAAAATCTGGGAAGAGAGAGGGTTTAGTCCAAGGCTTCATGGCCCTGGCCTCATTGGCCTAGGGCTTCCTGGCCTGACTTCTCCTCTGCCCCCCCTTCAACTTCATCACCCTGATGGCTTCTTATAGCCAATTTTAGGGTTAGGGTAACCCATCTTTTTATTTTTTTTATTTTTTTTATTCTCTTTTTTTTAAAAAAATAAACAAAGGCCCCATGCCAAGCAAGCATGGGCGTATTGGTATCAACAATGCCTTGTTTGAGGGGACTACTACTGAGGATTTTGATGATTCTATTTACCAGCAACTTTAGAACAAAGAGGAGCTCATCTAGAAGGACTTAGAGGCCAAATTTGCTAAGGAGCTTAATAGGGTGTGGGTAGAAATCTAGCTTGAGGTATAGTGGGATTGGGAGGTAGCCATCACAGAAATTCATCATGAGTATCATGAGGTGGAGTAGAGAAGAAGAGAGTAAGAGTTAGATAACAAACATAAGTAGTTGATGGAGTAGGCCGTCTTTTGGAGCCAACTGGAGGAAGAACTCCCTAGCAAAGTCAAAGAAGATTTGTTGCATAAAGTTGAGGAAGAGTGGACTTGGCAAGAAAACAAAGCACTCCAACAGAGAAATATTGTAGGGTACAAGGGAGATGTGGGCATGGTATAGTAAAAGTCATGAATCAAACGGCAGGCACTGGTTTTGGGTAGGATTTTGCTATACAAGGTTATGGATATCAATGGAGATACAACATGGGAGGATCTCCACATCTACATCTGGAAGAAGTCTTTTATCATGCAACTAGATGAAGCCAGACGTCTAGACAAACAGGTAAGGGACCAATGTGAGGAGAAATATAAGACTTTCTAACAAGTGACAAAAGGTACAATTGTGGATTAGGTACACCAACAAAAGGTGCCATGTTGTGACTATAGAACCCTTCCCTTCTGCTTATGATGATCAGTTTTGGTCAATATGTAAATGGATTTTGTTTAAGGTATTGTGGGTTTATAAGGGACCATGGCTATGTGGTTGTGGGGTCCTGAGACCATAATGGGATTGTTTGTTTGTTCCTGTGGTTCTTTTCCTATTCATCTCAAGGGGGTTCCTCTCCCTCCAATAAACAACAATTCAGATAAAACTTGGAAGATTTCACAGTAGCCCATATCTAGAAGAAGTGCTCATTAAAGCTTTCTTCTTTTCTCATATATATGTTTGCCGAGTTGTAGAATCATCAATTGTGTTCAGAAAACTCGGTAAAATTTTGGCAAATGTGAAAAAAAATGCATGAAAGAAAATTTGTGGAAGATGTCCCACCAAAGAATGGTTTATTTCATTTGTAACAGGGTAATGGTTAAAGGAGAAATTTGTTAATATATGGAGATTACATATTCTGCTCATGTCTATTGTACTCTACACAGTGGAAGGCTATGGAGAATGTTGTGCATGTGAAGAGGGAAAAGTGACCTATGTTTGGCTAGCTGCTAGAGCTTTACCATGTAAGAACCAGGACAAGCATGAAGAAAAAATTTGCATGATGTGGTGAGCATGCTAGGGTACAATAAATAATTAAAGCTGTTCAGCTGACCTGAAACTAAAAAAACAACGTAGTAGTTACATTGGCAAATTATCATGTTGTGCATAACTAAATAATTCTAATGAATTTGCTCCATTATATTGCAATAACATTATTCTGCCCATGTCTACCTTACCAAACACAGTAGAAGGTGTAGAAGAATGCTGTGCATGTGCAGCAGGCAGTAGTGACCTATGTTCGCAGCTGGTTGCTAATGGTGTACCATCTAAGAGCCAGGACAAGTAACAAGAAAGAATTTGCATTATTTGGAAAGCATGTTGGGGCACAATAAATAATTAAAGCTGTCCTGCTGACCTTGAACCGAAGAAAAGAATGTAGCAGTTACAGTAATGTTATGTATATGAGAATTATTCTAATGAATTTGCTCCATTAACCAACACCTTAATTAAAGTAATTGTTAGATGAATATGTTCAAATATATATAGATATTTTAACTTACAGCTTTTTCAGCAGAAGCAGCGTCAACTAGAATCTTTGTAGGGAGTAGTGTTGGCATGATTTGGCCTGTAATAGATGGAAATTTCAATTGATAAAGAATGGTTAATATAGTACAGAATGTGGAGAACTTAGTGAGTTGGGTTTGTGCTTAGCAAATGTATGTTAATTTAATTGAGATAGATGAATTTTCCAGTATTGGTTTATTTTATCAGGGCACTATTGAAAGTGAACAATTCCTGATCCTTTTCTACCCCATAGGGAAATTTTCTAAAATTTGTTGAAAGGATGAAAACTTGAAAGGACATCCCAGAACCATTAGGCCTTGTTTTAAAAATTTCTCTTTCTTTTTTATATTACTAAACTGTTGTAAGGTTTTTTCTTAGATAATGTACTTGGGAATTTTTGCGGAACTTTTTGCTATGGCCCAGCCATAATAGAATTGGGGCTTTTGTTTGCTCAAAGAAAAAAAAAAATACTATGATGTGGTGAGAAGTATATTTTCAATGTTAGTTTTTACAATCTATCTAAAAGGTTGTCTACTGAAAACATCATGTTCATATTTATTATTGAAACATCTTTCATAGGACTGTTTTCAGTAACTTATGATAGTTTACTAGGTTTCTGTACTGTAGGCTATCAGAATATTTTCTTACAAAAATCTTTCTCCAATAAAGTGACAATAGGAATTGTCCTGTAAGTCATTGGGCCTTATTCCTATGTGCATCATGCTATGTTTATCTGGTGTGACTTTTCTACGAAGAAAAAAAAACTATGATGTGGTGAGAAATACATTTTCAATGTTAGTTTTACAATCTATCTAAAAGGTTATCTATTTAAAACATTATGTTCATATTTATCATTGAAACATCTTTCATACTGCAGGATTGTTTTAAATAAGTTATGATAGTTTACTAGGTTCCTATACTGTTGGCTATCGGAATATTTTCTTACAAACTCTTTCTCCATTTCGTGATAGTAGGAATTGTCCTGTAAATGATCGGTCCTTATTTCATTGTGCATCATGGTGTGTTTATCAGGTATGACTTTTCTACTGAGCAGAATGATTTGCTGGGAACCCATGATGGCCTTATAAGTTGTGTTGAATTTTTAGAGCTGACAGGTAAGCAAATTACCATGCCTTTTTACTTTGCAAATCAGTTGTGTTTGAAAAAGATGAATTGTGCAACTGGAAAAAAAATTCAACAGAACTATCCCATGTAGAATGGCAAGTCTTTAGGACATGAAATACAAATGTTTACAATAAGACATTGTTTACTCCTAGGGTTAACTATCTTATTGTAATTGACGATATTTTCTTTAAGCAGGCCAAGTAGTAACTTGTAGCTGGGATAATTCATTGAGATTATGGGATACGCGAGCTTCTGAAAAAGAGTGTCAGTTTCTAGCCGGTACTCTTGGACAGGGTGACTTAGTTGAATGCATGTCACATTCTGGATACACACTGGTGGTTGCAAGGGGGACCACAACAAACATATACGATGTTCGTAGTTTGTTTAAGCCGGTTGAAGTTCAACAACTTCCAAAAATATATAAGATTATGTCTGTTAGCTGCTTCCCGGATGCATCAGGTAAAGTTGTCTAAACTTGATTTATGTGTCATCCATTGAACTTTTGAGATATTATTCACAGATCCCATTCTTTAAATTTTTTAAACTCTGCAATCCTAGAATAATTTCAGCAGGTGTTTGACATTTTATAAACCCATTATCCTTTACAGTGTAATAGGGCATGTTTTACCTAATTTTGCATTTTCAGCCAGCCATGCTTAAACCATTTTTAATAGATGATATTGGGTAGTTTGAGGCAAAATCTATTAAGTTGGTTTTCTAGGAATAGCTATTAAAGGTTAACAAATATGTTGCAAACGATTTGGTTATTTTATGCAAAGTGATCTCAGCTAAAGGTGAGCTTCCTTCTTAGTTGACATGACAAAAACACATGGCATTTAGTAGCTCCATTGATTTATGCCTTTGTGATTGTGAAAGTTACAAGCTTCATTTCATTCATACATGTTTGGTGGAATATAATATTTTAGAAGCCTTGTTTTCTTGTGATTCTAGGATAGTCCAAAATTCCAAATGATTCATCATTCATTTATTTTATAATTTCTTTTATATTTGAATATTAGGGATACCGTTTCAATTGCAAGTCATTGCTTTCAGTTAACAATTAAGGGTCCTACAAACTCCCTTGCAACATGTACATGAGTGGATTTGGTTCACATGATTTCTTTTATATATATAGTCTTAAGAAAAGGTTGGGAATAATCACTATCATCATCATCCTAGTGGTATTCCAACAAAATGGAAATTATATTACAGCCAAATCAGATGTTACAGATGGGGGGAAAACTCCTCAAAATAGGGGAGGAGACCCATAGGAGAAAAAACAAAAAAATGGGGGAGGGAAACCCCTCAATTGCAAAAAGGCAAGGGAGGATTGGGGAGGGAAACTCCTTAGCAATATCCGTGGGCAGAAGATAGAGACAAAAATAGGCCCCCTCCATGGGACCTTGTGAGTACATGGGTCAAATTCAAAACCAAAACCTTAAAAACCCAAACACTTGACATAGAAGCCTCATTTAAAAAGAACAAATTATCATCAGAGTGGATAGGAAAGCTTAGTGCATGAGTGTTGCGGACTTTCTTGTGTATAGATTGTGTCTAGAATATTTTGATAACTTTTTGATTTCACAAAGGTCACCGCCTCCTAGAATTCTTTGTAACGTTGTTCCCTTTGAGCTTGGGCCCCTTTGGTAAGGTTCTTGGCCTTGTTAGGATGTAGCCCATTGGAGGTGGGCTGGATAAATTTTTGTAGCCCAGCCCAAGAAGCATTCTTGTTGATTCCCATGACTACATAAGGGCACTTGCCTATTTGAAGCCATTGTCTAGCATGTGATGCATGCTGACTTCTTCTCAGCTGCTCCTCTTTTAAGGAAAGTTCTAACTCTTTGGGCCTCCTCCTACTCTTCCTTGGCCAGCTACTACTCCATCTCTTTGCAAAGATCTTCCTTGATTTGGAGTTGGAGTTGGTCCTTGAGTGCAATGTGCATCACAGCCTCCTTAATCATTTGTTGGTGACTATCCTACTCTTCCCTCTCTTGACAGTGCGACTCCTCCTCTTGTTGTTGAGTCCATTCCTCCTCTTGCCTAGCTTGCCCCTCCTACCTAACTTGTTGTTCCATCCCCACAGTAGCTTTGCTAAGTTTAGCAGCAAACTTAGCCTCTAGCTCCTTCCTAATTGCATCTTTTGCTTTGTTACAGTCATAGATTGAACTAATTTTGCTACTTAATTGTTGATCCCTGTTGGTTAGAGTTGTTGTCGCCTGGCCCTTTCTCCAAGTCCACACCATCAGTCTTGCCCCTAGCACACTCAAGGGTAGAGGAAGATGAAGCACCCTATTGGAGGAAATGTCTATGCACATAGATTGCCTTAAAGTAGTGAGGTTTTGTCGTGTTGGGTTCCAAGGGTTTAGCCATTGTTTGAAGGGCTAGGATAAGCTTTGAATGTCTCCCACGTTTGCAACACCTAAGAGATACCATGAAAAATTTTGATAGATTCACTCTTTTACCCAGTTGCATGCATTGCAAAAACACAAAGTGGTTGTCTTGGAGCTTCCAGATGTTACTGAAATGGATAAAAAACTTTTTGATCAACTCAGTCACCTTCTACTAGATGGGTGGCAACACAGATTTAGGAACCTAGCCACTTGCAGTCTTTGGGATAGGGCTACCACAGTTTTCCCATTCCTATGGAGCCCAAGGTAAGAGGAGATAGCAACTTTAGTTAGTGTAATTTGGACCCCTTGGAAGTGTGTGTGTTTCCCCCTCCATCATTTGAAAAATGCTTCATCTTTGAAGTTAGGATTTCCCATTAGAAGAGGAAGGAGCTGAACCTAACCAATGTGGATCACCATCTCCTAAAAGACATGATTTTGCATAAACAATGTGCAATTTGACTTGAAGGTAGTCATGACCCCATAGCAGCGTAGGCTTCCTTTCACAAGCAAAGATGATGAGCAGCAATTTGGCCCTGTTAAGACATGGGGCATTGCAGAAGATTAGCTTGCTTCTTGCTTACCATGGATGCCACAACATTGTGGCCGTTGAAGAGTCATTATGGAATTGGGGAGGAGGCGTAGCACCAAAAGTTTGCCAGACATTTGTAGAGAAAGGATAGAGTGTGATGAAGTGTTGTAGAGTTTCATGGTCCGAGTGGCAAAGGGGATAGGTGGCGTTAATAAAAAGGTTACATTTATGAAGGAATGCACAGACTAGGAGAATGCCTTGAACAATAAGCCAGACAAATAGTTTAATTTTTTTTGGTAACTATTCCCTTTAAATCTTCTACCAACTAGGCACAGACTTGTACTTCTGTAGTAAAATGTCCCATAGGTTAGCTTGCATTGACTTCAAAGAAATGAGGGCTTTAACATGGATGCAAATATTCCACCAGAGATGGGAATCATTATTATGTGTAGCCCATAGTTCTGTTTAAGGATAGAAACTGACGGTACTTCTTTGGGGTTGTCTTTAGAGATCTATTTAATGGGACCATGATGACCAAGCATGCTAGAGTCTTCAATTGTTAGCATCCTAAGCCCCCCAACAAACTTTGGTTTTGCAACTCTCTCTTGCAAGCAAGATGCAACCAGTTGCCGCTTTTCCCACTTGACCATATGAAATGCCTAATAATTTGGTTGATTTTGTTAATGACTTGCTTGGACAGGAAGGTAGTTGAAACAATGTATTTGGCCATAGTAGAAAGCATAGAGGATGCAAGATGCACCTTTCCCTTGCTCGTTAAGAATCTAGATGTCCAATGCTCCATCCTAGATTGGACCTTCTGAATAAAGTAGGGCCAAGGAGCATTTTGATGCCAAGCATACATTGGAATCCCTAGATATGAGTCCTCCAAAATCCCTGGAGAGATCCCCAAAGCTCTACAAATTTTTCCTTTCATAGCCCCATTTGTATGAATGAAGTGGGTTGTGGATTTGTCCCAGTTGATAGCTAAACCTAGCCCAGCTCCTGGGACATATGGCCCAGGGCTCTGCCAATAGCCTCCACCTATGGAACAATAGTCTTTGTTACTAGGATCGTGTTATTTGCATAGTGGTTGATAATATAAGTGAACCCTTTGATGTTTAGTCTATGCATCCTTTCAGACTTGTAATATTGGTTCATTGTATCCATGGCAATTATGAAAAGGTAGGGTAATAGAGGGTCCCCTTGACATAGCCCCAAGTGAAGGATGGAGGATGTCCAACGTGTTGCGGTGAAGCTCTGTGTCCACAAAGTTGGCAGCCTGTTGGAGTCCTTGCATGGTCGACTCACGCCGGTTGCAATCCTCCGTTGATGTCCCCTTGTCTGGGTGGAAATGCACCGAGGTCTGACGGATATGGTGCCGGAGCAGGTTAACCCTAACTCCCATTTTAAGGCATTTGAGGAAAGCAAAGTGGATGCCTTGGAGTTTTGACCCGTTGCTAGATTGAATAAAGAATCGGTCCACAAGATCCGTCGCTCGGGCCCAGATCTAGGGCGGAGAGGATCTGGGCACTTGTCTGCTTTGTGTGCGTGGCATCGGCCCATTGAAGAAAATTTCGTGTGACTCGTTCGGAAAGAGAATTTGTCCTCCACTGGTAGGGCCCGGATAACCCACTTTAGATGAAGTAAGCCTTCTTTGAGGAAGTTCCTAGGGTTTCCTTGGCCCTTTCGGTAGTCTGCCCAGATGTCCTCAACTAACGGCCTTAGCCACGACTTGTACAACTAAGTTGCCTCAAAACGAAATGGCCGTGGGGTTCGGTACCTTTCGGGCCCAAGTAGACAAACCAGGGAGTGATGGTCCGATGCCACCGGTTCCTATCCCGTAACCCACGTGGCCAGTCGAAGGAGGTCAGAACTGATGCAGATCCGGTCAGTTCTCGAAAGGATGCTACATCCTAAGTTCTCGGAAGATGGCTCCTTCTCTGGGAGCTTACGAGACGTGGTGCTCCCGCTAACCACATTGACCCATTCGCCTAGGGGGGAGCAGTATCCTTGGCATTGTTGGATTGGTTGATGATGGTGAGGTGTGGGGGGGGTTGGTGTCAGAGTTGTGGGCCGATTTGGGGGGGGGGGGCAAGGGAAAGATGAAGTGGAGAAAGTCATGGGAGGGTGGGGGGGGGTGGGGGTTGTGTTTGTGGTGGTTTTGGGGGGGGTGTGGTAGTTTGTGGTTTGGGGGGGGGGTAGTTGAGGTTGGCTGGGTCGGTCGACCCTTATGTCCCACCATAACCCAACCCCCGCCATCAACTAGCTGTTGGACCTAATCCTGCGCCCACGTCAGCCTGGCCATTTGAAATTGACAATTAACTTTGTGGTATCCAGGTTTCCCACAACACTCGCAACCACCACTCCTGGCCTCTTGGGCCTTCGGCCCCTATTCCTTGCTTGGCTCTGCCTCCAGGTTTTCAAACTCAACCTGAAGGTGTTCCTCCCCTCTTAGAAGCTCCAACACTATTTCCCTGACAAGGTCCTTGGCAGATAGGTTCCACCATACGCAAAAATAGGCATACCCCATCTACGCCATTGTCTGCGTGACCTTGTCGAAAGCGATAAATTCCCCAAAATACCCCACTAGCTGTTCTAGGAACCCCAAGTTCCACATCTCCCAAGGAATCTCGAACACCCTCACCCACATTGGGGCACGAGCAAACAAGTCTGTCTTGCGGTGCGCCCCTAGTCGCCAATGGGTCAAAGCCAGTCCTCGGGTGGTGTAGAACCACGGTCCCCTCAGCAGCACCATGTCCCTATTCTGTTGGGCCGGGAAAATGAACAGGAGCAACTTCTCAAATAAACTCTAGACCTCCACTTGTCCAACCTTCCAGTTTTCTTTCACCCACCTGTGGATTAACTCCATACGAGGGTGGGCTCCCGAGGATACAAAGTGGCCAATAAGGCTTCGTTGCATCGTCTGAACCCCCTCCGGTGGTGGTTTGTTGATACGGAGGTGCATGGTACCATCGGTACGGGAGTGTGCCTCAATCTTCCCATTTGGTGCTCTAAATTCATTCCCCCCCCCTCGCCACCACATGGTCCTGCCTGGTCCTAATCAGGTCTGGGCCATTCCTACCTCTTACCTATTTGCCTCCACTCCCGTGCCCCTCAGTGAGCCTCTAGTTTGTGTCTCCTGCGTCAGCTGCTCCGTCGTCGGCCGTTTTCCCTATGCACACCCCACTGTTTGCTTGTTTCTCCGCTCTGTCGCTCCGTGGTGTCATTGCTCCGTTCCTTGACAAAGCCATCCTGGAGGGGATGGGAAGTAGTACACACGATATTTTGAAAAGAGCATAATAGAGCCCTATGAGCAAAAGTCCACTGTTCATGACCCGTGATTGAGAAACATCTATTGAGAAAAAGAGCAAAGTTGACCCAAACTCAGTTAATCCTGGAGAGGATATGGTTTGATCCCTTCCTTTTATTACTTTTGGTGAATTGATATCCTTTGATGTCAACATTAACTAAGCCAAAATCATGAATGAACTGTAGGAATTCCTAACACCCTAGAGGCCCAACACAATTTCTTCTAGTCTTCTCCTAGTTGTATAGCCTCTAGTTAAAATTTCCCACCATGACCCAAGCGTTGTGATTAGGAACCTTTGTTGCAATCTAATGTAGTTCCTAAAGATGATTTGTCCAATCCTAGGGCCCATAGAAATTTGTAAGCTAGATTTCTTAAGTCTACAAAAATGTGGTGATACTCTAGTTGGAGTTGTGTAAGGTTTCCATTACTAACTTGGAGAATGTGGCAAGCCTCATAGACCACCCTTGGCAATCAACAAAGAAAAAGGTCCAACCTTGCTAGCATAGAAGATCTTTCTGCTCACCTAAAGTTTGGTTTCTTGAAGGTAAACGATCTCAATTGACGTAGGGAGTGATGGGAAAGGAGTGAAGTGATCCCAATGCAAACTTGACAATCCTTGATTACATGGTTCTCCTTTCCACAAATTACATACCTAGTAGGTGGGGTGGGGGGACGAGATACAATCTTTGTTGGAACATTCTCATATTCAATTGCTAACACCTCCTCCCTTGAGGGGATGAGCTTGCACATAGGGTCAGTAGAAGAAAGTGATTGCCAAACACAAAACCTAGCATAGCCTATATGCTTCTTGGATGAGGTAAAGTTATGAAATGTAATGAACTCACTAAAGAACCTTGCTAAGGTTCTAAGGAACTCATCCATCCAAATATCCTAGGGGATGCCAAAAACCCTAATTTAGATTGGGGCTCTTGTGAACAAGTTTGGATTCCTCTGGGCCCCTAGATGCCAATGGGTGAGGGCCAACCCTTGGGTGTCAAAAACCCAAGGATTGACTACATAGAGTAACATGTTTCACACAAGGGATTGAATCTTCATGTTGGTCAGTCATTCCTTGAGAGGAGGCCACCTAGGGTTTGATGAGATTCAACTTGGGGTGTGCCCCTACAGATGCAAATTTCCCAATCAAACTCAGCTGCACAGTCTAAATATAAAAAGGATTCTTTCTTCTCATTTCCATCTATTTAGGGCAAGAGGGGCGAGAAATCATGGTCTATAGAGATACAAGCTGAAGTACTTTCTAGGTTGTTGCTCTTAGATAATTTGATCTCTACCTTGGTGATTTTATCACTCTTACTTCAGAAGATGGGTGTGAGCTTGAATTATTGAGAACCATAATGGATTTTACAGTGATTTAGAGTTCTTTTTACACATTTGCTATTTGTGTGTGTGTGTGTGGTATTCTACTAGGCATACATTTGACACCAAAAGAACTTGACATTTTTAAGTCCACGAGACCTTCATTGCAAGCTATCACATAAATTTTAAATGATTCCAATGTTTTAGGCAAATCTTGATGTAAAGTAAATCATGTTAATGCTTTTCCAATTAGATTATGAAGTAAATTATGTTTCCTTACAACAATTGATGAGCATTTTTATGCTGTTGTTGATAATCTAAAACAAAACTAATTTTGTAGGATATGCTATTGGTGGTGTAGAAGGACGAGTTGCGTTGGAACCAATAAATCAATTCAAATCACATGAAATGAGCAGGTATGCATTATGCTTAATGAGAACATTTGCAGAAGATTCTTATAAATAAATATTTTATGGTGTCTTCTTCAATAGATATTATCAAAGACAAGTCTGCACATGCTTCTTAAAAACCATCTTTGAGAATGCATTCTAGGCGTTGATATGGGAAATAATATCCTACACATTCTTATATATACATGTGTGTATAGTTAATGAGCAATTATATAAAAGTGATGAGGATATAAACCCACCTCTTTGATGTATTTTGTATCCTTAGTGTCTCTAGGAGTCATGAGAGTTCTGTGTTTATATTTGATTCTCTTGTTGGAATAATTTGAGATGTTTTTAGCGGTCGGTCAGGCAGCTCCAAGGCCATTGTGAGTTGTAGGAGGTTGCAATCTGCCATTGCCAGTGATTGAGTCATAGTCTGTTGTTTAAGAGCAATATGTTAGTTTTTTGTAATCTTCAATAGAGTGCGAGGCAATTGCGATCATACAAGAATGTAGTTTGTGAAGTAAGCCATAGTTCATCCTAGTTTGGTCATAGCCTTGAGAGAAATAGTGGTTGGAAATTGGCATGGTTTACTAGTGCGATGGGTTGAGTTGTAGTTTGAAAGTTGTGAGTTGTTGTGATTTGTATACATTCACAGTCTAAGAAAAAAATTAAAATATAAAAAGGTACAGATTTTGAGGGGAAGACAAACAATCACTTGAAGCTATACAAGGACCAGAGGTGTCTCTAAAGTTGTCAGTCCTACCATGATGTTGTATTGGGACTTCTTGCAGTTAGAGAGTGTTCCAATTGTTGGCTTCCTTGTGGTTGTTCATTTTGAGCATTGTGATTGAGGATTGTGAGAGTGAAAGAAGATTGTCTTAGGTCTTGTTCCACATGCTAGTTGTGTTTGTCATTCTAGCATTGTACTTTGATTTTTGGCATTGAATAAAGAAGTTTGATTTTTTTTTCATGCTTGGATTTCTTTTGATTCCATTGTAATTGGTTTCTAAAAGAATTTGAATGCTTGTTGTGAGTGGTCCACACCAAGAAGTTGATGCTATTTTATTTCCAGTCAACAAGAACATTTTGTATTTACTTGTTTAATGCTAATACATTGTAAAATGCTTGTTCCAAGTCTTAGAAATTTCATAATTTTGCAGTTAAGTGTCTTGTTATTTACATCCATGAAAGTTTTCCTAGTATTTCTACCCTTGCATAATCTTTATTGATAATCATTTAATCATATACAAAGTTGGATATAAAAACTTGAATATACATCCTATCTAAAATGTAGCAATCATTTTTAATAAGCCCATTATCTAATCTTCTTTGCATATACCCAACTTATCTAGAATGCCATTCTTCTAGCTTATCTAAAGTATAAGCTACTCCAAGCCTTCCTCTAATATTTGTATTGTGCAATTTATCTTTTCTTGTAACATTCAATATCTGTGTAAGCATTTGCATTTCTACTATGCTAGTTTGTTGTTCATGCTTCTATTGTACAACCCAACATTTAACACCATGTACAATAGCAAGCTTGATTATTGTCCTATAGAATTTTCCTTTTAGTTTTAGTTTTATTCAGATTCTTTTGTTATGTAAAACATCACCAACCTATCTTCATTTTGACTATCCTATCTCAATCCAATTTCACTATCTAATTGGAGCATTAGTCCAATGTAGTGGAATTGTTTGTAGTGAGGGACTTTTAGTCTTAAATTATTACTTCTATTTCACCATTTTTTATTCTTTTATTGAATTCCAATCCATATATTCTATCTTACTTCTATTGATTTTTAATCCTTTTGATTTTAGAGCATGTCTCCACTTTCCCATTTTAAAAGCAATATTTTCTCAAGTTGTGTCCACCAACACAATATGTCATACTTATGTCAAAACCATTTTTTGGTCAACATGCTTAATGATAGTAGATTTTACTTCAAATTACGGATGTACAGAATGCTTCTTAGTTGGAGTCCCTTTGCTCCATCAAAAGTTTGATCAACACAATTTCCACCATTTTAACTGGCTGTGAATTTGTGTCTGTTATTTTGATTGATCTAAGATCACT
>MNCI01002118.1:524540-543148 GCA_015680685.1 Gnetum montanum | reverse complement strand
CCCAACTTATCTAGAATGCCATTCTTCTAGCTTATCTAAAGTATAAGCTACTCCAAGCCTTCCTCTAATATTTGTATTGTGCAATTTATCTTTTCTTGTAACATTCAATATCTATGTAAGCATTTGCATTTCTACTATGCTAGTTTGTTGTTCATGCTTCAATTGTACAACCCAACATTTAACACCATGTACAATAGCAAGCTTGATTATTGTCCTATAGAATTTTCCTTTTAGTTTTAGTTTTATTCAGATTCTTTTGTTATGTAAAACATCACCAACCTATCTTCATTTTGACTATCCTATCTCAATCCAATTTCACTATCTAATTGGAGCATTAGTCCAATGTAGTGGAATTGTTTGTAGTGAGGGACTTTTAGTCTTAAATTATTACTTCTATTTCACCATTTTTTATTCTTTTATTGAATTCCAATCCATATATTCTATCNGCGGGGGGGGGGCGACCCCCCAACCGTACAACCCCCCAACCGTACGACCCTCCACCCGGGCCGAACCCCTACGGGCGAGTCGGAAGCCGCCGACACGCGCAGCGAGGGCGCTCCAGCTCATGGAGGATATCGAGGGCATTCCGATGGTCCTCCGTATCCACGAAATTAGCCGCCTGCTGGATGCCCTGCAGAAGCGACTCGCGACGAGCCCGGTCTTCCTCCGAACACCCGACGTCGGGGTGATACCGCGCCGAGGTCCGGCGGATGTGACGTCTGAGCTCCATCCAGGAGCACTCGCAGTTAATGCCCAACACAAAGTATGGGCACCGCCCCTCCCGCAGCCACCGCCGGGCGTTATGCTCGTGGGCGCGGTCAAGCTGGGCCTGCCGCAAAGCCTCATCTGCCTGTAGCCGCTCCCGCTACCTATCTTCATTTTGACTATCCTATCTCAATCCAATTTCTTATATCTCCTTCAATTTCACTATCTAATTGGAGCATTAGTCCAATGTAGTGGAATTGTTTGTAGTGAGGGACTTTTAGTCTTAAATTATTACTTCTATTTCACCATTTTTTATTCTTTTATTGAATTCCAATCCATATATTCTATCTTACTTCTATTGATTTTTAATCCTTTTGATTTTAGAGCATGTCTCCACTTTCCCATTTTAAAAGCAATATTTTCTCAAGTTGTGTCCACCAACACAATATGTCATACTTATGTCAAAACCATTTTTTGGTCAACAGACTTAATGATAGTAGATTTTACTTCAAATTACGGATGTACAGAATGCTTCTTAGTTGGAGTCCCTTTGCTCCATCAAAAGTTTGATCAACACAATTTCCACCATTTTAACTGGCTGTGAATTTGTGTCTGTTATTTTGATTGATCTAAGATCACTCATGTTTAGTTTTTAGAACATGCCTTTTTTGGGAGACATATGCTCTCATATCCATGATCTAGTAATTAGCTTCAAATGTTGTGGTAGTATTTGAGCAACCAATAAATGCCCCCAGTAGACAAGTACAGTAGACAAGTACATCTCCACATTGTGGAGGAAGGTGCCAATCTTTGCATCGTTTCTCTCACCATCATAAGGGTTCCCTCACTTTGATATGGGCCACCACTATAGTCTCTTCTACAAGGCATCCTACCTAGGAGGATTTCAAGATGGCATTTTCAATTTTCAATTTAGACACCTCTTGGTTCACTTCAATCAATGTGTCCTCCAAGGCTTTCATCCATGTGGAGAGGTGATCAACCATAGATGCCTTTAACTATGCCACTTGGAAAGACCCAAGGAGGTCCTTGTACAAACTCAGCATATGATCCAAACAGCCCTCCAAGATAGTGACCTTGGCCTTTGCCAATTTCACTTGGTCCTCTGAGCAGAGGTCCAACTTGTATTGAGAAAGGTTCATCTCTTTGAGGACATAGTGAATCGAGTCAATGGTGTTAGAACTAGGGCTGGCCAAAGCCTCATCTACAACCTTGATTTACTCACAAAGGTTCTGAAACCCAGCCTCATCTTGGCCAAGTTTCATCTTGTCTTTCGGGTTGGCTTGGTTGTCGACCGTCCCACTAGGCCCACTTGGATACATCTTACAAGAGGCCTTCTCACAAGGCCATCAACAATATAAATGAGTGATTGGTAGAAGTTAGGAATAGAAACCTCACAAACCAAAAAGCTTCTCTTCTCTTTTATTGGTCAAATTTCAGTTAGCAAATGGTATGAGGCTCTCATACCATCTGTAATAATGTTGTCCCTAACACGTTGACTAGCACTCTGTGAATCCCTCAAATAGGTTTAGAATTTTGGATAGGGCTCAAGAGGAATACATCTCAATGCTCAACAAGCCTGAAACATATATCTTGAGTAGTGTATATAAAACTTGTATACGTAACAAAAATGATATAAGCTAATTAGTCACTCCCTTGCTCCACTCATGTGGACATCATAGGGACTATTAGTTAAGCCCTATAGATTCATCATTGTGTGCTGGTAGTTCATGTCATGCTCTTACGAGCACACACAATGTCCCATGACACCCTTGGCTTACTCCCAATGTAGAGTAGAACTACACAACCCTCCTAGGCAGTGTCCTATTGAGTGGGGTACGGAGGAAGATTGTAGCCCCCTCTAACTATTGCATGGAACTGTCATGTCATTATGTTTTTGAGGACAAAAGGAGCATAGGACNCCCCCCCCCCCCCCCCCCAAAAAAAAAAAAAAAAAAAAAAAAAAAAAAAAACCAAACCATCAACCCTACGGCCTTTCTTACATTCCATATATTTTAGTTTAATTGGGCAAATGTCTTTCTATTTCAGCATTCACCTATCCCACCATGTACATGTTTGCTGCATACTTTTCTGTATTAATGATATGTACTTTTTGTTTTGCAAATGTTTATCCTATATGGGTGAAGATGTTGTTAGGGCCTTTTATTTAAATATAAGCTGTCATATTCAGAGTGTAACTGTGACCATTTCTCGTTGGTTATGGATCTCTCTCTTTATATTTTCAGCGTAAATGCATTAAAATACTGCTATAGAAGAGAGAATATGGACATTATCAGCTATTCTGGAGTTGTTTTAAATCTGCTACAGCTATCTGAATTTCTTGCTTTTATTGAAACAACTAGTTCAACAACCATAGCCATGGAGGATTTAATGTTTATTTTGGTGCCCTTCTGATGCCAGTTATGCATTTCGATGTGTTCCGACGTCAAAAATATCAGGAATTGTCTCATCTTCTGTAAATGCAATCAACTTTCATCCAATGTGAGTAGGTTTTATCTTGATGATAACTTTGTTGTATTTTCTACATAGCTAAATAATAACATGGTTTTAAAAATGCTCTTGTTTACTTTAGCGATGGTACATTTGCTACAGGCGACTCTGATGGCTATTGCATTGTATGGGATGGCAGGAAAAGGATAAGATTGTTTGAGGTACTTGATCATCCATTATTTCTTTTAAGCAGATGATGATAGCTATGAATTATATATGCATTATAAAAACGACAAATTTTGGTACAACTTCTATAGTTATGTGACAAGTATGGACTACGTGAAATATTGCTGAAAGAGTATGAATAACTCTGGTAGAACCCGATGTAAAAAGGCCCTTACCAGCATATGTATCAATGAATGAGATAATGAGGTCATGGAATAAAATAACACCCTATCTATATGACAATGTACAAGAATACTAATAAGAAAGAATGGAAAATGTCAAGCCTTCCATTGCTTGCCAGGGATATTACTTCCAGTTTCTAGTAGTAAGAAAAAAAGTACAGAAATAATGTCCTATATTGACTTGGCATGTCCTAAGTGGTGGAAAGGTGCAACAAGTCATTAGTTGCTAATTTAATACACACATATTGAATTTGATCCCATGTTCCCATGCAAGCTAAGGCACTATTCTTGAAGTGTTGGCTTTGATCTATGTAATCCATTGAACCTATGTGTTTTTCTCATGTAGGATTCCTAATAACCCTACTAAATGACCTCTAAATTTTCACTACAAAATTTTCCCAACTTCTCGGAAACATGGGGCTAGATTTACACTAATAATCAATAGGAATATAACTTAATATAATTGGTTGATTTCAGGGTCTACATACCTCCTACCTTCATTGAACTTAATATGTCATTGATAAAATAGGATTGTTCTACTTTTCATAATTTTAAGGATTACTGCATCAATAGCATATCATTTATCTTTGGTAGTACTATGATACCTCAAAGAGTAGTATAGCTAAAGGTGATGGTTATCAATTTCCATCACTTTAGAAGCTAGAAAACATTAAATATTTGTGTGACTCACTTTTTTCAAGTTTTGTTTTACAAGCAATATTAACTATGTAGTTAAATGTAGTCGTAATCCTCCACTATGTTTTCACCAAAAAAGATGATTTAATTTATAAAAAGCTTCAAGTAGTGGCTAGGGATAATAAATATATAGGTTTTCATAACTTTGCCCATGGAATTTGATATTGCCTTCCTAGATTGAGAACTATCTAACTTGGAGAATTTGGTCACCATTCAACCATGAATTGGGTTATCTTTGAGTTCTTTGCTACATAGATAACGCTTAGCTCAACTATCATTTTTGGCTTGTACCTTGATATACCTCCAAGATAGGTGATTGGGGGTTGTATGTGAGGTGGGTACACACTTAGAAATGGTGCTAGTATCATTAAAAACCTAAAAGAGTTATGCAGCTCAGCCCTCTTGGGTCCAATGGCTTAGGATAGTAAACTTAAGCATATGTATGGGTAAGGTTGGATAGTGGGGCTCATCTTTACTAGGGTGTATTAAAAAATTAAACAATGCAACTCATCCATTCAAGGTATGGGGATGAATATATTAATTAATGATCCATAGGAATACTATATGTTTCACATAAAGCACAAGAATCAAATGCATCATTCACCTAATTACTAATTGTAAATTTAGGTGAATTTCTTATCCTAGGGTCCAAAGGACTTATAATCATAATTTGTGTGGGTTTGTTTTACAGAAAGCAAGTAAACATACATTATCACACGTATGTTTTTTTTTCCTCTTTTTTTAAATAAACAAACCATAATTGCTGGTAAATAAATGGGTTTAGTATATGAAAACAAGAATAAATGAATAATACATTGGTTGTATAAAAGGAAAAGTTTTCACTGTGACAGAATTATAGATCATTTATCAAGTAGTAAAAGACATACTCCAACAAGACTTCTAGGCTTCCTCGATTAACCATCGACAACTTACACTAGAAAGAAGTTAACTGTGCATCTCAAGTAAGTTTTAGATGCCATTTGAGAAACTAGCTCACATGGGTTACAACACGTGGGATTGTTGCTCATTTATGTAAAAAAAGGGCTGTTACTATCTTACCGCACTGATCATAGTTGAATGTTTACACATGGAAATCAACCATTTTTTTCCATTTTAAGGCATTCTAGTTTTTGGCAAACAAAATCTGACTGTTGGGCAAAATGAGGGCCTAAAATAAATCTGAAATAGTAAATATGTACACATTTCATAATAGGTAGTGGGGATTGAACAATGCTTTTCTCCATCCTAAGGTACTTATAATCTTTGAAATATTTCTTAAATGAAAAAGCAGAAATATTGGGAATTAAGCACCAACTATTTTTTCTGAAATTCAGTTTAGTTTTGTACCCTTTTAAACCTACCTACTGAACCTAACAAAGACCCTACAGCCCTACTACTGCAGAAAAACATGATAACCTGAATGTCTTACCAAATTCTATTGAACAAAGTACAGATTTAGAGGTGCTGCTAGAGATGAAATGAAACATAGAAACCAGGAAAAAACCATGAAAAATAAGGGTACCTGATTTTGTATTTTTGTTTGTTAAATATAAAAGAGGAAAAAATTTAAAGGTGACTGTTTATTCTTCCTTTTTCTTTCAGTGAAATCAAAGACAAAAAATAGAAAATAACATAACAGAAAAAAAAAAGTAGCAGTCTCTAAACTAGGAATAGTCATAATCAAGAATTAGATTCTGACTTTTCAGCAGACAAACATGTGAATTCCATTTATTCATATCTCAGTGGAAATATAAAAACAAAGAAAATTAGCATAGTGATAAGAGTGTTCCAATTCAAGCTTAACTTCCATGATTGATTAACATGGTGCTAAATTGTTCCAAACTTCACAACTTAATTTTCAGCCTCTCTTGTTTTCATGAAGGAAATGTAAGCTTGAACAAATGACTATTTAACAATGAAATGGGACATGGCAACTCTCTTAACAAGTTCTTTCAAAACTGAACATGAAAATGCTCAACAAAATAGAACATGTGCCCTTCACTTTCCATTATGCAAAAGATATAAATGATCATCAATATGCATAATGTCTTTTTATTTTAAATGAGGACTCAAGAGATCCTTTATACATCTAGTTGCCACGCACCAAGCGCCTCTTACCTTGTAACATTTTGTAGCTCACACAAGAGATCACCAGCATTGGATACTAGCATTGGATAGAATGATAGGGGGATTTTATTAATAATGTTTACAAAAACATGAAATACCAAGTGCACATGATTCAAAGAAATTGCTAACTCATAAGCCCAAACCATTTATGTCAAAAATTAGATTCATAACTCATGAAAGATCCCATGTATGACTTGCAACTCACAAGAAAATCCCTCCTCAACTTTTCCAAGCCCAGTAATAAACAATCATCAATAATTTATGCACACCAAAGATTAGAATGCACACCTCCAGGATTAGATTGATCAATTTGGGGAAGAACATAATTCAAGCTTGGCTTGTTGTCCAATTGGCAGTCAGAAGAATCAAGCTAAATTAGCAAGTCCAAGGTGCAACCAGAATCCTTCAACAAAATCAGATAAAAAAGTAGCCCAGCAATCTTCAAAATCAGTCACAAATGGCCTCCCTACGCAGCAAGGTCAGTTTCTCAAGCCTCTACCACAAATCCCACAAAACCTTTTTTGACTGTCCAAAAGAAAGGCTGAGAGTAAGTCAGGAACAACCACACATACCTTCTTCTCTCTTTCACTCCTCACACCTTAAACTAGCACAGTCCCCTTTTTTGGTAAAAGCAAAAACAGGAGTAAAAGGCCCTCTAGTTATAGGATGAAGGAGGCTCTACGGCTTGAGCAAAGACTTGTGCATAAATGTTTACACAATGGGAAGAGACTGGACAACCCCTTTTTCAAAAATATCTTTTTCTATTGATAACATAATAACTGTTTCACTTGGATAGGAAAACTCATGATGGAGTAGACATGTGATAGAGGCAACACCCAAGAGAGCCACATGTCCAGATTAAATGAATTCTTTGTCCTTTATCCTTTTTCAGCCATTACTTTGAAGTAGACAATGCGCAGATTAAAAATAAATGTCATTATAAGCATGTCAAAAAGTAATATCAAGAACACATCACCATCCTACATTTTTCTCATGTAGCCCACCTTCTTAGCTTGTTTTAAGTCATTTTAACTTTATAAGGGTAAGAGGGTTTCTAATTTAGTTTTGGCCTTTTATCTATTTTTCGCAATTTTTATATTTTGGCCAACAAAAGTCATTGATATTAAATTTTTTGTACATCTAATATTTTACACATGTCAAGTCAGTTAAAATAAACACAAATGTGTTAGTTACTTAAGTAAAAATTAATATTTTAATTGCACCAAGGAACTATAGGCCCATAAGGTCCCTTTTTAATTGTTTAACATTAAAATCTCCAAATTTGGAAGTCAGATCAAAAAACTAATTATAAATATCTACTCGATATGTAGAATTGAGTTAGTCCACTAAATTTAAATGCAATTTGACATTTTTGAATTTTTAATATATTTTTGTTAATTAAATATTCAATAAATTAAGGAATTGTCATTTGGAGTGATTGTAAGTTTCTTGTTTCTCAAGTCAAAGACTTGGGTTTGAGCCTAGGTGCAACCACTTGAACAAGTTAGCCTTTTGCTCATCCATTGACCCTCCTATGACCCCACTTGGAAAGATGAGCATTGTGGCTTTAGGTGATGATTTTTTAAAAATATTCAATAAATTAAAAATTTCAACAAAATGGCAAAATAAGCCATGGATCCAAATTTCATTAATTTTGTAGTATTATTTTAGAATTATTTAGACTTTGTCACCCTCATTCGTCAATAAAAATATATTTTTTGATGTTAAAATAATAAATAATTAGAAACAAATTATGATTAAATAGTAAATATGATTTAAGTCACCCAATCAAATGTTTTTACATTAACTTAAAAGCAGTAGGCACATCTGCAAATATATGTAAGTTTTAAAATATAGTTCAAGTCTAAGTATTTAATAGAGTATATAGGTCACATGCACAAATATAGGGTACTACACCTCATCAACTCACCTTACAGATTTTTTGGATTGTTGTTGCATAAGTACAATCATAAAACAAATATTAAAACAGAAAGACAAGAAGCAAAGAAATTGAACACTAGATTTATGTGGAATCCCCCTAAAAATCTTGGGTGAAAAACGAGGAAAAAAGCAGTGGCAAAAAGCTTTTGTGTTCAACAAGTTAGGTCAGCAACAGTCTTCAGGTACATCAGCAGGATAAGAAACAAAGAAGCACACGTAGAAACACACAAAGTCAAGCAAAAATCCTTTTACATTGATAGGCTTTTGGAGTGAGAGCCATCTACTATCACATGCAGGATAAATTATGTCACCTTTGGTTTATAAAACACCTTTAACAAATAATAGCTAATACCAAAAGAAAAAAAATTATAAATAAGGAGATATATTTACAAATTCCAATAATTCTCTAGTTTTACATTCCTTAAATAGGTGTGTAGTAAACAATTTACTCTTTCAAATATATCTACAAATGTTGGCATTACCAATAGATGCATTTTGAACAATCTCCACTTTGAACCTATAAAGGATTTTTGTATATAACCTCAATTATTGAATTGCTAGCAATATATCATATTTACTATCTGATGATAAGTTATGCGTAGACTCCATGTAAGGCTGATTTGATTGTCATGGCGTATGGAAAAATCATATACACAATCAAGGCGAACATGATTAGCACTTTGCAAGGTCATGATTCTAACCACACCCTTGTGTAACTCTCATTTCTAGATGCTGTACTCTGTTTTCGTTACTCTCAACATATGCATCAATACGATAACTGTTAACATAATGGACTTTAAACTCAAAAGTGGGTTTCAACAAATTTATGTAAAAACCCATGCCTTAATTAGGTTATATCATGCCTACGCCATGCCTTACATTGCATTGTGTTGAATTTACATTCCATAGTTTATGAGGCTGGGAAAAGTATTTTCCATAGCATGAAAAGCTATGAATTGCACTTTTTACCAAATATTTTAGAAATACGATAGATGGGAATCCAAGCTGTGTAGTTCGTTTCAATGGATCAACCTCTTCGAAGAAACAACTTGGTATGAGAATGAGCATCTTGTTCCAAAGAAGTTACAACTACCATAGGAAGTGTCGTTGTCAATGCCAACTAACGTCTTATTTGAGTTGTCCAAGTTGATTAAGGAATGTCTTGATTGTAACAAATCGCGCGCTAAAATCTGTGCGGTTCATAAAGCCATCTTGAAAGCCATCTGAAAGGATAAGGATGGTGAGTCATGTAAGAGTTATCTAGTGTGACGTGTCTAGATAAGCTTGGTGTGAGTCATTGGCGTGTGGCTTGTACGCCAACCCCGGCCTTAGAAGCTATAAATAAGAGGCCTGAGTTTGTAGTCAGTATGGGAAAATGGTAGAATGGGATGATAGTAATGAGTATGTGAGTGTGAAGGTCTGCAATAGAAGTGTGATAGAAGTGTGAAGTCTGCTTGTAATGTCTCTGCTAGTAATTCAAGAAGTGCTTCCTTATCTTGGCTTTGCAATCTCCATTTTGTGCATCTTCATTGGTATCGCTTTGATAGTCTATGAAAAGCTCGTTGCTTTAGCACTCTGAAATCCGCTTGCGTTGTGTTTTCTGAGAAGTGTTGGCGTTGCAGCCAATTGTCTCTTGATTAGGTATACCCTAATCAGATGCTGTCCGAATCAGTATTGCCGCTAAAGAACGATTAGAAGTTCGGCTGGGAAAGTAGTCCGATAGCTCTGTCCTGAGAAGCGTCGAGAGAGAAGAGCACGTGGGTTGACGTTGAGCTTTGTCGTTGCGTCATGGATTTGTCGATGCTGCGTTTTGATGGCCCTGCTAGGTTCCATGTAAACTTGAGACGAGCACTACGTGTGCTTGCCGTGGCTCGAGGAGTCACACCCCAATATGGTATCAGAGCCTTGTTAGAGAACAAAGTTGATAATAGTCTTATCACCAGCCAAGAAAGGTGGCCTCAATGGTATTTTGCTCCTGAAGATATGTGGAACACTCCTGAATGGAAAGGTGAACAAATGCAGGCAGACAACCTTGCATCAATTCCAGAAACCCTCTTCGACTCAACTTCCAGGTACATGCACCCCAACAGTTTTGGTGCTTTATTTTGGGAAGTTTTATCCAAACCAGTAGAAGAAAGAATCTCTTTGATTTCAAAGTATTATTGGTCTATGGGAACTTGTTATGTGTCTACCCCGAACCTAATGGTCCGAGAAGTCCCTAAATCTGCTTTATTTAGATCAAATTCTGTTTTGTGTTTATGTCCAGAACCTGATGAACCTTTGTTACCTTCCACATCCAATCCCACTCGCGTTATTTTTGAAATTTCCGAATTATTTGATGATGAACCTGAAGAAAACCTTCCTGTTACCCAAGTCGAATCCATCGACAAATGTGGCTTTAGCTATCTGTACCCTCCTGAAACAGCTAGTACCTCCTCTCGTGTTATTCTTGTAATCCCTGACCTAAACCAAGACACTAGCCCGTTTGAGGAAGAAGATCAAATTCTGCTAGACAGAGTTGCTGAAGGGTCGACAAGGATCTATGATGAAATAGCCAATCCGGTCTATGATGAAGAAACAGAAGCACGGATCCAGCAAGAGGAAGATAGAAGATTCAGACTATAGCTTTTTAATATGGTGGTTCAACAACAAATTGAAGACCAGCGAGATATGGAAATAGAAGTTTATTATGATGGTGGTGAGGATGCAGAAATGATGGATTATTATGAAGAAGATGGCGACATACAACATTGGTTGCATATGTTTAGATTGAACAGTATGCAGTTAACTGAAGCTGAGCTAGAATCTGGAGAAATATCTGAAGCTCAAAAGGAAATCCTTCCATTTGCTGAAGCAATGAAAAAGCACAAGTCATTCCTGTCCTTTGAGCACAAAGATATCAAATTTCCAGATATCCCGAAAGACGCCATTTACAATTTTGCCAACACATTTTCTGCAAGATTGTCTACATCCATCAAACAGACAAAAACTCTCCTGGATATTAAAGGTAAAGGCATTCGTCCTGTTTTCTTGCCAATGTTTATAGAAGGAGAAATTGAAAGGTGGAAAAAGCAAGGTCATAATTATGTACACTTAGGTCAAATTGATATCATGGTTAGCCCAAAGTTTAATTATGATATCGGTGCAGAGTATGTTGTTACTTTGTTAGATAGTAGAGTTATTGGAGATGGAACAAGTTGTGATCCTGAAGTTGCTTGGGAGAAGGCCAAGATCTGTCAGTTTCAAGGTAGATTAGATACAGATGCATTGTGCATAGTTCAACCAAATTTTTAGTTAGCATTAGCTGATGATTTCATCACAAGTGCATTATTGCTTTGCATTGAAGTTCAAGAAGTTGAATTGTTACCTGGTTCAGTGTATGCTGTAGTTGCCGCTAGAGGTACATTTCAGTTGTCTAATACAATTCTAATGAATCATAAACTGAAATGGGGAGTTCAGTTTCCTAAGGGAAGTCAGCATCTTATCAAGTGTGGTAAAAGTATTCAAGCTTTAGGTTATGTGCAGTCTTTTTCGAAGATTCAGACTCTTATGCAAGATCATGAGTTCAAAACTTATGAGAAACCCAAATTCAGATGGAGTCAATATCTAGTTCAACAATTTGGAAGATCTGCAGTAATCACTCTTGAAGCAATTCCATTAGTTCTACCTCCACGTAAGCTGTCAGAGAAACCAAGTTCATCCAAACAAGCTGAAGGATCAACATCACCAAATTTTGATACTAGAGGTACTATGTTCATGTTTCAACATAGGTTAAATATGTTTACTCCCACAAGTTACAGGCAATATGGAGATCGAAGGTTACTTAGTGGTGGAAGATGGCTTCCTCAAGCCGCTTATGCTACAACTGCCTCGTAGACAGACCCTCCTCAGACACGAGCAGATTGTAGTTATTTACTCGAACATTCTCTGAATAGTACCACAGATCAGTAGTCTGAGATTCGTTAATTGAACTACTTGGTTCATTGGACAAGCTATGCATCTCGACACATCAACAAAATTGAAGATCAATTGGATACAATTGAAGGTGGAGTTGATAAAGTTGGAGATCAATGCAGTCAGCTGTCAAAAGAAATGACAGACCATCTCAAAGCATTTGATGCTATTCAGAAAGAAAGATTTGAGGCTCAAAGTCAAAAACGTCAGCAAGCGAGCGAGAAGGTACTCAAATTTCATGAAATTTTTACTTTGGAAAATCAAATGAAGCTACCCATTCAACTAGCTAAGGAAACACCTCCCACACAACCTACAAAAGAAACAGTTGCAGATGCCAGAGATAAAGTTCTGTTAGAAAAGATTAAAAAGCTAATGGAAGAAAAGAAGGGAAAGAAACCTTCTACATCTCAGCCTTCGCCTACAACGCCTCCTTCAACCGAAGAAGAAGTGAAGTTAGAACCAAGGATATCAAAAGAATGCCAACAGAGGATTATGATGGCACGAAGACAACCTACCAGACCCTGGCAATGACCAGTAGTCAATCTGCCTCCAGCCTTTTCAGCGTTTCAGCAATGGTCGGCGTCAACAATCCCTATAATCGACATCGATTACCTGCCACCTAAAGAGGTACTTCATGATCTTAGATTGTGGATTGATCAGTTAAGAATAGCCATGAACATTCTTAACATCGATGAAAGGACAACAATCATCGGTGCCTTCACAAGGGCAGTCGAAAAAATTCGACATTGGTGGGAAAGTGCTACATAAGAACAACAAGAGCAAATCCTCCAAATAGGTTTACATGGTGTGTTTGTTGCATTAGTTACAGAATTCATTGTAGACTTATCTTCAAAGCTTAGATTCAAAGATAAGCTATTGTTTTTTTTTTTTTTGAGAGAATGTTCGGGTTTGTATTACTATGAAGTATGGTACACAAGTATACAAAACAATGGGATATCAGGGATGGCCCATTGGGAAGGGTAGGAGGTGGAAACCTCGGCACCCCTCATAATCGTAGAATTCAAAGCATGAAAGGCTCAGATTTCAAAACCTCATAACTCAAAAACAGGGGGGGGGGGGGCCCCCCCCCCAGCGGGTGGTATGAGGGGTCTTAGGGGTGAGTGGGCAGATGGCGACAGGCACACTGAGGCCGCTCAAGCTCATGCAGCAAGTCCAGGGTGTTGCGGTGCTCTTCGGTGTCCATGAAGTTCGCCGCTTGTTGGATGCTTTGCATAGCAGCCTCTCTCCTGCTCCGGTCAGCCGATGAGTCGCCCGCATCCAGATGGTATTTTGCTGATGTGCGTCTGATGTGTCGTTGGAGTTCTCCCCAGGAGCTCTCACAACTAATGCCCAAAAGGCTATATGGGCAGCGCCCCCCCCTAAGCCATTGTCGGGCACTGTGCTCGTGCGCTCGGTCAAGTTGCCTTTGCCGTTGCTCTTCTTCTTCCTGTAGGCGTTTCTGCTCTTCCCGGGCCGCCGCCTCTTAGGCTTGACGGGCCGCCTCCTCCTGGCGCAGCTCCTCTCTGATTTGGTCCCGGAGTTCATCAATGAGTTGGGCACGAGAGGCCTCCATCATGATCGCGTGTTGTCGAGTCAGCTCTTGTTCTCGTTCGCGGAGCTGGGCCTCGTGTTCGGCCTGAGACTTTGCCAGGGCCTCGGTCCACTTTGCCTCCCACTCCCGCCGTTCAGCCTCCCGAGCAGTAGCAGCCGCTGCCTGCTCGGCCTGATGTAAGTTCGCCGCCTAGTTTGGGGGGGCGGTGTGAGGGTCGGGCTTGGGGGGCAAGTTGCGATGGGATCGGCGCCCCCAGGTGAGGCCGAGAACCGTCTGTGGCGGTTGAGTGGCCGGGCCGAGGGGAGCGGGGATGTCAGGGAGGCGTCAACGATGCTCCCCCTAGGGGGAGTCGCAACGATGCACCCCCCAGGGGGGCAGAGGACGGACCTGGTGCCCCCCCCCCCGCCCCCCTCCATAACGCCAAAATCAGCCCCGAATGGCGACCTCGTTGCTTAAGGAGGGTCTCAAGAAAAAACCGCGGCAAGTTAATCTGGACACCATATTTCAAGCATCGTAGGAAAGTGAAATGCAATCCCTGGAGCTTTGACACGTTGCCTGATTGGACGAAAAAGCGGTCCACCAAGTCGGCGGCCCGGGCCCAGAGGCGTGGGAGAGAAGATCGGGGGATCTGGCGGCTCTGCGTTCTTGGGGCCGATCCCTCGAAAAAGGCCACGGTGTCCTGGAGGCCACGGGTGGTCAGCAGGACGATTTCACCAGCGGTTGGGACCCCCAAACAGCTGGCAATGGCAGATTCAGTGAGACGAATCACGCGTCCTTGGAAGTAGGTACTGTCAGTTTGCCAGTTAGTAAAAAATAGGGCGTTAGCAAGGTTAGGGTCGCCGACCAGCCGCTGTAGCAGGTCGGCCCAGCCGCAGCAGATAACCAGCCGCCATAGCTCCTCGTCGGCGCGGTACTTGCTGCAGTCGGGCTCGAATGTCGGTGTAGTTCCCATGGCGTCCGTTATCTCTCTCCATGCCCTGCCGGTCTGCGTGATGATCTGCTAGGGAGGGGGAGTTCTGGCCTGCAGAAAAATCGTGCGATTACGCGCCTTCCAGGTGTGCCATAAAAGCAGGGATGCCTAGGAGTCACCATTAAGCCATCTCGGGCGGGGGGGGGGGGCACTGTCGATGTGCGCCAGATGGCAAGCATGCAAGGGCACCCATGAATGAAGTGCGTGATGGTTTCTGAGCCGTTTTCACATCGGGGGCACATGTCATCGTGCATGATGCTGCGCTGCTGTAGCACGGTGCGTATGGGAAGCGCGGTGGACTTAATGAGCCAGAGGAACAGTTTGATTTTTTCAGGGAGCTGCCCGCGCCAGATCTCCTGCCAACCATCCTCCAGTGGGTATTTTTGTGTCAGCAGGGTGCGCGGCTCGAGGTGGGTCCAGCCCAAGTGCATCATTTCCTATTCATGTCGGCAAATTGTCTGCCAGGGTTGCGAGGGGCGCGGGCCGATTTGCCAGGGTGTGTATTTTCGTTGAATGATGCGGGCCCAGGGGCTGAGCTCCCCGTGCATGCGTGTCAGCCTGTGAACGAGCCGTTGCTGGCCCATCATGCTTTCGTCCTCGAAGGATGTGACCCCCAGCCCCCCCGCTTTACGAGGGCGGGCAGTGTGCTGCCAGTTGACCAAATGAAGCTTGCTTCCCCCTTTGCCCCTCCGCCAAATGAAACTTCGTATCATGGCGTTGATCTGTTGAAAGATGGCCGCGGGGGGGGGGGCGGCGACCGCCGCCACAAACCGTGTGATGGCCATGAGGATCCCTGTTGCCACTAGGAGGCGGCTCTTCTGTGTAAGAAAGCGGTTGGCCCAATGGTTCATCCGCTTTTCGAGCTTGGTCAGGAGGGGAGTCCATGCATTGGTCCTCCCCCATTGGAACAGCGGGACACCAAGGTAGGTATCGGTGACAGTTCTCGATTGGATGTTCAGGATTTGTGTCGCCCTGTTCTTTACCTGTAGATCAACATTGCTGAAATACGCCGTTGATTTTGTTCTGTTGATTTCCAAGCCTAATTTAGCAGCCAGTTTGGTTAAGGCCATGTTGATACATCTTGCCTGTGGGGCCACTGCTCGACTAAGTAACAGTGGCGGCGAGGAGGGGGGGGGGGGCGGCGACCGCCGCCACAAACCGTGTGATGGCCATGAGGATCCCTGTTGCCACTAGGAGGCGGCTCTTCCGTGTAAGAAAGCGGTTGGCCCAATGGTTCATCCGCTTTTCGAGCTTGGTCAGGAGGGGAGTCCATGCATTGGTTTGCCCCCATTGGAACAGTGGGACACCAAGGTAGGTATTGGTGACAGTTCCCGATTGGATGTTCAGGATTTGTGTCACCCTATTCTTTACCTGTGGATCAACATTGCTGAAATACGCCGCTGATTTTGTTCTGTTGATTTCCAAGCCTAATTTAGCAGCCAGTCTGGTTAAGGCCATGTTGATACATCTTGCCTATGGGGCCACTGCTCGACTAAGTAACATGGTGTCGTCAGCATAGTGTTCAACACGGCATGCCACCCCAACAATATCCAAGCCCTCCACGCCTGATGTGCTGCAATAATATTGCATGAGATCCATGGCAATGATGAAAAGCAAGGGAGAGAGTGGGTCGCCTTGTCGCAGACCCCTACTAGGCGAAGAGAAACCCGCAGAGGATTGGATATGCATACATAATTGGATAAAACCACGATCAAAACCTTTTTTATGCATGATGTCTTGTAGGGCATCCCAACTAAGCGTGTCGTATGCCTTGGCTATGTCCAGCTTGAGACACATACCAGGAAAGCCTGTGGTACGAAGGGAATGGAGGACCTCTTGCATGAGAAGAACCTAATCTTGGAGGGCCCTACCTTGAACGAAACCAGCCTGATTGCTTCCGACCAACTTGGGTAAGAGGGGTCCCAGGCGGTTGACCAGGAGTTTGGAGAATATTCTAATGAGGACATTGCAAACTCCAATGGGACGAAAGTGTTTCGGGCGGCGGGCGTCCAACTGTTTTGGAATGCAAACGATTCGAGAGCAGTTGAGTTTGCGCCGCACTTGTCGTCTGGCCAGCATGATGTTGAAAGCATCCAGAAGGTTGGGCCCCACAATGTCCAAGAAAACTTTGAAGAATTCCAGCGACCAGCCATCCGGCCCAGGCGCTTTGCCTCTCGGCATGTTGTTGATGGTGTTAGTCAATTCTGGCCAAGAGAAGGGGGCCAGTAGACGTCGATTGTCTGCAGCATTGATCACCTTCTCCACATGGATTGAGATGGGTTGAGTAGGTTGCTTGGTCCAAACTTCCCCCCAGTAGTGTGAGAGCTCATTGGCGATCCCTTGCGGGTCATCGACCAGCTCCTCGGTCTGGGTGTGGAGGCCACGGATCTGAGTTTCGCCACGTGTTTTGGCCATGGCAAAAAAGAATTTTGTTTGTCTGTCTCCGTCACGGAGCCATCTGACCCGAGATCGCTGCCGCCAATACATTTCCTCCTCTTGGTCAAGATTCTGGAGTTGACGAAGAAGATGCATCTCCTTCGAGTACAGGTTTGCTCCCTGCTCTTGTTGTGCCTGGACGTGGCTGAGTTGCTCCCGAACACTTGTGGCTAGCCCGAAAGGAGAATTTCTCCCCCACTGGGAGGCCCAGATGGCCCATTTGAGTTGAAGGAGAGCATCTTTGAGGAAGCTCCGAGGGTCCATCCGATTAGGCTGGTAATCAGCCCAGATGTCCTCCACCAGGGGGCGCAGCCACGGTTTGGAGAACCAGGCAGTCTCGAACCGAAAGGGGCGTGGGGCCCGGGGTTTAGGCGGGCCGATGGAGACGACCAGCGAACGGTGATCAGAGGCGGCCCGTTCTTGTCCCGTCACGGTGATGGCGGAATTGAGAAGGAGGTCAAAACTGACACAGACTCAGTCAATGCGGGAGAGGATACGGTGCATCCCTTTTCGCTGGTTGCTCCAAGTGAACCGGCAGTTCGTAATGGGTAGATCAACCAGGGAAAATCTATTCAGGCAATCTATGAAATCCTGCGCACCTGGAGGTGGGGGGCAGCCCCCCCAGACTTCTCCCAGGGGTGTAGACGTTGGTTGAAGTCACCAACCACCAACCAGGAGCAGCGGTTGGGCACCAGCAGGGCCACGCGGTGCAGCTCACGCAACCGTGACTCCCAGTCCTGCGCCCCATAGAAATTGGTCAGCCAAAATTCGTGGGCTAGGATGTGGATTGTAATGGCCCAAGGGGAGGCGTCCACCAGAGTGGTGGTGGGCCGTGCGAGGACGGCAAGACCGCCGGCTTTGCCCTGGCAGGGGTGCAAGTGGGTGGTCCAGCCCGCCCACTGGAGGTGGCCAGATTCGTCCGCTTGCAGTTTGATTTCTTGTAGGCAAACCAGATCGCAATTCTCCTCTCTGACAATACGTCGCAGGGTATTTCGTTTATAGGGGGTATCCTAACCCCTGCAGTTCTAGCTGAGAATCTTCATGTACAACCAGATGTGCGGCGTTGGTAGACCTCCTGTAAGGTCTGTTGTTGGCCCAAATCAATGTTCCATTGAGCCTGTCTACTTCGGGACCGTTGCTCGGTCGATCGGCCGGGGTGTCCCTCCCCATCTCGTACCACAGGGGTACAGCCGGCCTCCTCGGTTGGGGACTGCTGCGCTTTGCGTTGTTTGATGCAGGTGCTTCCCCAGACAATGTTAACCCATTCCCCCAAGGGGGGGAGTTCTGGTTCCGGTTCCTGTGGGTCCTGTGGGCGTTTGGGGTGGGTAGTGTTTGGTAGTTGAGTGGTGGG
>MNCI01002118.1:513412-524408 GCA_015680685.1 Gnetum montanum | reverse complement strand
TTGGTTAGATGGGGGGCGGAGTCGTCCCTTACGGCCCATGGTGACCCAGTTGCCCCCCTCGAACAGCTGGCGAGCCGGGTTAGCTGGTCTCAATCTTCGAAACCTACAGTCCGCCTCGTGATGCCTGGGCTTGCCACAACACCCGCAGCCGGTCGACCGGTTCGCTCGGGTGGGCGAGCCATGCAACTTGGGAGCTCTAGGGTCCAGGTTTTCAAAGGTAACCTGGAGGGGTTCCTCTCCCCCGGGGAGTTCCAACACGACCTCCCGAACGAGGTCGGTCTCCGACAGGTTGCGCCAGACGCAGAATCTGGCAAAGCCCATCCGTTCCATTGACCTCGTAACCTGATCGAAGGCGATGAAATCGCCAAAGTGACCCGCCACCTCCTTTAGGAACTCAAGGTTCCAAAACTCCCATGGGATGCTGGCCACTCGGATCCATACCGGGGCACGGGTGAACAGGTCGGTCTCTCTGTGGGCCCCTGGGCGCCAGGGGGTCAAAGCGAGACCCCAGGCCCCATAGAACCAGGGTCTGCCGAGAAGGACGGAGTCGCGGTCCTGTAGGGAGGGGAGGATAAAAAGGAGCAGGTCCTCTGAGAGGCTTTGAACAGCAACGTCCTCAAGTTTCCATTGCTCCTTCGTCCAGCGACAAATCAGGTCCAGTCGAGGGCGGCTCCCCTGGGAGATGAAGCGACCAATGAGGCTACGTTCCATTGTGCGAACGCCCTCGGCAGGGGGGTGGTGAATGTGCAGGCGTAGGGTGCATTCTGTATGAGAGGAGGCCACAATGGTCCTAGATGCTCCCCCTTCGGTTGCAGCTGCTCCGGTTGCGGTTGCGGACGTCGCTGCATCGGCATCCGCTGCAGCTGCTGCAACCACACCCGCCGCAGCTGCCGCAGCCGCACCCGGCCCCCCCGCGCACGCAGCCGTTGCATCCACCAAACCCGCATTGACTTCTGTTGGGCCGCCACCTGCCATGGTTGCTCCTGCCGTGGTCGCTCCTGCCATGGTCCAGATGAGCTATTGTTAAGTCAAAGGAAGTTGGGAGATTTGTGCTACTTTGAACAATTCAAGGTTGAGTATGCAAATGAAGTTTACCGCCTGGCATTGCACATAGATCAGATGATCAATTATCTGTATTTAGGAAATTTACCAGCTAAATTATGACAAATGGTGTTGTATAAAGCTTTAGAAAAGGATATATATTTGTCTTTAACATATTTTACTGATGTAGTTCATATGGTAAGACAAGAGTTGCAGTTTGCATGTTATAATATGTCTTTACAAAAGCTCTTACCATCAGCTGAAGTATGTGCAAATTTAGACGGAGTAGATTCATTTGGGCCTCCTCCCAGAGCTCCCTCAAAACATCCAAAGAAGCGATTTGCAAAAAGAAGAAGTTTCCCGAGATATTCAAGGAAAAGATGGACAGCAAGAAAGACATTCAAGCCCGGAAGAAGAAAGTTCTTTTCACGAAGAAGATCTGGTCCGATCAAGCGAAGATCAGTCACATATTACACCTGCAAACGACAAGGACATTATGCCTATGAATGTCCAGATGGGTCGCGAAATGATGGAGGAAAGCTCAAAGCTTTTTTTGAAGCTCATTCGGAATGGGAACCAGTGGATGATCTGCAAGAACACAATGAACAGTGTTTTACCATCCAGCTCATTTCAGATTCAGATCAAGATCAGTCATCAGGGTTAGAACAGTCTTCAGAAGAAGAAGAAGAACCAGAACTAGTAGGAAGAAGCAACATGATGCACGGACTTCTAGATGAAGATGTCAATGATGAAGATTGGTTTTCAAATATTTCTCTTAATGATTTTAATGAAACCAATGCAGAAGTTGATTGCAGTTGGCAAGAATTAGAAGATTGGCTTGAATCAGACATTTCTGAAAATGAACACAAATGGGAAACAGACAAAGATTTAGGAGATCAAAAACCCAGCATCTCTTCAACGTTTGGTTGCAAGGAAACATTGCCTAGAGCAGGAACTCAAGAAGATACATCAACAAATGATGAGCTGCAGCCCAAGATCATGCAGAAAGTCCCGAAGTTTCTGATAACCCCTTATTAGAAGAAATTTTCAGTTAATGTAGAAGCCAAGCAAGCAAGAATTAGGAGAAACCCTAAGAAGAAGACAACTCCAGAGCTCCAACATCAGATCAAGCATTTATTGTCTTTACATAGTGTTTTGTTGATCCCAATTAAAATTGCAGTTGACGGAGACAGAAATGGAGAAAGTATCAAGCTTTCATAGATACAGGTGCGATTCTTAATTTTTGTCTCAAAAATGTTTTGGAAAAATGGGAAGAGAATTCTAAGCCAGTTACTCTAGAAACCATGAATGGAGTAAGAAGTTTGTCACATTTTGCTTTCAATATTCCAATCTTATTGAATGATGAATATGTCAGCACGACTAATTTTGTTCAAGTATCAGACAATGGTTTTGATATTGGCCTAGGCGCTCACTTTATGGATAGTATTGGTCCTTACACAATTGGTCCGGATATGATTGTTTGTTCATCACCTCTTCAAGATCCCAGACCAAAAATTATAATAGGAAGGATCCTAGCAGCAATGCAAAGAAACAAGCATCCATAGCTGAAGCAATTTCGGCAAAATCCAACAATGACCGAGATCATTTCACAATATGAAATGGAAGATATTGCACGTGCCAAGTACCAACATATCCAACAGATCAAGAAAGCCCATATTGACTTGAATACAGAAGAACATAGGTTAGTACCATGTTTTCAGGAACTCCAGTCTTGTTGTTGCGAACATCCTTTAGAATTTTGGGATAAGGATAGTCCAGTCGCCTACATTCCAACAGTCCACAACATTCTAGTTCAAAGCAAGTAGATTCTACTAAATCCGCCAGATACTGAAGAAATGGTCCGGCAAGTGGAAGAATTTCTGAAGAAAGGATTAATTAGACCTTCACAGTCTAATTATTTTTGTGCTATTTCATTGTGCACAACCATGTCGAAGTAAAACGAGGTAAAGCTCGAATGGTCATAAGCTACATTCCTTTGAATGCAGTAACAATTGATGTTAAATGGCCATTACCCAACAAAGAGAGTTTAATTCAAAAGGTTGCAGTGAAGTTTTATTTCAGTAAGTTTGATTGTAAGAGCGGGTATCACCAGATAAATATTTCAAAAGAAGATGTTCACAAAACAACCTTCAGTACACCGCAAGGACTCTATGAATGGACAGTGATGCCATTCGGTTTGAAGAATGCTCCTTCACAGTTTCAACATCGCATGGATGCAGTATTTGGGAAATGTAAAGAATTTATTGCTAATTACATTGATGATTTCCTAATTTATTCTGAATCACTTGAAGATCATGTTAAACATTTGAATCAGTTTGCTAATATGTGTAGACAACATGGAATTGGTTTATCAAAAGATCCACACAAGTTTCAAATTGGGAGAAGAGAAATAGAATTTCTCGGAGTACAGATAAAAGATGGAAAGATCTTCATGCAGCCACATGTCCTTTTGAAGATCAAGCAATTTCCAGATCGCCTTTCGAAAATAAGGAGCAATGTCTAAGGTTTTTAGGATGTGTAAACTATGTTTTTAAGTATATTGACAAATTTTTTGATAAAACTACAGAGATTAGATGGTGTAAAAACCAGGTTCCATTTATTTGGACAAAGAAAGCTTCAGATTAGGTAATCCAGCTGAAAAATGAATATCAGAATCTACCATCGCTAAATCCAATAGTCAAAGGTCCGTTTGTGCTTAACACAGATGCTAGCTTTGATGCTTGGGCCGCTATTTTGTTAAGAAAAGGATCCCGAAATGAAGAAGAGGTTTGTGCTTATGCATTCGGTGCGTTTCATAAGCATGAATTGAATTATTGGCCAGCAGAGAAGGAAATCTTAGCAGCGATTAGAGGTCTTGAAAAGTTTCACATTTACCTGGTAGAAGATCTATTTATTTTAAGGATTGATTCTGCTAATCTTGTTGCATTGTTGAGAAGAAAAATCACACCTTCTCCTAAGCTCCAACGATTTGCTTGGTGGCAATTTCTTTTAGCCAGTATTAGTTCTCAGTTGAAAGGATTCCAGGTCCAATTAATTTCCTACTTGATGTGCTTACCAAAGAATTAAAACCTCAAGCTCAGATCAAAATGTTGCAGCCTGAAGGAAGTAGTAGTTCGCAAAATCCACTACAAGATGTAGATGAATGGCTATCATGGCCACTCAACACTCTAGAGGAACATGTTCGATGGTGTCGCCTCATTTCAAGGTTCTTCCCAAAAGATTCTACAATGAGTATTAGTAAGCAATATCGAACGCTAGATCTTTTCATTAACATGGCAAGAAGGATAGATTGTATTGTGAACAATCTACGATGGAGCTACCTAGAACCCAGAATGTTGACACATCTCTCAAAAATGGAAGTTCTCAACAACATCTTGCTTATCCGCTGACCATTGTTTCCAAACGATAAGGCCAAGGAGTATCTCCAATGATGGCATTCTTCTGATATAGGTGTTGGTGTCCTTGGTTCTGACTTCACTTCTTCTTCGGTTGAAGGAGGCGCTGTAGGCGGAGGCTGAGATGTAGAAGGTTTCTTTTCCTTCTTTTCTTCCATTAGCTTTTTAACCTTTTCTAGCAGAACTTTATCTTTGGCATCTGCAACTGTTTCTTTTGTAGGTTGTGTGGGAGGTGTCTCCTTAGTTGGTTGAATGGGCAACTTCATTTGATTTTCCAAAGTAAAAATTTCATGAAATTTGAGTACCTTCTCGCTCGATTGTTGACGTTTTTGATTTTGAGGCTCAAATCTTTCTTTTTGAATAGCATCATATGCTTCGAGATGGTCTGTCATTTCTTTTGACAGCTAATTGCATTGATCTCCAACTTTATCAACTCCACCTTCAATTGTATCCAATTGATCTTCAATTTTGTTGATGTGTCGAGATGCATAGCTTGTCCAATGAACCAAGTAGTTCAGTTGACGAATCTCGAATTGTTGATCTGTGGTACTATTCAGAGAATGTTTGAGCAAATAACTGCAATATGCTCGTGTCTGAGGAGGGTTTGTCTGCGAGGCAATTGTAGCATAAGCGGCTTGAGGAGGCCATCTTCCACCACTGAGTAACCTTCGATCTCCATTTGCCTGTAACTTGTGGGAGTAAACATATTTAACCTATGTTGAAACATGAACATAGTACCTCTAGTATCAAAATTTGGTAATGTTGATCCTTCAGCTTGTTTGGATGAACTTGGTTTCTCTAACAGTTTGCGCGGAGGTAGAACTGATGGAATTGCTTCAAGAGTGATTACTGCAGATCTTCCAAATTGTTGAACTAGATATTGACTCCATCTGAATTTGGGTTTCTCATAAGTTTTGAACTCATGATCTTGCATAAGAGTCTGAATCTTCGGAAAAGACTGCACATAACCTAGAGCTTGAATACTTTTACCACACTTGATAAGATGTTGACTTCCCTTAGGAAATTGAACTCTCCATTTCAGTTTATGATTCATTAGAATTGTATTAGACAATTGAAATGTGCCTCTAGCGGCAACTGCAGCATACACTGAACCAGGTAACAATTCAACTCCTTGAACTTCAATGCAAAGCAATAATGCACTTGTGATGAAATCATCAGCTAATGCTAACTGAAAATTTGGTTGAACTGTGCACAATGCATCTGTATCTAATCTACCTTGAAACTGATAGATCTTGGCTTTTTCCCAAGCAACTTCGGGATCACAACTTGTTCCATCTCCGATAACTCTACTATCTAACAAAGTAACAACATACTCTGCACCGATATCATAATTAAACTTTGGGCTAACCATGATATCAATTTGACCTAAGTGTACATAATTATGACCTTGCTTTTTCCACCTTTCAATTTCTCCTTCTGTAAACATTGGCAAAAAAATAGGACGAATACTTTTACCTTTAATATCCAGGAGAGTTTCTGTCTGTTTGATGGATGTAGACAGTCTTGCAAAAAATGTGTTGGCAAAGTTGTAAATGGCGTCTTTCGGGATATCTGGAAATTTGATATCTTTGTGCTCAGAGGACAGGAATGACTTGTGCTTTTTCATTGCTTCAGCAAATGGAAGGATTTTCTTTTGAGCTTTAGATATTTCTCCAGATTCTAGCTTAGCTTCAGTTAACTGCATTCTGTTCGATTTGAACATATGCAACCGATGATGTATGTTGCCATCTTCTTCATAATAATCCATCATTTCTGCATCCTCACCACCATCATAATAAACTTCTATTTCCATATCTTGGTGGTCTTCAATTTGTTGTTGAACCACCATATTAAAAAGCTATAGTCTGAATCTTCTATCTTCCTCTTGCTGGATCTGTGCTTCTGTTTCTTCATCATAGACCGGATTGGCTATTTCATCATAGATCCTTGTCGACCCTTCAGCAACTCTGTCTAGCAGAATTTGATCTTCTTCCTCAAACGGGCTAGTGTCTTGGTTTAGGTCAGGGATTACAGGAATAACATGAGAGGAGGTAGTAGCTGTTTCAGGAGGGTACAGATAACTAAAGCCATATTTGTCGATGGATTTGACTTGGGCAACAAGAAGGCTTTCTTCAGGTTCAACTTGGGTAACAGAAAGGTTTTCTTCAGGTTCATCATCAGATAATTTGGAAATTTCAAAAATAACGTGAGTGGGATTGGATGTGAAAGGTAACAAAGGTCCATCAGGTTCTGGACATAAACACAAAACAGACTGAACTACTTGGTTCATTGAACAAGCTATGCATCTCGACACAACAACAAATTGAAGACCAGCAAGATATGGAAATAGAAGTTCATTATGATGGTGGTGAGGATGCAGAAATGATGGATTATTATGAAGAAGATGGCGACATACATCATCGGTTGCATATGTTCAGATCGAACCGTATGTCTTTCTTGCCATTTCTATGTTCAGATCGAACCGTATGTCTTTCTTGCCATTTCTGAATTGTATTAGGCAATTGAACCTATAAAGGATTTTTGTATATAACCTCAATTATTGAATTGCTAGCAATATATCATATTTACTATCTAATGATAAGTTATGCGCAGACTCCATGTAAGGCTGATTTGATTGTCATGGCGTATGGAAAAATCATATACACAATCAAGGTGAACATGATTAGCACTTTGCAAGGTCATGATTCTAACCACACCTTGGTGTAACTCTCATTTCTAGATGCTGTACTCTGTTTTCGTTACTCTCAACATATGCATCAATACGTTAACTGTTAACATAATGGACTTTAAACTCAAAAGTGGGTTTCAATAGGTGTATTCCCCAGGTCTTCTGCCCCAGATCTGTTGGACCTTTGTGAATTCCTTGGGGTGCCGGGCAACGTTGTTACAGATGGTATCAGAGCTTATAGTTTTAGTGAGTGGTAAAAGTTTCTCGCTAAGTGGGTATCAGGGTTTGTGGTTTGTGAGGTTTCCGATAGAAACTAGCTAACCCCATTCTCAACTTTGGCTAACCACTCCCTTTGAGGGTGGCCTTGTGCTCTTTGGTGGTGTTACTCCATTGAGCTTGTTTGGTTAATGGTCCCTTTGGATTGATACCTAGGTGATCTAGGATCATATCCTTATGTGTTTTTGAAGAGTTTCTTGATGGCAGTGTTCTTCACTCTTAATAAGGGGATAGATGAGAAATTGTGAGCAATTGATGTATGTTGCTCTCCCTAAGGATATAAATGATGGTGTTGTGGTGATGTCCTTCACTTGTTTACTTGTGGTTGGACTAGTGATTGTATGCAATATGGTTGAGAGAAGTTCTATTGGCAACTCAGGAATTATGTTGCTCAAGGAGCTCTCATCTCAGGTCTCTAGTGATTCATCTGGGATGAATCAAACCGAGTCTCTGCTTCGGTCTCCACCCAGATGACATGTTCGAGATGGCATTTGTTGAATCGTGTAGGATATGATATCCTTGGCACTCCCACTCACCCTAGATACAGTGAGTATGGGAAAATACAAATGGGGACAAGATGGTTCCTAGGTACCTCAGGATGGAGGTCTTCGGACATGTGCTCCTGGTGAGCCTTGTTCTGGGTGGACTAAGACCGTTGCCGGTAGACTTCGTATGTTCGTGTTTGCGATTGTATGTTTGTCTATTTCTGTATGCGTGTCTTCTTGGTTGTGCTTTTAAATTCTGCATGTGTGTTATCGTGGTTGCGTCTATCATTCGTAACGCAAGGCTTAAATGTTTTACGTGGTATGATGACTTATTGTTGGGAACGTTGAGGATGAAGTGGTTGTTTGTGTCATCCCAAAGTCAAATGGCTATTGTCTTGTTTGACAACGTATTGTGCATGAGGCATGATTGCCCTTATTGTTGATCCTTGTGAGTTGTGCTCCTTGTTGAGCTGGTGGTGTTGCTTGTGGCATCACTATTTTGATTGGTGACATTCTTGGTCATTCTAATTTGAAGACTACTGGTGTGGGTCATCCTATTGTTGGTTCTTGTTGAGCCCACACCTCTTTTAATGAGGGTCTTCTCATGAACGCATCCTTCG
Organism: Gnetum montanum; assembly: GCA_015680685.1. Lineage (NCBI taxonomy): Eukaryota > Viridiplantae > Streptophyta > Gnetopsida > Gnetales > Gnetaceae > Gnetum > Gnetum montanum. The sequence continues at coordinate 515,881 of MNCI01002118.1, read as the reverse complement.
TGATGTTGCTCATTGTTGCGAGAATTGGTTTGATGTAGACTTGTTGTTGGATAGACCTTGGTCTTCCTCCTTATTTTTGGGTTGAGTTGACGATTGTCTATTGCCCATGACTCATACGAGTGTGTTGAAATTTTGGTCCTGGTTGAGGCCAGTGCTAGTTGCTGGGAATGATTGTTATGTATGAATATTGAAATTTTGAGAGTGTGCTATCTCTCTCTTGGTGTGTCTCATGGTGAAATCGTTTATTCGAGTGGGGATCGGATTCCTCCATCAATGTTTTGCATGATTGATCTCTATACATGTTGTTGAGGTCTTGAATTTTATGATGTGCAAGAGTGATATCTCTTTGTTATATGATCATGCTTGATGGTTGTGAATGAGGCTGATGTGCTAATCGTGTTCCTGCTAACTCCTATGTTTCTGAGCTTGTGTCTCAGTGTTTGCAGGTAGCACAGGTATAAAGATGTAGCCAGTGGTGACCTCAGTTGATTCTGGGAGCACTATGTCTATGGGGAAGATATGTGCTCCTGAGACCTTCATGAACTGATTATTTGGTCTCAGAATCCCAACATTGGGTTGTGGATTTATCAGTACCTTGGCTGTGATGCATCAGCAGGTACATCATGATTTGTTTGCCTCTCAGTGCTGGGGGAGCACTAACAGAGGACGGTGATCTGTCCTAGACCCTACAGATATTGGGCTAGCAGATGGCATAAAATGGTATCCTTGGCTATGCCGGATACTGATGGCCCAGGAGTGGCCAATGCAATGAGGTCCCACTATTGGCAGGATGGTGGATACTCAGTTGGTGTGTTTCCTTATTCGATCGTTGCGTTCGTGTCTTGAATCGTTTTCGTTCGAGGTTACCCATGTAGTCGGTTCAGTGTGATAGTAGATCATGTATCTTTTGAGACAATGCTGCAATGACAGATGATCATTTATGCTTCGTGACAGAGACAGGTTTTTCTGGTATGCTCTTAGTGGCCTAAATCTTCCAGCCTAGGAAGGGTTTGGGTAGTTTGTCCTACAGCCTTTTAGGATTGGGTAGCATTCCCAAATATCATGTATGTTACCATATATGAATGTAATCCGATCCTTGGGTGTGAAATGTACCCTTGTGGTATTCTCAATTCGGTTGTATGCACTCAAAAGTGCTAGATGTATTTCCTATATGACTCAGTTGTCTCCTGGTTGTAGGCCTATGCCACACACTGTGACAAGGCCAAGCTTGATGTATGGTGTTTTCCTGGTGCTTGTTTTAAAGTGCCCTTGCTATATGTTGTAAATGGCCTTTGTGCCTTGATGTATAATTCTGCTGAAAACCTCATGAGAAATGCTTTAGTTGTGATACGGTGTTGTAATGAACGGACCAGGGCATGTCCTTGCCCATTATGCTCTAGAATTGGTGCCATGTGTTCTTGATGATGTTGGCATGCCTAGAGGGTGTATGCTTGGTGAACAGGAAAAATCTTGGGAACACATTTTCTTGTGTTCCTGGACTGGCAAAGATCTTGTCCACAGATGATCGATGGTGACTGAAATTCACATCAATGTGATGTCTAACGGTGGGTTTGAGTAGAGTTTTGGGTAGTGGCACCTAGACTTGCTCTTCCATGTTGGAAGCGATCGTGGAGCAGTAGTCCAAACGTTGGGATGGTGGTCCATCCTTGAAAAAATGACGTTACAGATACAGAACTTGTGATTTCTCTTGGTGGCCTTGCTTGGTGGGCTTGAATGTGCCCAAAACACTTGAGCCGATGCTTTCATGATTGTGGGCTTCTAATGGTTTGTGCATGTTGGTGGGCTCTCATAACAAATTGCTTTGGTGTGTTGGAGAGCTAGGATGCACTCTCATAGATTAGGACTGATTGGTGCCTTCGTGGTCTATGGTGTGATTCCATGATAGGGGACTCGTTGTGCCTAATAGGCTATGGTGTCTTGCTAAATTGTTCGGTGTACTCTGTCCCTTATGTACATTGATGTATTAAAATTGTCCCGTGTACTCTGTCCCTTATGTACACTGATGTATTACAGAGTCCCTTGCTGATGTATTGTCCCATGTCTCTAGTGTGATGTTAATTCATGTTGGTGATCTCACCTCCCTAGTGGGATAGTAGAGTTGATCATGAGGGATCATTCTCCATTTCAATGGATACCCTCTTCAGTTCTTGAAATAATAAGGCAGGTGGTATTGAGACGGTTGTCTCCTGTAAGCAATTAATGTTTGGGACTTGTTCCTAGTAGTGGTCCTATGATCATGAACTCGTGGGGCTTGTTCTTAGAGACAGAATGTTGTTACCCTGGTGAAATTCATTATACCTCCTTTGTGAGGTCATGTTGTTGATGTAAATTAAAGATACATATTGCTCTTCTTGTAGGCAAGGCATGATCTTGTGTACTCTCGTAGTTTTGGGATCTTCAGAGGAACTTTCTTGTTGGGGTTCTCTGGTAGACCATCCTTGTTGTAAA
>MNCI01002118.1:498680-511556 GCA_015680685.1 Gnetum montanum | reverse complement strand
GGTCGTAGATATGTAGGCAGCCAAGACTGGATAGTTTTGGTGCGGTGCCATGCGACACCTTGTACCAGATCGTGAGGGATTTGGGGGTGAGGTACCTTCCCTTGTAGGTGCATTGTCTCCCTTTTCATCGATGTGGTCTACGAGGTTGTGTGTGCGCTTGTTTGCTTGGTTCTCTTTTGCTTGCACTCGTGAGATGCTTGCTTGTTTGAGGCGTATTCCCTAGGTCTTCTGCCCCAGATTTGTTGGATCTTTGTGAATTCCTTGGGGTGCCGGGCAACGTTGGGGCAACGTTGTTACATAATAGCTGTCTTTATTATCGGCTATATGATGACTACTATGATTGTCCTTACAAATTCAATGAACAAACTTAATGATAGATAACTCTCTCATGAAATTAATAATTTTTATAAGACATTGGAGATTTGCACCAGGCATTCATTGGAATTGAATAATTATACTAAAGTTTTTAGAGAGCAACCGAGGAACATGACCGGGCATCCATCGCCTAATAATAATAATAATAAAAGAGTTTATTAATGATAAAACTTAGTGCTGTGCTGTTTAGATCATCAGATAGTTGTGAATTACATTAGTGACTTGATGGGAACATTCACGGACGTGAACTGTGATCATTGAAAAGTGTATCCATTATAATTTATGGTTATATTTCTTGTTTTGCATTGCTTTAAGAAGTTTGTAATGAACTTTATTTTTTTACCGTTGAATTTATTTTGTAATTTTTATTTATACTTCCAGTACCCCAAATACCCTGCAAGTGTTTCAGCTTTGTCGTACAACAGAGATGGGTCATTATTAGTTGTTGCATCAAGCTATGTGTACCAAGAACGTGAGAAAGGGTAAGTTAGCTTTCCAGAATTTTTAGTTTTCAATTTTTTGTTAGTTATTTCATTTTTTATGTTTTAGGTACTATTATATATGCTATCGGTTTGAAGCTTGAAGTGCTTTTATTTTAGGTTTTAGAGCCAGCCTCATAAAGGGTATCAAAAGTTGATAATTTTCTTTTCACATGCTACAGGTTGTAGTGCCCAAGAGATTAGCTTGTCGGAATAGATTTCAATCGGATTAGAAATTTCTAATTAGAGATATTACCCGTTCTGTTGAGCAAGAAGCAGGGTTGCAATTTTCTTTGAAGAAATGACGTTGAATTTGAAATTGAATATTGACTATAGAAGAGAAACAGAACATTTAGTATACCCACAGAAGAGTTGCACTGGTATGAGATCTTGCCAAATAGGAAAACGACGATAACATGATTAACTGCATTATGAAAGGGAAAATCAGATTGACAAGAAGAGTGGTGTGTGTAATATAAAAGTTTGGATACTCTTCTATATGTTGAATACATACATGGAAGCTGAGGTGAAAATTCAGACATCAAACTGAGATTAGAAGTGAAATCTCAAAATTTTAATTCATTGGTAGTGCCAAGATAAATCATGATGCAGAGAATGGTTAGCAACATTGAATCTGCTATATGGCAGATGTAGACAAGTATCATAATAAAACAAGGAATCATAATACTGTACGTACTCTTTGCCTGAGCTCGATATATATTGAGACGTTTTATCAGATAACTAAATAAAACTTTCTAATATTGTTTCAAACTCTTAACATACTTCAAAGGAATTATGTAAGACGATACCATGCATAGGGATGTTTAATTTGTATAACATTTTATAAATTTCTAAAAAGCTGAGAGGACATGATTTTAAATGACATATTATACAGAGAAATGATAAAAGAAGTTTCAAAACATACTGACAAGGCACATATGCAACTTTTTAGCAAAGTTAGAAATTTTACCATATTGGAATTTCTTTGTATATTGGTGATTAACCAGGGAATATTCAGGTTACATTACATCCTCATCATTATGGTAGCCTTATCCCAGCAAAATAGGTTTAGTTAAATGAGTTCTGGTTTGCCATCTGCCTTTATTAAAAGCTAGATTTTTTATCTATTTGCAATTTCTTCATATCATCTGCAATCATTTTTCCTCGTGTCTTTTTTTGTCTTCTTTTTGGAGCTTTTTTGGAATTGTGATGTGACAACCTTTTTTTGATAGACTCATTATCTAACTTTCTCTGAACATGACCAAACCATCTAAAACACCATTCCTATAGCTTATTTGAAATAGAAGCCACTCCAAGTCTTGGTGTAATGTATGTATTATGCAATTTATATCTTTTTGTAACATTCAGCATCCATCTAAGAATTAAGGTTACATCGCATAAATGTTTAATTTGAAAATCATATATACCAATGAGAATTTTTCTTCAAATTACCTAGGATACCATCTTATCATATAATGACATTGAATTATTAACTCTAAATTTTCTAGTTTTTACGCTGAATAACTTTGTGGGGAAAATTAAAACTTATTTCATGTCCCGTAAGAACGATGTTTTTCCTAACTTCTAGTAACATAATGGTTTGTTTGGTATGCAGGAATGAAAGGACACAGTTGTTTATACATCCAGCATCTAGTTAGTAGTATCATTTTGTAAGCAAAGGTATGTATAGAGATTTCCTTGATGCAGAAGCGCAAAACGGCAACGTTATTTATGGAGTCAACATTTAATTTGTAAAATGATGGTAGAGATGATTAATCTTAGGAACAGTTCATGGCTTGCTATTATGTCTTGGGCTAAATATTTTAAAAAATATTGGTACATTATGCAAGCATGGATCACGATATCTCTTGTGATTTCCTTTGCAAAATTAAAGAAGTTAAAGCTATACCAAATAGTATCCTTATCAATTGCAGTGTTACTGTATGCATACCAGATTCTTATCATTTATCAGTGGCTTAATATTATACGTTCATGGATAATTGCAAAAATTATGCTTTCATGTAAAATGGATTCCCATCTATATATATATCTATACATTTTGGAGTTTCAATGGATTGTAGTACATAAAGAACCCTATCTAAATTCTTCGCGTAGGTATGACAGGTCTTGCTCCACTTGATGCTTATTGCTAATTGCGGTGCTTCTCCCGAATAGATGAACCTCTGGTGCGTTTGGTTTTATGGTAAAAACAAAACTTGAACATGTACAAAAGCTTTTGCAGGTAATTTTGCTGTGTTCATAACTCTAGCTTTTTACAATGAAAAGCCAAGGCATCATTCAAACATTTTGGCAAATAGCAGGCCTCATTTTGTTGGGAGGAGGACTTTTGCTATGTGAAGGAGCTTCAAATCGGTAGGAGCTTTAAATCAAGGGTGCTTCTTCATAATGAAAGAAAACATGTTGGTGAGATAATAAAATCCTTGAGTTTTGGTATTGTTAAGGTATTTGAAGGAAGAATTCATTCCTAACAACATGGAATTCATTACATGAGGGATTTTTTTATTGGTCTTTCCCTTTAGGAAGAAATAGATACTTTAGATACCATCTTTAATTGTTTTTACTTTGTCTTTCTCTTGCTTTGTTTACTTTTGGGCTTTCTTGGAGGGATTTTTTTATTGGTCTTTCCCTTTAGGAAGAAATAGATACTTTAGTTACCATCTTTAATTGTTTTTACTTTGTCGTTGACTTTGTCTTTCTCTTGCTTTGTTTACTTTTAGGCTTTCTTGGTACTATAATGGAGCAATATTTTTTTAAATCTAACTCATTGTTTAATCTTCTTTGGATATGATCAAACTATCTAAGAGGTCATTCTTGTAGCTTATCTAAAAGTAGATGTCACTCCACACCTTCATTCAATGTCTATATTATACAATTTATATCTTCTTGTAATATACACAATCCATCTAAAAATTGCAATTTTATCACATTGATTTTTTTTCATGTTTCTTTCTTACCATTTAACACCAAATAAAATATCAAGGTTAATTATTTTCTAGTAAAATTTCTCTTTTAATTTTTTATTGGTATTCTTTTATTGCATAAAACAATAGTAGCTTATCATCATTTTCATTATCTTATCTCAATCCTATTTCTTATATGCTTATCAATTTCATCATTATTTATACTTTTTTTGAAATTACATTCTATGTATTATGTCTTACTTCTACCTTTTGAGTTTTTATTTTAATTTTAGAGCATATTTTTGTTTTTTTAATTTTCAAAGCAATATTTGCTCAAGATGTATCTACCAATACAATATTATTTACAAATAGCGTACATAACAATAGTAAACAAATTAGGATTAAGTGCCAACCCTTGCTATAAGCTTATATGACTAGTACATTAGTGAGCTATTCTAATTCTAGTACTAATTTGTTTATGCATATCTTAAATCTCTTTAATATATTTGTTAAGGTGTTTTTTCTTTGTAAGGCTCACCAAACAATATCTCTAGGCATTTTATCATATGTTTTTCCCAAGTCATTAAAGGTCATATGTAAATTTTCTTTATGGTTTTTTCTCCATTAGTTGTGATATTAAGAAAATAGCCTTGATAATAGATTGCCTTAGCAGAAAGTCAACTTGGCTTCTTAATATTGTTGATTCAAGTTTAAGATGTTTTATGAGTCTCCCAAAGTTATAAGCTTGATCATATTTAAATTGTATAATTTTGCACATCTCCTTTGTTCTACTACATGGGAACAATAGTACCATTTCTTCAACTTTTAAACATTTCTCTATCCTTCCAAATGTTATTAAATAATTAAATTATCCATAAGAATTGGAATGGTATTTGGTTTATAATTGTTTTTTATCTTAGATAAGCTTATTTTCATCTCAAAGAAGGAAAATATATTAACCATATCAAAATTTGGTTCTTTTTCTTAAACATCCTATTTTGGAAATTCTTCATTTAATAATTTTTGAAAATAACTTTTTTCCCTATCCAAAATTTTATTGTTTACATTCCTAATGCATTTAACATGATACATTTTTTATTTTTCATTTTTGCTAGATTGTATTTATATTTTTTGACCTTTTCAACACCCAACATGGCACCCTCCACTAATGTAATGTGGATATTTTTATAAAAGAGATGTTACCAATTTGCTTAATTGATGTTGGGCTCATTGTAGTATAGTTGGAAACCACTCATAATTTATTAATGAATTATCACCTTATTAGCTAATGCTTTAATTTTAAAATCTATGCATACAAATTTATCAATGGTTTGACATAGAGGGGTTCTATAATGTGAAATTAACCATATGTACGATAGACAATTTTTCAAGTATCGTTAAGCTTATAATTTATAGGATATAAGCAAAAACCTTATTAATATTTCATACTTGAAAAGTATTTATTTTTAAATTTTCATATGCTTAAGATGAGTGTTGATAGGAACACATTGTTGAAGAACACCATAAAAACAATATGAATTTTAGGAAAGGAAGGAGTTCTCCAAATGTTTTTTATTTTCCTCTTTCAAATTGTTAGGAATAAAATCATTGTTTTTAAAAATCTTGTAAGAAACTTTGGATTTAAAAGTCAAAATAGATCTATCATCTTTTAAAAAAATATCTAGGAAAGTGTGATACAAACTATTGTCAACTTTAAATAACTTCTTAACATTAAAAATGAAATTTTCAAAATTCTTTTTTCTCTTTTTATTCAAACCATAGAGGTTAGAATTTTTATTTCATGCAATCCATGTATCATGCATATGTAGACAAAAAACTCCAATGATACTAAATTTGCTCCTTTATCAAAAGAAAGCGATCATAAGCTTCTTTTCTTAAGCATATCTTTTGAAATTATAATATAATTATAATTCCAATACTTGTTAAGTTTGCACCATGTCTTCCACATTTGTTTAAGAACTAAAGAACTAAGAATAAAATGGCATGAGGAAAAAGAAGTTAGTGAAGAAAGTTATAAGAAGATCAATTATTATCATTCTCAGGTTTTCTATACATAAGTCTATTTCTTAAAAGGAGCACCCAAATATCATTTTCATTAGTACATTTTACAATTCATTTTATTGCAAGAGAAATACCCTAGTTATTATAATTAATGAGGCCAAGTTCTCTATCTTTTTCACTATTAGTGCAAATATCGCAACTCCAGAAAAGCCTTTTCTATGTTACTAAGTAGACCAAAGCAATTGACGTATGATATGATCAATTTTATCATAAGAAATTTTAAAAAGAGCTTAAGATTTTGAGTAATAAACATGAGTTTATTGAAGCATTTATAAATTTGCTAGTAACGGTGATTGTTTTTCTTTTTATTTATCAAACTTTTGAATTTCATCAACCACATAATTTCAGAAAATAGTAAGATTAGGTTTACAAGAAAAAGGTATCCCTAAAATTTTGAAGAGAATCTTTTTGCAAAATTATCTAAGGCTTAAGAGTAAGTCATTCATTAATATTACAATTACAACAAACAATAGATTTTTGCCAATTAATACAAAAGCTAGATAACATGCAATAATTTTTCACTTTACCTAAAAAAGTATTGATATGTTGCAAAGAATTGTTAATTATTAAAAAAAAATCATTTGCAAAGTGCATATTAATCAATTGTATACCTTGATTATCAATTGAAATTCCCTTAATGATATTTCTTTGTAAATTATGTAAAAGAAAGTTGGCAACAATAATAAGAAAAAGGAGAGTTGAAGGACAACCTTGATGAACTAACCATTGAAGAAAAATGAGGAACTTGATGCAAAATTAGTAGCAACTTGAGCATTAGCATTAGGGAGAATGGTATAGACAAGATGAATAAAATAGTTACAAAATCTTAGTTTATAGAGATGAAATAACAAAATTTCATTCAATCTTATCATAAGCTTTAGCATAATCTAACTTAATAAAAGTAATGTTTTGGTTATTATTAGAAGTCCATTGCATTCCCTTCCAAGCTATAATAACATTATTTAAAATGCCTTATTTTAACAAAACCAGCCTACTCAGGTCTAATGATATCTTTTATAACCTTCTAAATTTGACAAGCAATGTATTTAACTAAAACTTTATAAGTGTTGTTAAAAGGAGTAATAAGTCTCTAATTACCAATATGTTGAAGATTTGCATTCTTAAGAAGAAGTTGAATTGTACTTTATTAATATTTTTACCAAAAAACTTTTTAATGACTACTTTGAAAACATGGAACATATAATTTTTAATGATGTTCCAATACTTTTTAAAAAATTCATTTGGAAAATCATCAAATCCTAAAGCCTTATCATGTGCTAAAAAAAAAGGTCCTACTTTGATTTCTTTTATTGTAATTTTTGCTTCAAAAATACATTGATGAGTTTTTGTTATAAGATGAAAAATTTGCATATGAAAGGCTTGGAAGAGTTCCTTGCTAAAAAAAAAGAGAAGAAAAATTATTTGCTAAAAACTTATTAATAATCATAAGATTTGTCATGATGGAATTAGTTATATAAAGCGATTCCAGTTTATGTACTTGAATGCTTCCTTAAAAAAAAAAAAGGATCATCACCTAGAGGTTCAATGCTCATCTCACCAAGGGAAGGTCCTAGGAGGGCAGTAGATGAGTGGAAGCCTAATATCTTTTGAATGATTATGCTTAGGTTTGGACCTAGGTCTTATAACTTGAGAAACAAGCTTCTTACCATCACTTAAAGTAATGGCTATGCCCAATCTTGATTCTTTCCTTTTAGAATTTTTAAAAAACTCCTTGCAAGATTCATCTTCAATTTTTAACCAATACATGTAACTTTTAGTAAGAGCACTTTTAACTTCAAAAATATCCTAACATTATTTAACTAAATGAGGTTTAGCTAAGAATTTTTGAATCTTAAGATTTTGGTTTTCAAAAATTTGCATTTGCTTGACAAATTTTGCAAGATCTTCTTCAACTTAACACTTAGCAAATTGCTTTTCAAGTTATCCAGCATAATGGTTGATTCTACAAGTAGTTTGCTAGCATCGATCAATCCAACTAGTATTACTAGTAGTTTTTTTTTCTTTTCTTTTCTTTCCTTTTGCATTTCATAAAGAGTTTAACATATTTTTTCTTCTTTTTCTTGAGAGCATTTTAGCATTCGTACAAAAAAGCTTATGTGTTTGAAAGGAGGAAGAATTAATTCCACAGAGAAAAATGCTAACAAGAAAATGGTATGACAAAGTAGCATTTGTATACATTTCTACTTTCCTTGTAGGTTTCCAAAAGAAAACATTAGAGATGTAAAATCTATCAAGTTGATAATAAATTCTATCATTTTTTTGACAAATAATTACAACCATAATACTTCTCATTTGAATGATATGGGAATAAAGAGCTAACATTAGAAAGAGAATATTTTTCTTTAAAATCACATCAATTTTCTTTGTCTTGAGAGCATATTAGCATTCATACAAAAAAGCTTATGCTTTTGAAAGGAGAAAGAATTAATTCCAAAGAGAAAAGTGCTAATAGGAAAATGGTATGTCAAAGTAGCATTTATATGCACTTCTACTTTCCTTGTAGGCTTCCAAAAGAAAACATTAGAGATGTAAAATCTATCAAGGCAATAATAAATTCTATCATTTTCTTGCTTATAATTATATAAAATATAATGCTTCTCATTTGAGTGAAGTGAGAATGAAGAGCTAACATCAGAAAGAAAATATTTTTCTTTAAAATTGCATCAATTTTCTTTTTCTTAAATAGACATATTAGAAAAAAGTTCACCAAATTGATCTAAATGGATTTCATCTATATTGAAATCATCTCCAATAATCCAAGTAACCTTAGGTAGAGATAGAAGATATTTCCAAACCTTTGATTGATCTTTCAAATTATTAGGAGCATAAATATTACAAAGTCCAAAGCTCCTTCGTTGACTTTTTCATGGCCCATTTCGGTAACGCAACTTTGTGAATAACACTGATGTGTAATGCTGACGTGTAAAATTCCAGATAGGCTATTTCGGTAACGCAAACTTTGTGCATCATGTAACGCAACTTTGTGCACAACACTGATGTGTAATTTGTGCACAACACTGATGTGGAGACAGGCCATTTGGGTAACGCAACTTTGTGCATAACCCTAACATGTTATCAAAGGTTGCATCCTTTGCATTCTTATAAATACATAGATAATGCGTAATAACAGTGCACAGAGCAGCAGTAGGAGGACGGCTCGAGTTCTGCGCAGATGCAGATCCAGCATTCTAGCTGAAGACAGAAACCATGCGCGGATCAGAACAGGATCGAAGCGTGGATCAGGATCTGACACCATTCATAGATCAGAACAGGATCGAAGCGTGGATCAGGATCTGACACCATTTTCCGTTCCATTGGCATCGCCAGCAAATTCTTAAAGGATGAAATTCAGAATTACATGAATTACTCCCCTGGAGGACTGTGTCCTGATGATGAAGTTAGTGCTCAGAGGCTGATGCTTAGCAGCTGATCCCAAAAAATTACAGGGAGCCAGATCCATATCCGTGGAGCCTCTGGAAACATTCCACCAGATTCTAGCATTCTTTGGAGTGCCTATTCCTGCAAGAACTACACCTGTTTGATGAACAGAAAGTACCAGAAAGCATTTGATGACTGCAAGGACTGTTTTGATTTGTAGGGCAGGGAGAGCACAAGATGGACGCATTCTCTGTCCGCCATGGATCTCTCCATTGATGAAGTTCTAGCTCTAAAGAAAACTAAGGATGGAGCTTCAATAATCAGAATTGGTCAGGATATTGGGGGAGGCACTGGCACAGTTTTTGCTAAGCATTGTTTGGTTCGTCGATTTGTTAGAGCCAGCAGATCTGTCAGAGCCGCAGCCTACCCTCTTCATAGTTTTTGCTAAGAATTGTTTGGTTCGTTGATCCAACAAGCTTTGAAGGAGTGCATCAAAGGTGGAGGAAAATTTCTTCATGCACCAAATGGTAAAAGCATTTCTGCTGCTGCGTTGAATGGCAAAAGCGCATGAACGTTGGACTTTTCAGTGGGTAAGATCTGATATGTTTTGTAGCAAAGATTCTGGAGCGTGCGGGGTTTTTTTGCAATTAAAAATTTCGGGTACCAAACTTCTGAAAAGAGGGTTGCTTCAATCGCACAAACCTCAGTGGAGTGGAAATCAGGAAATGATGCTTCTCTCATCGCTTTTGTTTTTGGTTGCGTTTTTATTTTTTGTATTTTTTGGATTCATCAAAGAGCGAGTTGTAAAGCTCAAGATTCTTCTTTGTGTTCTAGAATTCCCTTTTGTGGATTCATTTGCCAATTTTTCAGCCATGGCAAATCACGAAGATGAGGATCTACAAATGAGCCTGCAGCCGGCGCCAGAGCCCAAGCGCAGCAAGCCAAGGGCGTGGGTTTCTTGCAAGCCTTCACAATATCATTCTCTTCCAATCCCAGTGCCAGCGAAACCAATCGCAGCCACTGCATGCATGGTTTCACAGTATTTCTGCAGCACGTTTCACCACTCGGGTGGCTGATTCGGCCACTTTGAGCAGTCGCGCCTCTGCGCTGGCATGGTGTCGAAGAGGTAGAACTCTCGGATGGTGTTGTGGAGCAGGTCCATGATGCTGCCGCAACCATGGAATCTGTGGTGGAATTGTGGAGGCATGGCTAGGAAAGCGCGTGAAATTTGATGCCTCTGAGCAATGAGCTCTGCGTATCGATAGATTTCAAACATTAAATAATATATATGGTGTTCTTCATTATTAATATTATTTTTATATTATTTCCTTTTTCACTTATTTAATTTTATATTAAAAATTCATTTGATTTACATTTTTATTTTAGAATAAAAATAACAATTAGTGCATATGCTAACTTATTAAGGTTAAATAATAATTTACCCATTATCTATCTCCTTCCCGACGTAATCTTCTCCTATATACTTTGACTTTGCTACAACAAGTGATATATATCAAAGCATATCCTTTAATACATATGTCTCAAGGTATCACATAACTTATTAAGGTTAAATAATAATTTACCCATTATCTATCTCCTTCCCGACGTAATCTTCTCCTATATACTTTGACTTTGCTACAACAAGTGATATATATCAAAGCATATCCTTTAATACATATGTCTCAAGGTATCACATATTTGATTAAACTCCTTAAGATGTGATGGAGCAAGTGAATTGCATTGTAATTGCCTAGAATTTCCTTCTATACGAAACTGGACTGCCATTCTAGGGTACAAACAAAAATGAAGGGACATTAATCAGGCAAACCTCTTAGATAATGATATAAATGTTAGCTCGGGAAGCGGTTAATAAAAGAAATTGTACTTTCCTGCGTGTTTTAAAAAACTTCCAACAGTGGATAGCAACAATTTTTAATTTTGGTGCTTTAGCCTTATTCCTTCCGTTCCGTGTCATGGATTCCAGCCACTACTGCAACGACGGTGAAAGTATCTACAATTCTGCATCTTTTGCCCCACGCTGCTGTTACTAGGCTCTATATAATATCAGCAGTCCAACTCTTGCTTCATCGATGTTCGCACTAATCAGCAGCAGTCCTATCATTGTTTTGGTTTTGGTCTGGGATTATCCATCTGGATGTGGGTTGGCCTTTTTTTTCATAGATTCAACAAGCAAGGCAAAGATGAAGGTGAGCAAACTACATTTGAATGTGATTATCAAGGCCAAGAAATGCAGACAGCGAGAGCGAGGAGTTCCCAAAGGGCACTTGCCTATTTATGTACAAGCCCAAGGGCAAGATCAAGTGCAGAGGTATGTGGTGAAAATCAAGTATCTTCAGCACCCACTTTTTTGCGAGCTGTTGCAGCAAAGCGTTGACGAATTTGGGTACTCAAACAATGGAGGCATCAGATTGGCCTGCAACTCTGCCTGTTTCGAAAATCTCCTACAACTTCTTTCGTCCTGTAGTACCTCCTCCTCCTCATCGTCATCCTTATCATTGGTGATTCTGTCCTTCTAAACCTCTAATTTCTAATAGTTGTATTATCTTCTTTCAATCTCTCGACCGTCAATATATTGTACTCAAATGCTTTTCCAGTTGTCATGGACTCCTCCAGCTTTATCACGAGGAATAATCAGCGGATTTCTCTTACATTTTAGTTCATTCCGGGAATGTGTAAATTCGAGTATTTGCCTAGAGCAGGTCTGAGATGCCTCGATAGGAGGAGACGTAGAAATGCCTAGAAGATACGAAGAAATATCTTTACCATGTCACTTTTTGAAAAATGGTATTGGATCGGTAAAATTAGCAACCTTTTCTATAAATCCAATAGGAAAAATCTAAATAAATTAATGTAAAAATCAGATTAAAATTGTTAAAATTAGCAAAATAGAGCTGTTATATCCACTTATGTTGGTAGCCGCATTTTCCATTTTTTTTAAATCAAAGACCTTAGTTAGAGTAAAAAATCAAATATAGATATTTTAATTTTTTGGTTGGTATCAGAATTAGCAATAAACAATATATTAAACTTGAAAAATCAATAAAAATCAATGATTAAAAGATCGGAGAAATTCTAGACTCTCTTGAAGACTCATATGACTCTGCAAAAAATCTAGATGCATTTTAAAAATACATTAAAATATATCAATATTTGTAATTTTAAGCATTTTAAAACTTGATTAAATGTTTTTGAGTATGCTAAAGTCTTTTTCCTTTTTATTCCTTGGGAAAGCAGTAAAAGTCCCACTTTCCAATCTATTAACAACCCTTAAAACCTGCAACACAATTGTAATCAAAAATCACAATTTGCAATCTCAACTAAGTCCAGCAAAATAGATATAATCATTAAAATGTTTTAACAAGTCAAGATATTTTAGCAAGTTGGTAAGATAGAAGAATGTGTTTTTAGCTTGGTGCTTGATTATATTAAGGTTGTTTCCATTATTTGTTTGTTGTTTTTTCTAATTGTATATTTGTAATCTTCTTTGATTTATGTAATGCCTTCTGAGTGAGGAGTATCTTACATTTGTAGCATTATAGGACCAAACAGGTCTTACATTTGTGGACATTTGTGGCACTATCTCGAGTGAGGAGTATTGA